>PTEX01000139.1:639466-849854 GCA_003342815.1 Eudromia elegans | reverse complement strand
AAAAAAAAAAAAGCACAAAAAAGGCAACTCCATCCTGCAGGCAAAGGTTCCCCCTGAGCGGCAGTGCTAGAAAGACGCCAAAGGAGGCACTTCTACATGCCCCTTTTTCTGAGGGAATTTGGACTAATCTTCCCAGGAGGAGAGCTGGAACCCTGGCACCTCAGAGGACCAAGTAGCTTGTCCATCATGAGGACAACTTGCCTCCCATCCATGCCCTGTTTCCAGACCTCCTCTGCACTCAATGTCTTTCCTTCCTCTCCAAGGCACCTGGTCCCACCACCCATCAGGAGAGGATGGGGAAAATAAGAGTCACGGGAGGGTTGAGGTGAGAAGGGACTTCTGGCCAACGCCTGGCTCAAGCAGGGCCACCAGGAACATGTGGCACGGGATTGTGTCAGGGTTTGGGGGTCTCCAAGGACCGAGACTCCATCATCCCCTTGGGTAACCTGCTCCAGGGCTGTGTCACCCTTCCAATCAAGATGTTTTTTCTCATGTTCTGATGAAAAATAGTTCAGTAGAGAGAAGTTTRATCTTTACATTAAGATTGAACAAAGAAGCGAGTGTCCTCCTGCAATCACAGCCCAAAGGGTCCCCGAAGAAGGACTTCTCAAAAGCCAAAGAGGAGCCAACAGGAGGGGACTCCTGCTTCTGCACAGACACAAAGCCAAGGCAGTACATATCTACTTAGATATCATTTAATGGCAAAAATCCCTGGGTCTGCCCTGGTTCCTTTCCCCAGTCTCACTCACATCACGTTGTGGCACAAGCCTCTCCCTCGCCATGGAAATCCCTGCACGGCCACGCAGATGTGCTGCAGGGCATCTTCGTGGGAGGGAGACCGCGCATTGTCCCTCCCGCGCTGGCACCGCTGCCCAGGCCACCGCCAGCTCCCTCGCGAGACGCTGTTTACGCAAGCAGCACAGCTCAGCCTCAACTCGTGCTTACGCATAACAGGATTAAAATAAAAATAATGAGAAAGGACCAGGCCGGGCGCCTACATAAAACTGCCGGGTCTCTCCTCTGCCTGGTGGCACTTGGTTTCGTGCCATTTTGCAAGGTGACCCGGGAGGTTTATCCATGCCACTCACATACACATGTTGAAATAGCTTACAGCTTTCTAAGCTCAGTCTCCAGACAGGGGCGAAGGAGCGATGGCTGTGCAAGCACATGCGAGATGAAACATTTACCGGGTGCACAAGAAACCTCCCAAGGCCGGCAGCTTTCCCTGGAGCATTTCACACTATCTTGGCTTCGCGACAAGGCATGGATGGCTCCTTCATCCCTTTCTCCAGGACACTGGGGTTTTGCCAAGGGGTTTTGTGGCTAGTGGCCTCCAGGAATGTAGGTTTCAAAAGACAGGAACATCTATCACCAGAGATGGTCCAAGGAGCAAAATAGGGTGATCTAGCTATGAAGCAAAAGCTGATCGGAGCAGAGAGATGGATAAGGTGATCTTTGGTGGTTCCCTCCAATCAAAATTATCTGTAACATACCAAAAGCTAAATTAAATCACTGCAGGATCTCAAATGCTTTCATGGTGTTCTGCCTTCACCTCTTTGTATTCATGGGAAAGAGAGAGAATGTGCTAGCACAGATTTTTTCAAATCCAACTTAGACTTTATAWCAGCGTTTAGAGACCCAAACAAACCTGCTCTGAGTGGCAGAGGCATGAAGCAGCGACAAGGCCCCAAGATTTTCAGCAGTAACTCCAGCTGACTCACTTTCTGTGCAGATTTAAGGGGTATTTCTGGCCTGTGTGGGCCAGGAACATGGTTTGAGGAGATCACCCTTGGAGGGCCCCTTCTGACTGCCGCTCTGACAGCTTCACTGCAGAGATCCCCTTCATCCCTTGGGAGCTGCTCTCCCCTGTGTTATCACCTCCTCTCCCCCTGGAGGCAACTCACATGAGAAACGGAAAACATGAGCTGTCTGACAGGATGGGGATGTCCCAGGAAGTCAGCCCAGCACCCAGTGGGACTTTCAGATGTGGATGTGCTGGTGGGGAGCGCTGGTTCATCCAGCTCCAGCCATCTAAACATTCAGCACCCAGCAGCGTTTCCAGAGTAGGGCTCATCCCAAAATAAAAATCAGTGCGGAAGAGGATAAATGGGCCCATCAATTCCAGAAAAGGATTCATCCCAACATAAAAATCAGCACACAAGAAGATCAGCAGCTGGCCACCTCCTGAAGTTATCCCTCGCCCGTGACTACACAGAAGGTCTGGATGACTAGCTCACACGGAACGCCTCCCTCTTTCGGCAGCCAGCCAAGGGAGATGCAGCTCACCTCCACAGCAACAGAGATCAAAGACTATTYCACATAATAGAACTTATATCTAATAATGGATCACTGTGAAGCAGGAAAGGAAAAATGYAAAGGATTTCATTCAAGGGTGTGCCTTAATTCTCCAAATACCTAAAGATGAACTGTTCGTATGTAGGATGCCCTGTGCTGAGACATTACTAATACAGAGGGCTTCTGGGACTGTGAATTAGGAAATGATCTAATGTTTTATCCACAGAATCTCAGCTCATCTATTTTGTAGGACTTCTGGAATTTATTGTCTTCCTTTCTAGCCCAATAAAAAGAGATCTCTTCTTTCACGAATGTATTTGGAAGGAAAAAATACCCTAAATTATGATTTTAAGAAATTTGAAGTTCAAATGGATGTTAGCCTCAGTATAACATGTACAGGATTTCTCGAATCAATTTCAAAAGCAAAGATGMATGTTTTATATGATCTGAATATATTCAAGCTGACAATAAGTACTGTTTTAAAAAAATAAAGCAGAACTCTCACAGTTGAAAATATTAGAAATGTTCATACTATATTAAYGGGAATTGAGTTCCCTTCAAAATTTATTTAAAATCAAGAACTTYCCCTGTTTTTCAAGTAGTTCTTCCTTGCTTCCAAGAAATACAATCAGTCATGCTATATTAGCTGAGAAAAACAATATAATATTAAGAAAAGCCATTAGAATAGGAAAAGGAAACAATAAAAATAAAAAACCAGGATATGAGTAATTCATGATAACGTGTTTTCCAAACATTATGCACTCCATCCATTTCTATTTCCATTCCAAGAGTTATATTAGATACCTTTAGAAGAAGAGAGGCTCCAGAAAGGAAAACTGCTTAGCTTATTCCTCAATGAGAAACACATCAAAGTCCCCAAGAAGTAGAAAACACACAGCACTATCTTCTCTACTCCCTAGTTTGCCATAACAGTCTATCAGAAACAGATGAAATGCAAGATACCCTAATTAATGTAATTAGTGATGCYGTGTGTTTAGAAATATCCCACAGCTTGCTCTGAACAGAGACCATTATATTACATGAAAGCAAACACACACCTTCATTGCCACCTTCCTGGCCATCCATGAAGGCATGTTTTCCTCTCCTATCCTCCTAAACAACAATCACTAGCAGTGACAAAAAGCACACATGAAGAAAACCATAACAACAAAACACTCTTCTTTAAGGTGAACTTTTCACTGGGACCCAAAAGCCAAAGACAGCTGCCCAGCTAAGCAATCATGCAGRCTAAAGAAATCACTGTCCTACCTTGCTTCTTTATGCTTCTTTCCTAGAAAATGGCACTSAATGCAGAGGTGCTTTATTGGGAAGCTCACAGAATGACTATCCTGGTTATCCCATTGGTAGCAGTAGCTCCTCAGTGGCTGGAGACAACTAGATGCTGCCTGAAGGTGGGCCCATATGGTCCCTCATAGCAAGAGCTGTTGGAGCGGTGGCTTCTACCTGGTGGGGGTAATTAGTGGTGGGGTGATTAGTGCAGCTCAGACAGCTGCAAGACTCTAATTACCTCCCCATCAAGGCCTTTTGAGGAACTGTCTTTCAAGGAACCACCACCATGAGCACTTGCTCTGTGGTCTGCAAGTTCAAGGACTTCTCAGTCACTGGGTTCCTGTAGTCTATAGCGCTATGGAGATGACATGGAAAGGAAGAACTAAAACAAGGCACAAGAGGTTGAGTGTGAGCTGTGGTTTTGCTGCAAGTTTAGCTTTGTCTTCCATTTTCCAGCCTTGCAGCTGAGCTCTGAAAAAACCAGCAGTTTATTGTGCTGTTTTGTACCTGGTGAATTCAATGATGTTCCTGACTTCAATAAAGCCTTTTCTTTGAATCCTTTGACTGYATTTGGACTTCCAAAACAAAGATTCATGTCCTCTGCTTAAYTGGGCTTCTCACTTGGAAGACTCTYGGATAATTAATTGTATGTGTCTTTTTAGAGAMAATTCATCATTATTTTACCTTACAGGCAAGCTTTTTCTTCTGATATTGTCTGGAAATGTTCTTAGAAGACTGACTTTCAGCTGAAGAGAGATACTTTGCATTGAGATGAGAGCTAACTTCATTGCTGTGGAGCTCTAAATATGTGTAACTGCAGTGATTTATGCATTGCTGGGGCTGTACTGATCAGTTAAGAGAGTTCCAGAAACTGGTGATGGAGCAATTACCTCTACATTTCCTCACATGGCCAAATTCTCCCAGGTACRTACAGCAGCTTCACCAGGATTTCCTAAATTTAATGATGAGGAAATTTAGTTTGTAGGTGGAAGCAAAAATTCTGATTAACTCTTCAGAGTTAATTGATAACTGAGGTAATCCACCTGGAACCAACTATTAGCTGGCTTCCTGTGGCTATTAGGAGAAGAAGAAGAAAAAAAAAAAAAAAAAAAGGCATATATTCATTAAAAGTAGAAGGTAGGATGGGCTCTTGAGCTTATTCATCTGGCCAAAGACTGGATGAATAATGTCTAAAACCATCATTCAGCTCTGCTCCAAGGTAAATTCTTGTGATGATTGGAGAGAATGTAAAGGTTACTTCAAGTCCTGCATCGCTGCTGCTTTGGTTAGGTAACGTGGTATGAAGCTAGCTGCTTTGGCAACAAAATTGAGAGGGTTTTTGCTCAAGAATCTGTCTTTGAAAAGCTCTAGAAAGTCCAGAACATTTCCTCATGTTGATATACGCTCGTCTTCCCTCCTCCTAATTTTCAAACATAGATCAACCCAGACTCCGTGTGTTTTAACCACACGGACAATGTGAAGCACATCTGGATTCTGGAGAGCTCGTCCCGGCGTGGTCTGCTTTGTGGCCATGTCACAAATCCTCCCTCATCTCTGCTTCACATAGCTCCTGCTGGGTAATAAAAAATATGCTCGTGCTCCATGTTTGAAAGCAAAATGACCTTTCTGTTCTGAAAAAAAAAATTCCACAGATTTTTTTTTTAAACTAGTGGCGTGCGTGAAACCTTATGCCCAGTGTGTCCTCCAAATTCAGCTCTGTTGCTTTGCCCCCTTGGCTAATTATGCCTTAAGCAGAAAATGCTTTACTGCAAAAAAACAGGGTTACATTACAGTACAGTGAACAACACTTAAGCACACGTTTGAGATGCATGCTCTGTAGACGTGGGATCTGAATGMTTTTTATGGTATATATAATATCCTAACCTACCAAAACTCTGTGAGATGTGTGTGGAATAAAAGTTTCCAGTTTAGGAAATGTCATTATGCCACTTATATTTACTCTTTTTTCCATGTTGTGTGCTTCCAATTAACCTCCCCATAAGGCAGAGATGATGGAKATGATATTAGAGAGACATATTCACCTTACTTGTGCTAGATTGTTACTATTGCTTGCATTAAAATCAAGGAAAAATGTGGATTACTTCTGGTTCTGGAGAAGCACAGGGTTATCTTCTCTTTGCCAGCACAGAAAGTGATTGGGAAGAGCATCCAACAAGATGCTCCAACAAGATCCAACACCAAAGAGTACAAGTACTTCACATTCCTGCAAAGGTAGAGCACCATTCACATTTGACAGCAATGGACTAAAACCAACTTTGTTTCAGGCTTTTAATAATAATAATAATAATAATAGTAGTAATAATAATAATAATAAAAGTGGATTCAATGGTAATCCTGTGAAAAGAAATTGACAGTATAATTCCAAATCCTTTAAAGGCAAGTCTTCCACTATGAGGAAGTCTAATTTATAAAGAGATACTGCAGGCTYTATCTTGTAGAGGAAACTATGAAAGCATAATCTGACTACAAGAAGTGGTTTAGGGAAAATAAATAACTTGTGATTCACAAAAAATAAATCTATTGAGGGAAAAAAAGTGTTTAGATGCAGGTAGTCTGTACAGTTCRTTGTTGCAGACAGAGTTAAAGCCAAAAGCTTTGTGGATTGCCATAAAAGACACGATGTTTAATGGTCAGTGAGAACATCCTGTGCTCTCCTACCATGTCAAGAAATAAAACAAAAAGACTCAAAGACAGGTCTTTGGAAGGGCACAGTCAAATTGAGAGAATAGCTTATTCCCTGCAAGAGTTTCTCCCTAAAACCAACTTTCCCAATTAAGGTTCTTGGCACTTTCTCAGAGACATCCTGTACAGGACTGCTGAAAGTAAGCTGGAGCACAGCTTTGAATCCAGCAACAGAACTTCCTTATTAATTAACATCAGATGAGTATGTCTGCACGAGTGGGTGCTCCTCAAAAACTCCACTGCACCTTTATTTTGAAGGGAATTTTTGCTAAAGGGTCATCAGCAGGACATAAGGCCTGAATGCGAGCAGCATCAAGTTTTTTTCCTTACATTTGCTGTGATTCAGCCCCAGATTAATGACACCTGAACTGACACCTAAGTTCCCACCAGAGTCATCTGAGATCTGGACAGCAGAGGTGCTGAAGGCTGGAGAACGTGGTTGGCCCCAAGGCAGACACAGGCACTGGTCCCTCTGGTCTCCTACTGAACTGATGAGGTTTCCATTGACCGTGATGGGGGCTCAGATACTTACTGCACTCAGAGACACTGGGTCCCATCTAAATTTGGACACTGACAGTCCAGACCTGACTCCCACCCACCACGTCCTTCATAATAACATGCCTCAAATTGGAATCCCCACCAGTGCCAGGTACCAGACCAGGTCCTCCCAAGAGATCGGATACAATCCCATCTCCAAATCTGCCTCCTTGAACTCCCCCAAGCTATCTTCAATGGTTCTCGTTTGAGTTCCACGACGGGAACACTTGGAGGTGAATGACATTTTCAGGTAATTTTTTTTTAACTCTTTTTACCTTTTTTTTTTTTATTTTATTTTTTGTTTGCCTCTGAAGCCAGTAACAGCTCTTCTTTCCCTCTCCCTCTATTGCTTTAACATGCTTTAACACTGACTGCCTGCAAACTCTGGACCAAGACACATCCTTTGAAAGGAGGGCTGAGGAGTCAGAAAGGTGACAGTCTCCAAGGCACCATTCACATTCTCACTTCACTGGAAGGTACCCACAAATATGCAGCGYATGTTAACGCTTGCCCATTCTGAGGATATTTCCTAATGCTAGAAAAAAATGCACCCAGCTGTTACTCTCTACTTCAAGCACCTGCAATATTGCTGTCCAGACACTGTGTCCAAGCCTGTTCTCATTCACCCACTGTCTCTGCTAGTGCCAGAACTGAGGTGCTATGTAGTAGATAAAATAATAGGCACTTTTGGGGCACATTAGCTAGGGTCACCTGAGATGCACAGAGAGGTTTCAGATCAGTTCTCCAGTGTTTGCACACATGTTTATCCTGGCACTTATTTCCACCTGCACTTGCAATTTCACCCGGATTTCAGACAAGAGTRTGTGTCCACACTGCATGCTTTTCCTTCCTGAGATTGGAAGTTTGAAGCTAAACATGGAGAGTATCCAGCCCCAAAAGCTTTGGAACCTCCCAAGTCTGCTCCGTGCACAGCTGCCCTCTTATTTTTATATATTTGCCTTGTGCAGCAAGGAGTGAGATGAGGCAGAGACGGGTCATCATGCTCCAATTCTGCATGACACACAAGGCCCTGCCTGTCCCGCACTGTGGGAAAATGTACCAAATCCCTCCTTTTYGCATAATGCTTCATTTTTGCCCTGCAAACTCCCACAGACCCACTTGGCGTGGCCTCTCAAGGCGAGATTGATGCGTGGCTTTGGAGCATGCCAAGGATGTTCCCAGCTCAGGCTGCAGCGTTCGCTTTCCTGCCTGCAGGATGCAGCCCGGAGAAGGGAGAGAGCAAGTTTGGGAGCTGAACTAAGAGGCTGYGGATGCGGATGCCTCGTGGAGCCTCCCCGGCCGTGCCTCGTGCTGCTCCTCGCGCTGCAGGACATGGAGCTGATGCCACATCCTGGGACCRGGAGAAGTTCTCTTCCAAAGATGAGAAAAGCACCGAGAGCACCCGCTGCTGCACATTCAGGATCATGGCACAGGCGACAATATTTTCCCTGGCCCAAYGCACAACACATGGTAACAACCTGCCTCCCAAAAGCATCCCAGAAGAAAAGCAGCAGAGTTCTCCCTCCATACCTAAACTTGCCGCAGCAYTTTGAGACGGCTGCTCTTAATACTCGGATTTGCTAAAACAGGCAACACCCTCGGCACGGGAGGGCGAATCCCCAGGTTTATTCCTTCAGCACCGCYGTTTCCTTGCAAACCCATCGAGGCYCGAGCAACCTCGCGCYCGATGCCACYGCGTYGGCCACGGACCGTGGCGCCTTTCATGCCTCGGCAGAGGAGGGCTGTGGGCCGCAAGCTAATGTTTGAAAAGACACTTTTCTTCGGAGAGGCCGGCAGTTTCCTCAGCAGATTTCTCCCCCCGCTCGCTCCCCTCCCACCGCAACCCACTGTCACAAAAGAAAAAACATAAATGGCTCCTGTAGTGTCTGCAATGTAAAGAATTAGCTGAATGGGAAGAAATGAACCATGGGCTTTATGTCCTGGTTACAGTCAGTGCAAACATTGCCTCTAATCCCTGTTGTTGGGGGGCCGGGGGGAGAGGCACCGGGAGATGCCCACTGGGAACATTTTGTCTCTCTCCATCTACACTTGAGATCGCATTTTTTGTGTAATAAGATTGAGCTGCATTAAGAGGCCTCCGTCTAACGTGGAGCTGGGGGACATTGTCCGGTCGTTCCTACCAAGTGTAGCACCTACAATCTTCCTATTGCAGGGAGGTCTTAGCAACCCATTCTTTTCGGAAGAAAAAGCCATCTATTCATGCCTAGTAAATCCCATTTTGCCATGGCAACCCCCCCCTCCCCGCCCCTCGCACACAACAGTTGTTCACAGGGGCTGTTTAAAACAATGCAACAAAAACAAACCGTGGTCCATCCCGCGCGAGCGTCCCGGGCTTTGAGCTTCCTGGCAGCCCTGAGGCTCTGCCGCCCYGAGAGGCGGCGCAGAATTAATCCCGTGACCGCGGAGGGAAGGAGCCAACGGGCTTCGCTTTCCCCCAGSGCCTCGTCCATCCCCAATTGCACCATTTTGGATATGGTGCAATGCTGGTAACCCATTCGTGTTGGATTGCTCCTTTCTCTCATCGCCCTGTCTCTGAAGCACGTCTGTCCTCCCACTGCTGGTGCCCAGTGTGATGTGCCCAAACATGCTCGCCTGCAAAGCTGCCCCTTGCTTCATCCCAGCGTGAGGAGACCCTCGCCCAGGTGTGCCCTGGTCATGCAGGAGCTGCCCTATGGCTTTGCAGACCACTGATCTTGCCCTCAAAGCACAACTCARGTGAGCATTTCAACTGAAAAAACACCACCAAGAGAGAAAGCATTCACTCACTGACYAAGTATAGGAGACCCTCTCCCAGCAGAGGGTGGTTGCTTGACAGAGCTGCTGTCTGAGCAGAAGACAATCCCATGCTGAAAGGTGCTCACTTGGCACGCCGCACAAGAGCACCGAAACGTCGCCTCCTGGGATGCCACATGGATCTATCAAAACGCAGCCAAGCAGCGCTGGGAAGACTCAGCATCCCAAAGGTCCCTTCTGCAGGCTGTGTTGCAGATATAGCCGTGCTGCATCTGCAAGGGCTTCTCTGCAGCGGGCAAGGCCAAGAGCTGGSCTTGATCTTGGCCTCGGGTACTGCACGCAAGAGGCTAGACTTGCCTCAGGGTATTTTGTCTGTAAATATTTTCTTAGAGAGACCACAGCCTTTCCCTGGATGTTTCTCAAGTTCCTCACTTCAGGTGAAGGACAGATCACCTTCCCTAAGAACATCCAAACTCAAATTCAAGAGTAAATGGGGATTATTGGCCTAAATCCGCTTTCAGTAAAAAACAGAATTAGAAATTAGCTTTGTTTAAAGATTTTTATAAATATATAGAGAATGCAAAACTTTAGGAAATTAAAACAAGTCTTTGCACCAGGCATTTCTAGAGTAAGTCCCTGTGATTCCCCRTATCTTCTCCTACCCTTAATTGTTGACTGAGGCAAATGAAGTCCTTCCGGGGACCCGGATTTTCCCCCCAATGCCACAAGCATAAACCCCACACTTTCCACAGGCAAACACAGTCAGTCTGCTGGTCAACCACAGTCTAYTAATATGCAGATATTTTAAGCGCCATGCAGATCCTTTGGCAAACAACTGTGCCTGGGTTTTTCAAGGTACACAACTAATTTCCTGATTTTCAGGCATGCTTCAGATGTTTCTAGCCTCTCCTGAGCGTCTTCTCGCTTTCCCAGGACGTGCAGCCCATGTTGATGTCTACTCCAAGTGCTGCAGTCCTAGGATGAGGAGCTGGGAAGCCAGTGCAGGGGTGCCGTCTGCAAAAGGCAACTTGTCTTCTCTTAAAGCAGAAATCCAATTTGGCCGAATTGCCCTTGATCCCACCTACTTCTCYCCATTCCCAGCAATAAGCATTTAAGATGAGTTGTTCAGACATTTTCAGTTAGCCGAGACGGATCCCACCAAAGAGCCTCCCTAGAAACAAATCCCTTAATGACACCGTTTGGCTCCTATGAGACATAGTGCAGTCATCGGATGGGGGAGGAAAAGAAACCTAAGGGGCTCTCCTCTCTCTCAGATTTTCACTCAGAGGGCCTTGACATGAGGAAAGGCAGATTAAAACTAAGTGGCTGCAGGAATTCCTGCTCCCAGCTGTCTCCCCTGCCTCTTTCCCCTTCAGCGTCCCCATATACATGCCACAGACAGCCTGGCTCAAGCAGCAGCTGGGAAACCGCTGGAAATTTCACACCGATTTGGGGTTTCTTTCATACGCGGCGCGCAATGTGCAGCTGCCGGGCAGCTGCTCCGGGATGGCTTAGCCACCCGTGCAGCGGCGATGGGAACCCCCGCGAGGCACGAGGAGGCCTGCCGGGGAGCACAACCAGCCAGGGCACCAGGCGCAGCCAAATCAAAGCTTGGCCCCAAGCTGCCGTCCTTCTYGGGGATTTATTCCAGAGCTGTGGAGGGGCCTCTCCGAAAGGCTCCTGCTGCTTTTCAGGCTGGTACTGAGCATAGCAGCACGTTGCTTTGGTGCTCACYGTGCTTTGTACCCTCCGGCTGCTGATGGCCACCGAGACGTGGCTTTCCTAGAGAGCTTTGGCTCTGGAGGGCACGCAGAGCACCAAGCAGCAGGGTTACTCCTCGGGTTGGYGGACCTCCCTGAGCAGAGGGTTGAGGCCAGGCACATGCATCACATGAGAGCTGCAAGGACCTTGCTTGCTCCTTTCAGCCTTGCTAAAAGCAAACGTAGCCTTAACACCTGGGGAAGAGGCCAAATGCATGCCGAACCAAGAGCTTGCGTCGTCAGCCTGAGGAGCCACCGCTGTGCTGGAAAGAAAACTATTTGTATGCCCCTCAAAAAMGCCATGAGCTTTACCATTGCCGCAGCATTTCTTGGGATCTGCGCTTCCAGACGCACCCGAGTTAGCAGCAAAGAAAGGAACTAGCTTTTTKTTCCTGCTGCTTCAGCAGGTTACGCTGCAGTTGTGTCTCTAGGCTTGCTTTTCCCACGCTGCTCTCTGAATCTTTCTCTAATGAACTGAAGTGAGGAGACGGTCCAGTGAGATTATCCTCTGATCCCGTGGCCCTTCCAATAAACTAAGCGTGACTGTTGATGTATAATTGTGGCCTCTTGATCAGGAAGAGTCAGTTCACTCTTCCAGGTGGAAAGATCTTTGACTTAATTTGTAATCTTAATGATCCTAATTCATATTCCTCTCTCATCCATGCTAGATGGGCTAAGAAAACAGAGTGGAGCATCAGCAAATTTCTCCTTAGAAAGAGCAGCTGAATAAGTTATACCTACTCTTCTTCACAAGAAAAAGAGTTCCAGCTCAACCCATCAGTGATCCCATGAACTATATTTCCCATAGGAATTATCCCATCCTCCTCCTGGTCTGCTAACAGAGCTACATAAAAGTAGTTCTGCATCCCTTTGTCATGGACCACATATTTCCCCATAGGTTCACTCGAGAGCAAAAGGTTTTCTTTTCCTTTTAAAGGAAACAAGAAGTGAAATTCAGGCTGTATGTTTCAAGGAGCCACATGCTCTGCAGCAATTTTAGTGAGGATACATATTAAAAATAACTAAAACACTCGCTCCAACTTGTTACCTCATATGAGACGCCGCCAAAAGACATCCCTGCCAGCACTGAGCCCTAGGGGTGGGAAATGCCACCACTCCAGCATTGCAACCAAGGACTTTCCAAAGAGAAGCAGTAGAAATTTGCTATTCGCATGGGCTATTTCAAAGTAGGAAGGGCAGAACCTCTTATCTACCTAGGCTTGAATTTCCCAGGGTTTCCTATATGTGTWWMAATATGAGTTTATCTATTCCCACTCTTTGACTTGCTCTCAAAACTAGTCTCGTGCTCTTGTGGATGGGGGGAACTTATAGAGATTGGCCTTTTTTTTTCCCAGAAATACACAAACAAAACAAACACTACAGTTTTATACATCCTCAGCCCCAACTTAATACACTCTGTAGATATTCTGTCATGAGAGCACAGAACTGTAGAAATCACGGTGAGCAGAAACATTAAAAACTTTAAACTCAAGAGACAGCTTCCCCAGTGCAACACCATCGGCTTTTCCTTTCCTTCTAAAGGAAGTATCTCGAGGCTTTGGAAGCAACTCCATGTTTCTTTCTTAGGCGTGAAATATCGCAGTGCTAACTGACCTCTTTAATCAAYGATCCTGAAATACGCCTGCACAGCACCGACGATAAGATCAACGGCAGCTATTGCAGAGGGCAGGGCTGTTGCGCCAAGGCTCCTTCTGCCAGCCAGGCATATTCAGACAAATCCCATTTTCACCGAGCTCTATGGCAAATYGCAGCACAAAAAAGGAGACGGGTTTTCTCTGCACAGCAGGGGCTGTGTCCAGGATGGTTTGGGCTGAAAAAGACCCTGGCCATGAAACTCCTCCTGGCCTCCAGCTGGATGCTATGGTGTAAAAGAAATGCATGAACAGAGCAAGAATGAGGGGTATTAGACTGGTGGCCTTTCTCTCTGTATACAGCATTGGAAAGACTGATACTGGAATAAAACTGTCAATCCTGGAACCCTCCTTTTAAAAGTGATGTTGTCTCCTGAGGTCTTTCTGGAGCTACCCGCATTCAAGACTGCTCGGATCCATAGGACAACAGAAACATTTTCCCTCTGAGCCAAYGGGTTTGCTCTAGGCTAACTGAGCAATCAGCTTAGTTTGTCCACACCAATGCTGGTGGGAATTCTGGAGATGGGACAGTTWCAGGTTGAGCTCCTCAGCAGCTAGAAGTTGTCCAGGGCAGACCCTATCCTGGTCAAGCCTTWAAGGCACCACATATTCGGTCAAAAGGAAGATTCAACCCTGTCTTGATCATTGCACATCGACTTCTGAGTTGGGAGAAAGTAAATGGGTACAAMCTAGTCATCTCAGGATAGATGCTGGCGCTTGAAGGAGGGACAGTTTGACGTCATTGCCTAATGCTTCAGTCCTTCCCCGGCAGAAGTTTCCAAGCTGACCTCTCGTTCTAGGAGCCGGGCAAGCACAAGAGCTCCCACRACCTGGGCAATACCAAAAAAACCCTGGGGCAGGAGGAAGTGGCCCTGAGTAACATTAGTAGCTTTGATACCATTAAAAATGTGCTTAACTCTGCGGGGGGAAGTCAGCAGGACTCGGGCTGATGAGAAGGGACCTTCATGTGGACCCAAAGCGTGGACTCCAACCACCATCACCAGGGCCATGTCCAGGATCAGGAACCTGCTGAGCATCCAAGCACTGTGAGAACCAGAGCCAGACACTGCAGACAGAAAAGCCTCCACCAGGGTAGGGGGACCTGCACAGAGAGAGGACCTTTCTGCTCACCGTGCCACGTCAAGTTCTCCACCTGCCTCCTGCTCACGATAAACTGGAGTGGAAGCGAAGCACCCACTTTGTTTAGGTTTTTTTAAATTATCTTTCCCATCGAATTCATTTGAGCTGTACAGTGCAAAGTTTATTTGCTTGGTGGCCTTGGTTGCAAGGCTCCTCTTCCTCTTGAAGGCCCCTCAGAGATGCTCTACAATAATTTTAGGCTTATGAAATTGTTCCAACCTCTGCAGCCTGGCCCMGGGTGGAACAAAGCGTTCTCTGTGCCCTAATGAATAGAAAACATCAGGCCATAGTGATGGAGCTCGAGCTAGTGCCCAGCCCTAGCCACTGCATAAAAGTGCTTTTCAGCATGCACTTGGGAAAAAAAATGTCTTTTTTAATGCTCCCACAGTACTCCTTTTAAAATGCTAACRCCACTTACAGCTATTGATAGGAAGAAGTCAGACTAAGGCAGACTAATCTTAGCAAGAGGTTCCCATGACCTTTCGGTATCTGCAAAACTGCAACTTTGAAAATTATCTTTGCGGGGCAAACAATGTAAAATATAGCAGAGGATTTACAGCAGACAAATGGCTGCTTGTTAAGAAGCCAAGGTATTGCAAGAAGGGGTTTTTGCTGCTGTCACTGCGAATCGGGTGCTGGGGCATGAATATGAATAATGAAGAGCAAAAGCAATATTAGCCAAAGGTTTCAGGGGTGACTTCTGCAACGCAAAACACACCAGAGGAACTGCCTACCCTGTGAGGTCRCCCCAAAAGAACTCTTCAAGTGATGCAATGGAGATGAAAGCCTCTGATTCCCTTCACTTTCCTAGCAACAAAAGGGAAAAAAAAGTTCAAAAATTCTTTGTGAGGGATCAAATCTGTGGAAGYTGGCAAGGCCTCCAGCCTCTGCATTTCTCTGCCGAGGCTGACTGAAATGCAGAGGAAAAAAAATATCAGTTGGAAGAAAATAGCAATTTTTTTCAAAGAAATGTGTCAAAGTGGTGCAGAGCACTACCAGGAAGCAATGCGGGGAGCCCCGTGCAGCACCCTGAGAGCAGAACTGAAACACAGTTTGGTCTTCCAAAGCTCCCCAAACGTGTCACCTCCGAGGAGCAATACCRAAAACCTATACTGAACTAGCTGTGAAACTAGCTCTGCAGTCCCCAGGTAGAAAAACAACATCTCAGAACCAGACCTTTTCCGTCCATGAATGATGAGAGAAGCGCCTCGTTTCTTACGGCATGGGACCAAAAGCAACAAAATCTAACCCRAGACTCAATTGTTGAGTACAACTAAAATCTTGTAGCCAGATACACCTGGATTTGACCAAATTTTTCCTTTATTGCATGTGGCATCTCCTGGGGCTGTGCTAGTACTTTGGGAAAGCTCAGGTTTGCAGCATCTCAACAGAGAAACACAGACATCTGAGCTCTGAGACTGGCCTCTCTGCTGGCACCCAAAGCAAACGCTATTGCTGGTGGCTCCTCGTGTCCCAGCACGTGTCCTCACATGATCCCAGCACTGCTCAGCAAGCAGGATGGACTTGCGGTCATCCCAACCCTGCTGCCCTTCCGAAGACCCTGCAAAAATGTG
The DNA here is from genome assembly GCA_003342815.1 of Eudromia elegans. Taxonomy (NCBI): domain Eukaryota; kingdom Metazoa; phylum Chordata; class Aves; order Tinamiformes; family Tinamidae; genus Eudromia; species Eudromia elegans. The sequence goes on along the minus strand of PTEX01000139.1, from coordinate 834,149 downwards.
CATAGATGCTGGTTTTTGGGGGGTTTTGTGTGTTTTTTCGTTGTTTTTTGTTTGCTTTTTAACAGAAACAAGATTTTTTTTTCCCCAAACACGCAAGTTTAAGTAGAAAATTAAACAAACTCCTTCATTTCAAAYAGGCTTCGGAGACTGCATCATTTGCTCTTTACAGGATGTCCTTTCAAGATGKTTTTTTTCCTACAGCTCTTACAAGGCAGGAGCTGCAGTTTTTGTTCAAGCAAAACTCCTTTTCTGCTGTCAAGGAGCAGTTTTACCCCAGTATACGCAATTATTTATACTAGTAACAGCTGTTGTCCTGGACCCGGCCCAGAAGCACCCATCACCCCTTAGATGTGGCTACTCAGAGTGTGCGACCGTCTCTTTTGAAAACASCAACCTAAATTCAGCCCCTTTTTTTCTAAATACACACGGGCTAAAGAAGTCTTTGTCTGGTGTGACTGACTCGTAATTAYTCAAGCTGTTAATTTTACTCTTATGCAAATGGCCCGGGGGATGCAAGGCACGAAGGCGGCCATGTACTGGGTGGCATCGGGGAGCCACTGGAAAAACAAGACTTGTTGGAGAACATCTCTGGGTCCAGGGATGAGCAAGGTGGAAATGCTTTCACGAATTCCTGGGAATTCAGGTGGGCTAATTTCAAATGCACACGCCAACCAGAATGTTTAAAATCCCTACATTCTCCTTCCATCTGTAAAAAAAAAAAAAAAAAAACCATTTTCATGCCACCAGCTCTGCCTACATTGACCCTCTCAGTCTGGCGGTTCGCGGTCCCCACTTCAAACCTCCAAATGGCAAAGCCCTCTGAGATGTCTTGGTCAGGATTTACAAGGACATTCACTGCCTTAATTCACTTCGTTTGCAAACTTCCAAAGCCGCCTTATAAACAAGCTTATTTTTGCTCCCCACCTGGCAGCTGGGGGTATGCAGCTCCTCACACGCAAGCACCAGCCACTCGCTTGCTCTCGGAGGCAAAGTAAACACAAGCAGATGTGCACAGCAATTACCAGCAGCCTCTCCGAGGCCGTGCAGCCTCAGTGCTAATATTTAGCAGCATTGGTTTCCTAGTCGAAACCTCATTATCCTCTAATAAAGTGAGTTAGCACTTGGAGCACATACTTCTGGCTGGCTTTGCAAGCCACAAAGATGTTGAGAGCAGGCAAGCTCTCTGCAGAGCCTCAGTGCCCCTGCTTGTTCAATGTAATGTTGGTAAGTGCTGAAAAAGCAAAACATAGCCTTAAAAAAAGAAAAAGAAAAAAAAAAGCACTATCAGGAGCACCACAAATCAGAGGTTTGGCAAGTTAATAGACTTCAAGGCTAATTTGTTCAACCGTGGTAAACCTTCACTCATGAACCACAGATGTGGGACTGAGGTTTTTGCATGCCTCTGTTAATTTTTAACATAATGGGTCTAAGCCCTACGGCCAGGATTTTTCATCTTTTATTATTTTGGGGCCTCTTTTTTTTTTTTTTTTTTTTTTTTTTACCACTGAAGGTCAGGATTTTTGCACAGGGAAGTGCACTCCCTTTTCTTAGCTCCCTTGCACAGACACCTTGCAAGCAGCCCATGGACATCTGCCATGGGTCCACAGACCCCAAAACTGGGCCCTAGATGTCTTGGAAAGCTGACCAGCTCCTTCCTCTCACCTGTGGAACTTATTCAAGACARGAATAAAGAAATACACTTTGCTCGCTCAAGTTAAGACCACTTTCCCAACTTCACCATGCAATGCCATTCTATGGTTGTTCTGGGGGAAAAAAAAAATTGGATAGTCTCAAAATGTTAAAATTTTTACCAACATATCTTTACACAATCAATTAGGGAGAAAGCAGCCAGCAATGCACTAATCGAGAAGTAAATGTTTGTAGAGGTCTTCAGGAAAGCAGGACATCAGCTCTCTGAGTCCACACGTTTAACCTAGAAGAATGAGCAGCACGTGCTAGCCAAATTGYTGCTTCAGTTAAGGTCACCCTCTGTAACTAAGTACAATCTTAAGAAGGTGTTTTCTCATTTCATCTTATTTTATCTTTGTTTCTTTCCTCCAAATCTATATTTTCAGCTTCACGTATTTGCTCATCTGCTTGTCCTGGCTGGAGGCAGACCAGGACAAGGTGTTCTGCTCCTCCGCATGCAAGGAACCCTAAAACTGGGACACAGGGACACGCTCGGTAGCTTTACCTCACCARAACATTGCAATGGGCAAGGGGTTTGCTTTGGGTCTAACAGCACTTGGGTCAGCAGCCATCTAGTGCACACAAGGTCTTCCAGCTCCAGCAAGTCATAGCTGGTAATTTTCCCTATAACATCCCAATTTACCACATGGTCAGAAGAAAACTCACGCTTTGTGTTTTGGGATGCAGCTTGGTGAAATATGCTGTCACACAGTCACCTACTGTGTCATTTCTTATTTCCTACCATCAGTCCATTAGTCTTCAGTAGCAACACAGCTGAGGGCAGCGACCTTCACATACAACAAGCTACTTTCTATCAGTTATCACTGTGATTTAAAATCTACCTAAAGATGCAAAACTTCAGCTTCCCCATCACTAGCTAATCTTTGTTATTCATGATAATTTTTGCCTTCTAKTCATTCAGCAATAAATCTTTTTGACATTTACTCCAGAAGAGAGGTGCCCAAATTCTGGCCAMCAAGCCATGTCCATTCCACCAGGGCGGTTTATCCATCCAGCCAATAATTTACAGTCATCCTTATTTTTCAAAGTTCCTACAACATACTCAAGCACTTGAGGCCTCATGAAACATGAGGTCTATGATTTAAAGGAGAATAAAAATAAATAAATGAAATAATAAAATGAAATAAAACCCTTGCACCTTGACCCTAAGAGTGATGTAACATGTTAACCTCTCAAATATTCCCTAGAAGTCAAATTGTATCTAAATAACAGGCTTGGACACTTCAGGAACCTGTAAAACATAATGAAAAAGGGCTCTGTATTTGAGCCACAATGAAGGTACGAGGCTGCTGAAAACCTAAGGTGTTGGGGGCTTATGGTTTTGTCCCTCTTGGGAAGATGTTAGCACCAGCTTTCAGTCCCAGACAGAAACCACATGCTCTTCTTAGTGTCTTACACACTTAAAATTCATTGGTGCTGTAATATCCCTTCACATAACATTGGAAATGTGCCCAAAGTAACTTCACAATCACTTATCAAGCATCCAGCAGCAGAAAAAATGTCCCTGTTTCATTTCACACCTCTTTTTCAAACCACCTAAGGTAAAAGCACACCCAAGGCAGCATTATGTGCCAGCTGAACCTTGCACATCTGAAGGTACRTTTTATGAAGGGTTAATAAAGAAATCAGAGCTGGCTCACTCCTAGCTGTTATCAGCTCCTGAGGATCATGGTGTTTAGTGGTTTCCTTAAAATCTTAGCTGCTGGGCTTTTGTGATCACACAAAAMCCTAGCTATCTCCAGTGTAAAACCAAATCTGCAGTTCTTGTGGTTGCTGGAAAAACAACAATGGAAAAGCCCAGAAATAGAAAGGTGAATAAACCCCACTGAATGCACYGCTTCAGACGAGCTCCTACAGTCACAAGAAATCTTTTGGACTGGTGACTTGTGGGGAAGATTGGACAGATGAGAATATTGGACATGAAGAAGACTGCAGATGATGAAGATTAGATATGATGACTGCAGAAGCTAAACACTTAAGGTGGACACTGAATTCAGATGCTTCTGTAAGAGAGGAGTGAGGAGTGGTTTTTTTTCYCAATGAGAGCTTCATTTCTAAAGATTTTCAGATCCACATGTAAATTACGGTAGGACACCTGGCATGATTAAGCACCTTTCTTGGGCTGGAAAGGCCAAGGAAAAGCCTCTGTAACAGCTGCATCTTAGAACACCGACATGCACTGATAATGAACAATAAAAACCAGAAATACAGCATCAGGCTACCCAGAGCTTCAAAGCTTCAAACCAGGATTTAGGCCAAAACATGATCTAATATTTGAGGCGCAGCTTTTTGTCTCCTTTGAGTTAACTCAGCTGCTCTGTATGAACACAGTAGCCAGCCGGAGCAGAGAACGGCRGCAAGAAGAGCACGTTTCAGATGAACGCAGGGGAGCAGAGCATCGTTCAGTCTAAAACAGACATCTGGCTCCAGACTAGCACCGGAGTCAAAATTTAAGCCCAGGAGCTCCCACAGCTGGGAGACAAAGAGGRCATAAGGATTCATAGAGCAGCTGTGTCATAAGGACCTGGAGACCCTGTGGTAAGGCTAAACCCTGCAGAGACCTGGTCCAGTCAACAAATCCACTCTCTTGACCACATCTCTGTGGAGCTCCTGAGGACAAAAGCTCTCTCTGTTCCAATATCAGCACGTAGACTTGCTCCTTTCTTGAGATCTAGTCTAGAAGCCCTGGTTTCCAATGTAATTTGGACCCATGACCCAACCTCAAACAAACTCCAGGCTCTTAAGTTGAATGAAACTTCAAGGAAGTTCCACGAGGGTTCCCAAAGACCTGGCTTCTGTCCCTGCTCCTCCGCTCTCCACACGCCAGCCTCTCAGGGACCTCTGCTCCCACAGCCCAAAGCCACATCTGGAAACGCTCCCTTCAGCCCCACATTCTCCTAAGGACTGCCCACACGCCCAAAGGCTTTTGCAATGGACTTCCCACCACACTCAGGATGTCTAAACACTACCACAATTGCTTTGCTTGTCAACTGGATTCCTACTTCTCTATTCTCTTGTGGTATACACACACAGAAATAGAAAGAACTTTCTGGAGGCACAACTTCTGGTTCTCTTTTGAACTGCACTGTACAACAACCCATTGTCATTGGTACTTTTTTCACTCCCTCTYTAAATTCTGATGTCTACAAAATGAAAAACTAACAGCACCCAGGAGTGGCTCTGCCTCTATAAAGTGCTAAAAGTAAACTCAGAGTGCGGAAATGACCAAGCAGCAAGAAAAATGACTTACCCAGTATGTCAGCAAACATACCAGCTCTTGATACTATGCTGTTTGAGGATTAGGGTGAAAGGACATTAATCAAAGGAATATTAAAGTAAACCATTAAAATGGATTATTTCATTGCTGGGCCAGATTACAGAATCTACCTCCTTCTGTCTCATGTCTGACTCCTGCTGTCCCTGCAAACTGCTTGTTGCAAGGATGGGAGGCAGGATAAGACTCCAAAACACTTCAGTGCAGGGGAGGAACATGCATCTCCATATGAAGGCAGTTCATATTTAGAGATTACTTGGAAGGGAAAGATGAAAAAGGAAAGCTGTGGCTTAGGATGCAGGTATCCTGAGAAGAGCAAAACTAAAGCAGGATAATAATGTGCTTTAACAGCAAAATTAACTGATCCACACTAGCAAACCTTTCACAAATGTATTTGCTGACCACGTAAAGGCAAGATGAACACATTTGATGCTCCCCAAAGTCAAACCTCCCAAGTCTGAGAGCAACTGATCCGGGCGTGGGACAAGGGCTCGGCGGAGATTTTTACATCTTGCTGATRAGACTGCTCTGGGGGTTTCCTTTGAACGGCAGCAGCGGATGGCAGGAAACCAAATTCCCCAGCTAGCATTTCAAGGAAACGAGAAGCCCGCAGCCCGTGCCGAAAGCCGGYGCTGCGCGGCACAGGCATATCCGCCGAGTCCATTCTTTGAAAATCCCCCTCCGGATCCGGAGTGCYGAAACCTTCTCAGAAGAGGAGACCCAGGGAATTTCACTTGAAGTCAGAAACTTGTTTCTGCCAAAAGGGAGCGTAAATTTGTTGAAAGAAAGAATACAGCTATGCCAAATTTGCGTAGAGAAAGTTTTCATAGATGGGTTTCCTTTTAAATACTGGTGCTCCTGCAGGCATTTCCTCCAGCCATGGGCTGCTCTGCAGAGGGAGAGGGAAGCCCAGGAATTCTCTTAAGCCTGTAAGACAGGATTTTCCTCAGCRGCACCTGGCACTTTTATGGCCTGTCAAATTCCAGTATTGCCCTTCTTAGGCAAACATCAGTAACTGGGCGGGTAAAGTCCCGTGATCCGCGTTCAACAAAACGTTAGCCTTGATCGGGCTGGTTTACGGCTCTTGAACCACATGCAGCCAACAGGGAGGCTGGGCACTGGTCCAGGGCCACGCTGCCGCTGCCAGAGTGGTCCTGCCTTGGGCACACTGGGTGACGGGGGTGCTTAGGGCACTTCTACAGGTTGCGGAATAAGGTGTTCCCTGCAGAGAAAACCCGTGGAAAGGTTTTCCCTCCCTCCTGGTGCTACTGCTGATGGGCCTGGGGCTACAGCTCTTCCCACTGAGCCCTGCAAAGGAGACTCAGGTTCCTCCAGGCTGGAGCCTCCTCATGCAAAACACACACAAACGATGGAGCATGATCAACGATGGRACAAGGCAGCTGCAATGAGGTTACAGAAACTTCCCAGCTGAACAGCTCCCAGGCAAACGCTCTCAGGTACCTCTACCGCTCTGCTACATTTTCCTGACTTTGCTCTGATTTCAGCTGCCCTCCACGTGCTTTTGCAGCGGTGCCTCTAGTGCTGCACCCGGAACAGCTCACAAGCAGCCCAGCTCACATTCYTACCATGCAAAAACCCTAATTAGAGGGTTTTCTGTGCCCTTGCAGCACACAGCAGAGCTGTGTTATGCACTTTAACGCAGACCACAACAGGCCTGATGAACTACATGGACCAGTTTGGCCTCTGCCATGGAGATATTTGGCTGGGGATGGTGAACTTTAAAGGCTTCCAGACCAGACCACCCCCAGACACAGGACAAGCGGGACCCAACCATGTTTTGAGGCACAACRGGGAACAATCGTTGCTTCCACTTCTCCTTGTAAGGCAGATCTCAGGAAATTTTCTATCTCCTTTCCATGTGAATGAACTGGTCAGGAAGGCTGAGACCAGATGCACTTTGTTTCTTGAGTAGGTAGCCAAAGGAATGAGAACATCCTTTCCGATGTGCCTGTTTTATGAGAAATGACTTAATTCAGTGCTGGTAAAGCCCAAGATAACACAACATTAAAAAAGGTGGAGAGATCCTTCAAGTCCTGAAGAATAAAAAAAAAAAAAAAAAAAAAAAAAAAAAAAAAAAAAAAAGGAAAAAAGAAAAAGAAGTCCTATTCCAGAACACTAGAAGAGTGTTTGTTTGTAGAAATGCTGAAATCAGTCTGGACCTGGTTACTGAAGCCAGTGTCAGATCATTTACCTGACTGGAAGACCGTGGAGTGTAATTAGGTAGGAATATGATACCTTGGATGGGCTGGGCTCCCGTCACAGCTTGAAATCCAGCGTATTTTGCTCATGCTCCTTCAGTGCAGCACTGGGCCCCAAGGGGACATCAGCTCACTGGGAGGTTGGTAGCAGGTAAGAGCCAGAGGCTGGGAAACAGCAAAACTGTGGTGCTGCTCACAGATTTTCTGTTTTAACCAAATGCTCTTTTAACCAGTGCCGTTTCCCTTATTAAGCCACTTTTGACCTCACTTCAGCAGATCACTCCTCCTTAGATTGCCCCCTTTCCTATCCTCTCATCACCACCCTTGAGCTCTGTGGGGTAATTGCTGCTGTGACAGCAAAGTYGCATCTGAACCGTATGTAAGCCAGGGGCTGGGTGGCCAGGCCTGGTTCGTGTCCTGCACGCTTGGGCCAACGCGGCAGGTATGAAGAAGCAGAAGTGAGGAATTCCCGGGACATGAGGCAGCTTTGTAGCACAAACCAAGAAACATTTTCTCCCCTAGAAGGCTTCACAAGATAGAAACTGCCTTAACCTCAAAGCAAGGCGAATCACTCGCATCCTACGGAAGGGTTTTGGGTACGTGGATGCCACGGAGCGATCGCAACATCGCGCTGCAGCCAGCGCGGCCGTGACTCGTGTCTGCAGCCACAYGATCCTGCTGCACAGCCCCCGTTTGCAGCCGTGCTGGGGTGAGCGTAAAACTAGAGGCACTCTATTAATACAGCGCTTTTATGTGGGTTTAATCATCTCTCAGAAGCTGCCAGACTGCAGAGGTGAAACTCTTTATGAATGTGACTCATGCAGAGRGCAAGTGCTCATTGGTTGACTGGCTCTCCTGATTTTGCCCTGTCAAAGTGCTTTTCCTATTGGAAGAGAGGGCCTGAGGTGTTACCTAGTCACCACTGGAAGTTYGCTGACTTGGAGTAACCCCAGATATTGGCAAAGTGGGGTCACGTGCTCCAAAATCGCTCATTCATCGCCCAGAGGCCTTGCAACAAATACTCACTTCCAAATGCTGGAACTCCAGCAGAAATTCCCCCTTGCATGGGAACAGTTGTTACTTTTACAGCCAACATATTTTACAGAGTAAGACTATCTGCAAGGTTAGGGGGGAAACAGTTATTTTGTTTTTCTGCTCTAGCATATTAAACTTCCAGATTTGCCACGGTGCACTTAAAGAATTTGATGAAAAGCCTCAATCTGGTTTGAATTTCCTTTAAGTATCAGATCCCACTTAAGAGCCAGGGTCTGACCTGGACAGAAGAGCTAGAGATAAAGGAAGCATGGAAAGAGATGAATGAATTTTAGAAATATTTCCAGAGCTGAGATGGGGATTTTGCAAGTGATTCATAAGGACAACTGGGAATCCAAGGTGAGCCTTAGTTCCTGAAATATTAAAATGTACCAAAAATGCTGGATTGTGCAAAGATCTCTCACGTTTCTGCTCTTCTGCCTCCCCTGGGGCAGGTTCACACATGCAAGTCATGGAGCAGAACAAAGGCTTGGGAAGAGGGTGAAACTGGAATTTGGTTGTGTCAAGAGCAGGTTTGACAGAGGAAGAGGATGCGTGAGGGTGGAGGGACGGAAGTCTAGGGAGGAGGTGGCACAAGGGAGGAAGCGGAGGGTGGGAGGAGACACCCGCCCCCCTCATGCACCTTATGGCCTTGACAAAATAATTCCTTCTCTGAAAGAGCAAAAAATTSACAGCTCAGTAGATGGCACCTTTTTCCTCATAAACAGGAATATTCTGTCAAGGGGAAACCCCTGCCACATCATGTCCCTGTTTGCCAAGAGAGAAGGTGATTGCAAGGTGAAGAGAGAGGAAAAAAAGTAAAACAAAAAGATGATCAGGAAACTTTCAACTTCCCCATGGTGTCTACCCAAAGCCTCGAATCCCAGCTTCAGCTGCTAAAAAAGGATAACAATTACCAAGGGAGCTGTCACTACTCACAGCTTAAAATAGAAGCACATCAGATGGACCCCATGCCCTGGGGCTAGCGTACAKGCACTCAAGTCAGACACTAATAAATAAATAAATATATAAATAAAAGTCTGAAGCTCCCTTTTTGGGGTGAGTATCATGTCTATGTAATGCACTAATTTATGTTAAATAATGAGCTTGAGTTTTTCTCCTGCTGCTGCATACAGCTCCCTTCCCTGCTTTCGCCATGTGCTGAGATATTAACAAATTCAGGGCAAGCTCTTCCTACACCATCTTGCTAGAAAAATCACACAGACACATAAAGACAAATGCACTGGTAAACTCCCTCCCCAAGCCTGGGCCAAATACACATCCCCGAGACATCCCTAAATAGGATTCCTCATATCAGATTACGTTAGGTGTATCTCATTTTTATAGCCATTTTTTGCCCTTCTCACTATCTATTCCAGGCATGCTGCAAGTCCCAGTTTAAATCACTGCTGAACTCTGGAGAACATTACTCCAAATCAGACCCTGCTTTTTCCATGCCTCTCAAAAGCTCTTGCTACTCCAGCGTGTCACAACAATTACTCAGTTACTGATATGTTTTTTCCCAGAGCAGACATCTCCATTGAGGGCTTTTTTCTTCCCTTCACTGCAGCCAGCAATAGAAGGAAGCCGGCACTAAAGGTCAGAGAGAAGTGGAAAGTCCCAAGAACAGATGGAGAAGGAAGGGRAGTCTCTTCTCTAGCCTCTGCTCTGGACACTGTCCCACACATTATGAATATGTAACAGGTTTGATATTGCACAGGGAAGGTCACTCGCACAGGGATTTTTCCGGTATGAATTTGCACGACACATTCAGTTCYCTGCGAGCTGTCACCAAGTCACCAATTGTAATCCCAAATTCCCCACTTGCATCCTTTGCAAACACCCACTTCATTCTGCAAATGCCAAAACCAAAACAAAAGAAATCCAGATCTCCGTGCGGGGGCAAGACACACACGTTTTCGCATCTTACTCATGAATAAAATCCTCAATTGCCACAGGCAATTAGCAGGACCCATCTGTTCGGACACTGGGGAAAGAAATAGTTTTTCATCAAAATAAACATGACGTATTTGGTCATCCTGTCCTCAAGGATGACGCTGCTACCGTTTCGTCATCCAGACCTCTGGACTTCAGACACGTGCACAGACTGTTGCGACCCCCGTCATCCGCGCGTGGTTCCAGCAGGGTGATGCTGGGGGACATTGCAGTGCTCTGCCTCACACACAAGCCTTGGACTTGAACTCGGGCAGCACACCCTGCTCACCACAGTCCCTTTTCAAYGCAGGAAATGGGGAAGACTCACGAAACCAGCACTTTAACTCTTTCCTTAACATCACAGAAGCTGCTACACGAAGAAGCGAAGGACAAAGCAAAGGTAGTGATGGAACGAGCACCACATCTCAAGCTTCACATATGCTCAGGARAAACATTCAGAGTCACAGGAAGGTTCAAGTGGGAAAGGAGCTCTGGAGATCACCCAGTCCAAGCACCTGCTCAAGAGCATGATGCCCCAGACTGTATCCAGTCAGGTTTTGAAAAACTTAAAGGATGGAGACCAAAAACCTCTCTGAGCAACCTGCTCCAGGGCCCAATCACCMTCACAGCGAGGGGTTTTCTTATGTTCAGGCAGATCTTCAGTTTGTGCCTGTTGCCTCTTGTCCTATCACTGGGTGCCACTGACATGCAATATTCGTATTTCTCTCTTAGAAAATACATTACTTGTGATTGCCAGCTTGAAAGTAATTCAGCACTAATATCTGGATTAACTAATGCCCTTTTATGGCTTTCATTTGCAACGATTTACCTGTAAGGTGAATTTCACAAGCTGGATTCAGCTGTAACACAGAAATTTGTCCCCAACTTCACTCCATGCTTGGGTTTTTTTCCCCCTCTAAAAATGATGAAGCAGGGCTGCTGCCTCACTCCAGCTAACTTCAGAGAGGTCGTTATGGAATTACACGCTACARAAGAGGCCTTGGTTTTTTCATAACGAGACAGTGTCTTGGGAAATCATCCAAGGCAGCTAGAAACCCTGTGCTGGACAAGCCAGAACATGATGCGTGCTGGACACGGTCCCTCCTGCAGCTGCCAACTTGCTTCTCCAGGCCTGCTGCTTTATTGGATGACAAGTTTTTCCATTCCCCAGAATCCAATTTAGACATAATGATCCAGCTAAGTGAGACAGATACAGATGGTTTCGTTGTTAGGAGAGYAGGACATACGGATCTTCTGCATTACAGAGCATCCGGGCTTCAGGACGACGCAGCCTGGCCATATGTCTCTCTGATTCAGGACTCTTGGGCAACCTTGAGGGGAATCAGGATGCTTGAAGAAGAGCTAGAGTCATTCTAGAGCCATCCTAGAGCAAAATTAAGCAAAACTGTAAGTAAAAACAYGGGGGAACATGAAGATACTTCTTTAAACCCCCAGAGCTGGAGTTGACTATTGAAATTTTTCCTCCTGGCCTTCAGTTAACCACATCATTTTCAAAAGAGAGCAGCTTTGAGGSAATTCCTATCTGCCACAAGTAGGAGCTGCCTCCCCCTCTCCAGTTTCAGCACCACTGCTGCATGATCCTTAGGTCTATGTGCCCCACAGGTGCAGCTGACTCCCACCTCTCTGAATAGCCACCACATGCTCCAAGAGGCTTTGATGACTGCTGTTTTCCAGTCATTACATTTTCAATAAAATTTGAGCAAGCCTATAAAAAAACAAGGGAAAAAATGCTAAGATTTCCACCAGGTTTAGCTCAGAAACTTCAGACATCAGCCCAGGCTCAGGGCCAGGCCCTGAAGCTCCCTGCAGACCCACCCTGAAGACAGGGCTCTACCCCAGCCTGGATTGGAAAACCAAATGGCAAGTCCAATTGGCCTTTTAAAAGGTGTGGTGTGAATCATAACACTGTGATCCACAAAACCAGCAGTTACTGGCGACAGGATGTAGGTGCCCTCTCACAAGATGGGCAGAGGGTCTTCGACTGGGCTCCAGAAGGTCCTGCACACTTGTCTGGGGTCTCAAATGGCCAGATGATCTCCTCCTCTTACCCCAGCACAACTGCCCCAAGATCCTGGAGAAAGATGCTGGCAGGAGCCCAACTGTCTCACTCCCACGTCCCACTCCACATGACCTGGGATCTGCAGAATACAAATCCTTGGTGGGTCAAGGCTCCTCCAGCACCAGGCAGCAAATGAATAGCAGCTTAGGGAAGAGTAAATATTAGATTTAGACTTCACCTAAATCCCACCTTAGGTGCTGGTAGGACAGCTGGAAAGCTCGTCTCCATCTCTAGCACCACATTGCTTCCTCACTTTGAGCAAGTACCAAGGCTCCGGGCCTCAGTTTCCCTGCCTGCATTACCTGCAGTAATTTTCTATAAGTGTTTTTGGAGTCTGCCAGTGACACTGATGTCACCTGCAAGATGGAAATGTCCTTGCACAGCAATTACAGGGATAATTCCCCTATTAAACAGGTCTCCTTCCAAGAGCACTTTCTCCAAAGCCTGTTCATCAGGAAGCAGAAGGTGCCTGCAGGGACCTCTGCTCATATTGTCGCTACTTCGGAGCATGGGCTGCTCCACCACATTTCTTTCAGGAATGCAGCAAACGGAGCGTGGGAAGCACCAGGGGCCCAGGACATTGATCCAGCAGCCTTCAGAAGATCCCGTTGTGCCACTTCTTCCCAGCGGCTTCCACTGTTTTGTAGTTGTGACCTCTTGCTGGCGAGGCCAGGCTCTTCCTCGGGAGCGTTTCAGGGCTGACCAGGGCACCGAACAGAGAATTAGCCAGAATACAGCATTCTTTGCTGAATTATTTACATTAGCATRCGTAAAGGTTAGTGTTCTTGCACCCCTGGTAGGTAGGCATCTTCTTCTAGCAGCAAGAGCCAGAGCGTATCCACGCATGTGCTTGTGCCCAGTGTGAGCTACTTTCCTCCATCGCAGCYTCCCAACAGGGCAACCCCACTGCCTGGAGTGAAATGCTTGGACACGATGTTTTGGAGGGCTAAAACTCCCTTTTCTCCTTTGCTGGGGGGCACTTCTGCATCCTCTCTTCTTGATGCTAGAGTATTGCCCACCAGAGCCGGTTCAGGGATCACGAACTTGGCAAAACATCCCATAGCACACGTTAGCAATGAGTCTAGACCTAATACATCTTGTTGCTCCTTGACCTTGTTTTCCTGATGTCCCTTTGTCCCTCACTTTTTCCACAGCATGGTGGCMTTGTCTTGGACACAGAAAGGATTGGGAAACATCACAGCAAAAGGCAGCGACTCACAGATCGTAGCACTATCACTATCCCCATCACTCCTAAAGGTTTCAGGGGTACCAAGCTGAGGTTTAGACAGCACCTGCAGCCAGAGGTGGGAGAAATAGGAAAAAGGTCTCACCCACTTGGTTCTTCCCCATCAACGAGCAAATAATCTTTTGGGGACATTGACTGCTACTAGGGGGCTTCACATACTCAAGGACAGGGCTTTCTGACCCCGTTCCCAGAAGGAAATTACCTGAAGTTCAGGACTTGTCCTATGGTTTGGTCAACCTTGTTGATAAACAGGAAAAAAACAAACAGGATACATGTAACATATATATACACCCATAAAAATCAGGATACATGTAACATATATATACACCCATAAAAATCAAGGTTTGACAGAGAGAGACAGAAAGCTCTCAGCAAACCCGGGAAGGGAGCTCCACGACGGATCACTGGCTGAGTGGAGCCACCAGAAGGAAGAACAGGCAGGGGTTTTGCTCCATGCACCCACATCCCACTGCACATGGCTGTTATTCCTCTCGGGGACAAATGTTAAGGCTGAAAGTCTACAAAGAGGAGAACAAAAGAAGGAAAAAAAGAAGAGGAGGAGGCAGAGGGGGAGGAGGATCAGAGGCCAAAGGGCACCCAGGGCCCTGTACAAAGTGTTTCTCTTTTTTGATCTTGTTCAAGCAGATCAGTCCCTCTTTTAYGGAGTCACAGGCCATACTATAACTTGTTCTCTTGTCCGAAAGAAATACTACACCAGGTATTTGCAGAGGAACTCAAATCTTGCACGCAAGCCTAAATAAGGGGCACAATTTCAATGAGGTCGGTATCTATTATTATACCCTAATCTATTATACCCTAAACTGAGAGCATTAAAGAGCCCCAAAGACCCTAGAGGTCCTAATAGGGGCAGAAAATCTCAGGGAAAGAAAAGCCCTGGGACTTTTGGACAGAGATCTGAGTTCAGATCCTGTAAATATTTGTGAAATGGGGAAAACCCAATGTGAGTAAGACTTCAGAGAGCATTTCTGGTGGCAAATCCTTAAAAATATCTTGACTACAAGAAAACTTTCRAGCAGAGCTCATATTTTCTCAGACATCATAACCTGTTTCAAGATACAAAACGACAGCAAGAACACACACATTTCTACTGAAAACCACGCAGGAAGTGCAAAAACAGGTTTCTGAAACATGTAATTGAGAAAAGAGTTTTTTAGCAGGGACAGGCCTAAATCTAGTTACCGAGCTTGTCTGGCAGCCTTAACACTTGATCATAAGGTGATTCAGGATAGAATGGGTCTTGGAAGGTCTCTGGTCCAACCCCTGCTCCAAGCAAGGTCAGCTMTGCAGCCAGGTCAGCTTGCTCAGGACTTTATGATAAAGTTGGGTCCTGAGTATTTCCAAGGATAAAGGTTGYACAATCTCTCTAGACAACTAGATTTTCCTTATATCCATTACTCGTAATTCTTATGAGCAGAAATACATATAGATTAATTGCAGGCAAGTCAAAGACATCTCATAGTTGGCATATGTCCGTTCATCACTGTTTAGGCTCCACATCAGCACTTTTTAACAGGAGAATACTAATAGAAAAACAACTAATGTTCTTGGTGGATTCCAGAATAAATTTTTCTTTTTTTTAAAAAAAACATCCCTACGAAGTAAAGTTCTCTAGGGAAAATGTAGAGCTTCCCCTCAAAAGCAACTATATTAAAAAATAAAAATCCAACCAGTATACRCAGCAATCTCAATTCCTAAATATAACTAGGAAATTGGCATCCGTTGACAAAGTAGCAYTGGCATTTTTACCTGCCAAAGAGGAGGTTCCTGATCTAGCCTGCAGCTCCTGCATTGCAGTATCACGCTGCRGAGATTTCTGTTGCCTTTTCTGGGAATGTGCCTCTGCCTCTCTCCAGCTGGCCCTGGGGCAGGTTGAACCAGCAGGTTCAACTGGTGCAAGGTAGAGTAGGTGCAAGTTATAGCCCATGCCCAGGCTTACTTCACTTGCTATACTAGCCTGTGATATGATCAAGACCGACAAAGCATCTGGCAAGACCAAATATATCTTAAAACTAGTGAGTACATGCAAGAAGCATTAGCCCCCGACTCTTGCTAGGAAATGTCTGGATACACCTACAAATGCAGCTATATGAAACTATGCGCTGTCACAGAGAGATGTTGGTTTTGGATAGCCAGCAGATTCTGCCCTAGCATTTTTGCATTGGCTATTTCTTAAATTCTGATGTGAAAATAATCATCTGTTTCCAAGAGCTTGATGCACACTTTGCAATAGCCTAGAGATAGTAGAAACAGAAAGATCTAGATCCCAATCTCAGAGATATAAAGCTCAGGTGGTCTCTCATACACATGCAAAGGGATGTTTGGGCTCTCCTTCTACCTCTCCCCTCTCAGTTCCTTTATTGTCAGAGCACATCTCCCCGTAAGATCCAGGGAGGATAATGAACACATCACCACCACATCTGCTTGTAAATTGCTACCCTATTGGCATAATTCTCTAATCCTTTCCCACACACACCACTAAACTGTCTCTACTGACCCATATCTAAGCACGGGGCAGTCTGAGCGTTCTTGTACTTAGATTTGGTTGCAAGAATCTGGATACCACCCTGCGCCCTGTGCTCTGGGTGCCCCTGCTGGAGCAGGGGGCTGGACTAGATGATCTCGAGAGGTCCCTTCCAGCCTCAACTATTCAGTGATCCTGTGAAACTTCTTCCTATCTTGTGAAAGTTTCTGTGATAAAGCTGCTGTCTTGAGCTTTCCTCTGTCTCTCTGCAATACACACCCAAAAAGTCACCTCTCTGGTTTTCACCCTCAGATGTCTCCCAAGCATTAATCTCATTTACTTGGCTGGTAGAGATTTTTCTTTCTTCAGACTTGCAGTCACGGTCCTTCTAGGACTCAGTACTTAGGAATAGAGTCAGCTTCTCTACTGCCTTTCTTTTCAACAAATTCCAAGATGTTTCCCTTCCCCCCTTATTTTTTTTACCATYGCCTGTTTCACCTAAGTGCTTGATTTGAAGAGCACCACAAGACTGACAACTTGGCTTCTTGCTCTTGCACATAAGTTTTCTTTGGGTGTCAAAGTTTAATTTATTCCTCTCTCCTCCCTTCCTTATTAAAATATTAATTTCTTGATACTATCACAGACTTTGTTACTGCTCCCCCATTAGCACTGTTCACAGAGAGGAGACCTTCTCCCACGCACCACCCAAGARCAGAGGTATGTTGGCCAAGGGAGTCTGATCGGGAGCAGCACTAACCTTGCAGAGTTCCCAGGGGAACATCTATGGAAAAGGAGTTACTTTCCTTCACGCTTTCCCATTTATTAGCACTCAATCCCTTGCACTCAAAGAGCTACACCTGCCAGTCTTTAGTGGCCACCCACATATTATATACTACTTCACATATGAGAGCTATTAAGGACTTAAGATTAAATAAATTACTCAAGAAATTCTTTTCCCCTGCTATCTTCCATATCATTTCTATTTTTCTTTTACTATACCTTTTCTGGAAGTGCCATGGCAGAAGTAATTTTATTTCCTATCGATTTCCTTGAAATAAGGAAACATCACGCAGCACCTGGCAGCCCGGTGCAAGCAGCTTGTACTTTCTTTTCCAGAAACAGTGTGCTGTTGACATTGCCAGTTGCAACATTTTCCTGTGTAAAAGCTCCCTTAGCTGTCACCAATCACCGCCTTCTTTGAATAAACAGACATTGGAGGCAAGAGCAGCAGGTCAGAAAGATGTCACAGCTGTCCTTACAGCTGGAGGCCAAGTACAGATACGTGCTGCTGCCAGCTGAAAAGCTTCATGGAAGTTCATGGGGCAGCCCCAGAATTCAGCTTTCCAATGCAAGGTCAACACACAAAATAACTTTCTCCTAATGAATCAATATTTTCTRGGAGAACATGTTAATTAGTCCCCGGTTTACAGAAAATGCATTATACACGCCTGTTCTTTTCTGGAAGTACTTTAGGATTCTCCAAGGAGATGACCAGGTGCGATGCCTGGCCAAAGGTTAAGCCATAACAAGGGAGGCAAGTTGTAATCATCCAGTGGAGCTGATACTCAAATACCGAAATGCTCAGGTCGTATGGAGCCATCTGCTCCTTCTCAAAGACACTAACTCTAGTGTCCACCACTACTTTCATTAGACCAAGCAGCACCAAGTCTCAGTTCTGCTCAGATATCTAGCAATTCCCACTTGCTTTCTAATGGCCGGCCACAGAAGAGAAGACCAAGGCACAAAAGCAATGGTAGAGGAGACATTATCACCAAAAACACTTCTGGAAGTCCACAAACATCAACCTCCTTTTTCTTTGAACAAGCCAGATAAATAGAAGATGCCACATAACTGCTGGATTAGAGCTGATGCTCCACACTGGCAGGGTTTAAAAACCAAACATGGGTCCCCAATAATAAGTCCCCCGCGTCCATTAGAATAGTGTGTAGCAAGGGGGAAAAAAAAAAAACACTGGAATATACAATTACATGGAAGTAAGACATAACACCAAAATAGCTTCTAGAAAGCTGACTCTTAATTCTAGAATTTCCCACTTCCAAAGTTTCACCTGTGACAATGTATCAAGTGTTTCCTAATATTTTCCAGCTGCGGTGATGGAAAGCATGCTCTATGCATAGCAAGATCCGAACTTCAGGAAGACAGGCCCCAAGCTGCGCATGTTATTCTATGTATTTGTGCCTAGTACAGAGGTCAGTGCCTGCCGCAGTTGGTCGCGGTCAGCCCAGCAGGGACGCTCCAGCCCACTCCACGGCACCAGCCCAGCAGCCTCSGGAAAGCGCGCGCCGAGTTCCTGTTACTCCAGAGGAAAGGCCAACACGGAAAGGGCGAGGGGGTTACATTCCCGACGGCTCTGCAGAGATTAACCACTCGCATTACTCTTGCTGTTTAACACCGCTGGCCTTCAGACTGCTTTCCAGCCTCCAGTSGTAGCAACACGCAGGCTCCYRCGCCCCRGCTCTCAGCATCACTTTGCAGAAGKAGCTTCCAAWAGYGGCCTTCAAAGAAGCATCTCAAGTTCAGATGTGGGAACTTGAGTTAAATCCCCAAAAGACCCACAGGGGATGGGAGGCACCAAAACCCAAGCCTCCTTACTGCTACCATCTTTTACTGGGCCACACCAGGTAAAGCTGGACCTCACAAAGTTCTCCAGGTTGAGGGCACTTCTCATTTCAGAGTCTCCACGCTGCAAGCAATCAACAAACCTACCAAAGCACATGGTTTGTGTGCAGGTGTGCCCAGAGCACAGAGTGTCTTAACAAGCCAGAGCAGAGCCCTGGGTATCTGCACGACCCTCACTCTTAGCTGGGCAACCCGGGCGGCGGGTGCACCATACACATCCCCCCCAGAGCACAGCAGGGCTGAATTGGATCAGGATGTACAAGATGCACCACAATATGAGTGTGCAGTTCACGGGAAAGCCTTCCCAATCCCATAAGACATTTAGGTATGCATGACCAGGAGACACTTAGGCATCTGTGGAGGCAGCAGGGTTAACACCTGGGAGTTAGAAGTCCTGGAAAAGAGCCCCTGTTTTTATTGCTGGAGCCTCACTCTGCAAAAAAACCCTCACTACAACCCTCCCAAGCAAACACCATACCCTTCCCCAAGGCCACACACCACACAGGGAGCACAGTGGGAGCTGTAGTAAAGGGAAGYTCATCCTTGCTGTTTTACACTATCGTGTCAGCTGTGGGCTTCCCGCTCAGGCCGCCAGCTCCACGTCAGCTCTGGAGGCTGCCCCGGAGGCGAGCGGGGGACGCGGAGCAGCAGCGCTGGCGGCCGTGCTCTGCTCTGACTCAGCCGCCGCTGACATTTGGGCTTGGCGGGGCTCAAGTTTCCTTCTAGCAAGACATGGGCTGACTCGGCAGCAGCCAATCTCGCTCGAGGCTGCCGATTACGCGGAGGGAGGAGAGGGGAGGAATGCGCTGCACACCCTGCGCGTGGCCACCTGCGCCTTGCAGGARCGTCACATTCACCCTGCGTTTCAGCTCATCCTCCTCACCGTTTTTGCTTTATTTTGTCCCGTTGCAAAAGGCCGAGCTTCCCATGGCTGCGTGGGCTCATGTTGCAACTGGAGACGAGTGGAAGATTTTTCTAAGACCAGCGCAGAGTTTCCCTACTCAGGTCAGGCTGAGTGCAACATGACCAGCAGCATAAAGGGAAATCCTTTATGCCAGGCAGGGTTTCAGGAAAGAAAAAAAAGAAGTTCCCCCCCACACACTCACTCACTCACTCCCAAAAGCCAGTTAAATGGGACTTTTAGCCACACCAAAAGCAGCCAGCTTGCTGCATTGGCCAAGTGTTGCAAGGAGGCCAAGTTAAAACCGCAGCTCCAGACATTTCTTCCCTGGATGGAGAAAACCTGGGCCAGACACTCATCCCACAGTCAAGCCTTCTGGAGGGGGTGTAACCCACAAAAACCCCACTGCCAGTGGATGTGTCACTGCCCAGCAAGCCAGTGGGGAGCTCACCACAGCTCGTCCTCCTTCGATGCCTAATGGCATAAATATGAGAAACCTCGTGGTCTTGGGAAGGTCTGCAGAGCGCTCCAAGCKTTATCTTCCATTATTCTGGCCACATCCAGACATGCTGCTCCTCCAGAGATTTCAAGCAGTCCACAATAAGATAGAAGTGTGTATATATTTTTATATATATATATATATCTTATAAATGCTAGAAATAGGGGTGGTCACTCAATGTATCATCTGTTTCTGACATGAAAATGAAAATCCTCCTCCGCACAATCTAAAAGTTGCAATACAAATCTTGGAGTAAAATTCCATTATTACCCATATTTTGGGCCAAACCTTTTGTGTCTACTGTTCCCATAACTCTCCCACCACCTAACACTGCTGTGGCCAAGACCCCACTTGTTGCTCTTGCTGGTGGGTCACTGAAATGTGCAGAGTTGGTTGTGTAAGCTGCCTGAAAACTCAGTCAAGCAGCAACATAAAAGCATCTCTTGGATAATGATAAACATATAGGAACCATGAAGTCCCACCAGCAGGTATGTACTCATTTAAAAATCTTTATAGGGACCCTGTTCCAGTGAAATGGGTGGAAAATCTCCCATCAACTTCAAGTCACTCACACCATGCAAGAAATGCCACCTTTCTGAGCACATTGAACACCTGAGAGCCCCATAGGCTCTGTGAACATCAGCTGGGTTTCCTCAGAGGCAGCTCTGACCATACTAACATGGACCGATGACATATATGAGTAGTCTGACCTCAGCAGTTCTCCAAGGAGAGCTATAAGCAGCTACCGTGTCCATTAAGGACATYTTACAGGGCTAAAATGCAGATCATGCCTCTTCTCTATCACCCAAAGAACCTGTGCTAGTTGAGAAAGTGCCAGGGCATCTCATGATTTCCACCTGATGCTCTGATAGGCTGAAGGCAACAACCTAAGGATATCAAGTCCCTGATGAAGATCCTAGAGAAGGCCTCATTCTGGTTGAGAGGAATCCACAGGTGGCATTTAAGCAGACTGTAGCTCAGRTATAACCAGCTCACACTGGCTGCCCAAGGACGCTGAGCAAATCTAAAGACTGAGCCTAAATAGAGTCCAGAGTGAGCACGAGGCGACTCCTCTAAAAAGCAGTTTTGCCCAGGTCATACCACTGAAAGCTCAAGCCACCACAGCAAGGATACTTCCCCAATGAGCATTGCTGCCRCTTTGAGGGTTCATGCCCAGGGGTTTGACGGAGGAAGGTCCATGYAGTATAAAGATTAATACCAAAGGCTGAGTTCTAAATACAATTAAATTACTTGACTTTAGACTAGACACGATTTTTTCAGTCCAGTGACGAGATGGCTGCAAGTCCAGCTCTGGATAGTGGCAGATATGTAACTCTGTGTCTTGCAAGAAGAAGAAAGGCAAAACTTCCCCCTCCCTTTGGGCAGGAGGGGCCCAAGCTTTGACATACATGTTTTTCTTTCTGTCCCTTGGCAGATGGCCACGAGGACAACAGGGAGGTGGGCAGCCTTGCATCCCAAGGGGGACACACACAGTACAACCACTATCTCCAACATCTCCCTGGAGGAGAAGCAAGAAGAGAGGTGGCCCCATTGTTGACTATCTGTCCTTTAAAAACTATAAGACAGTTTCTTTTACTCTGAATATGAAGCTGCAGTTGCACTGCATAGCCTTAGGGCTGACATTGGATGACACTCACCATGTTCAGCAATTTAGACTCTTGCRTACACATAATCTGTGCTTCCATTGCTCAGGTATCAAGCTGAAGGAGAATAGAGGGATCTCCTTTAATCCTTCTCAGCACAGAGGAAGACATTTCCGAGACATCTGCAAAACCCAGCAGTGTCTCAGCTCACACTGCGTAGCCATCAAGCTGTCAGCACTCCATCAAYACACTGGGAGCTTTTGGTTGGACATCTAACAAGAAGCTCAATAAACTGATGAAAACATTTTTAGAAATACAGCCACTATCACAGAATCATMATTTTCCCTTGAAAATGCTCATGCTTGCTTTCCAGTTCCAAGCCTCCATGAATTTAAAGGAAAAGGGAGCATTCCAACTGCAAGCTCCCTGGTAGRGGAGCAGATATCACTAACTTCAGGGCTTTATGATTGCTGTTAACTTAAAAGACTTTACACCAAATCCATATTTAAAACAGYTGAGAAYCASTCTAAAAARCTGCCAGACCAACCCTGGCACTGGYCAGTGGCAGGACAAGGGGTAATGGGTACAAGTTGAACCCCAGGCAGTTCCATGTCCATGGGAGGAAGAACTTCTTTGCTGTGAGGGTGACAGAGCCCTGGAACAGGCTGCCCAGAGAGGCTGTGGAGGCTCCTGCTCTGGAGACCTTCCAAACCCRCCTGGATGTGACCRRSTGCCCCRTGCTYTGSRTGTCCCTGYTGGAGCAGGGRGTTGGACTAGGTGATCTCTAGAGGTCCCTTCCAACCTCTGCCATTCTAGGATTCAGTGAATAAAACTTCTGCACAGGACAAACAGCTTAAACACTTTGTGAACACTGCACACACCAAAACAACCTTCTCTTACCTCCCTCAGACCCAGGAGCTTGGCAGCACAAAGAGGCCCAGGATCTAAAACACAAGGCTAAGGTGAAGCAAGGAATAGCAGAGGACAGGTCTGCAATCACAAATCTGCCCCCAGCCTTTTAGCACACATACAAACTGCCACATCCCCCTTTTTAAGGGTAGAGGCTCCAGAGCCCTAATTACCTGCCTCGCTCTCTGGAGCTCTTTCATCATCACAAGCACATCAGCAGCTKCTCCACTTTGCAAGGCTGCATGTGGCTGATCTGAATGTCAGGTGCTCATCACACCACGGCCTTCTCCACCTGCAGCCTGTTATTGGCCAATGTGGAGAGGACTCTTCAGGCCCCATTGGGAAACAGGTATCTAACAAATCTGATGCCAGGATAAGCCTGAGGATGGACATGGAAGATGAGATCAGGGTCATGAATCTGAGATCCAGACTTTGATTAACTGTTTTGTTCYTAGCAGAAGTAATTAGAGCATGCCATGTTCTGACATTCACACGCAAAGTGCCAGTCTACTGGGTGGTACCAGATGCCCATCCTGACTCTATCAGCAATTTGCAGTAGTTTAATGAGCAACCTGTTGCAGGGAGTCATTTAAAAAAACTGATGTACTTTATTTAATTGGAAAAATATTTCCTGATGATCAGCATTTAGCCAGTAGTTGAACTAACAGCTTTGCTCCTTAATTCCAGTTGTGACCCAAAGCCTGTAACCTACTCACTTCAGCTCAAGCTCTGCATAAACAGGGTGGAAAGTGGTGGGCAARAGTTGGGAGAGAGGAGATTTGCTGTTCAGCCCTTGGCATCTCCATTGAGTCAGCAAATGGACCAGGGCAGCAGCAAAGAAAGGAAGGAATGGTTTGAAGCTCTAAAGAACAACTTTTCTTCTGATGCAATCTGCCTTTCAAATCTCCCTTGCTACTTATTGTTGTGCAGATGTTCCTCAGATCCATGAGCAGGGAATATGAGAGGACGACAGGGGCCCACATACAACTTCAAACCAAATCACAGAATCTCCTAACACATAAAACCCCTGCTTCTAGCAAAAGACATAATGATGATTTTCACCAAATCTGCAGAAATCTCCTGGAGAGGCTCATTCCAACCCTGGCACATCTAGGGATCTTTCTAGCTCAAGCTGTCTCAGGAGGTTGTGCTGCCTAATTGCACCAGTGTCTGAGCAACCTTGGAACAAGGGCAGAAAAGAGAATTAAAGGAAGAAAAAAAGAGAACATCCCTACATGGGAAGAGCCCCGAGCTAATTCTCCTCTATCACATGTGCACTGGTGGAGTCACTGACTCTATTCTTGTCTCCTCAGGACAGAATCACAATGAAATTCTTCACATCTCACAAGCCAGTGATTTAGACTGGAATTACACTGGCAGTAGCAACATAATGCAAATTCCTTGGGTGTGATTGACTCTGAAATGACTTTAAGGCTGTCTATCTTTAGGCTTGCAGTTGCGTTTTCTCATAGCCCYCCATCACGTCCCTCCCACTGTGGCACTAGGCAGAGCAGAAATAACCTTTCTTAGGAAAAGGTTATTTTTCCATCTTCTGAGCTCAGTTTTCATGAGAAATACTATCCTTTATAAAAKCCACACCAGCAATCACACATGTATTTCAAAGGCTCAGCCGCCTGGTGCTTTCAACTCAGTTCTGCACATATGACTCTAAGCTAATGAAGCCATCACTGGTGCTGCCCCCTCGGAGCTGTTACCAGAAGAAGGGAAAATTGCCGCCCTGCTATTCAAGCCCGAGCTCTGGGAAGGATTAATTCCCCCTGCAGTACCCCCCAGCTGACCCGGCCAGGCAGCACTGACGCCACAAGGAGAGACGAGACGGAGCTCTGCCCAGTTCCGCAGCCCCAGACTACATGGAAAAAGTCTGGATTGGAGGAGCAGGGAAGAGCTTGTCAAAGCTATAACCTTGCCTGAAGCTGCTGTATTGTAGGAGCTTCAAGACTATCACTATGTAGAAAGAAAAAACACACATCTGCATTAGGCTTCCCACCAGCAGCAAAACATAACTGCTAATTTGTGATCCAAAAATCAAGGCAGCAGGTAAATCTGCCGCATCAGAGCTCCCAGCTTTTTTCCCCCTCTCTCCTATACGATTGCTTAGGGCTAAAGTTTAATAAGGTCATTTTCTGGACAAAGGAACRACATAATCTGCTCTCTTCGTCTTCAGTCAGGTTCATCATTTCATTCATCATCTTGTTGAACGAGTCCACTCCAATTGTGGTTGGAATCTGCTCCATTAAACTGCAAATGCGATTTCTAATGCACTAGAAATTCACCGCAGGGTTTGAMTCAGTGTATCACCATCTGCCTGTTTTACTAAAGAAAAAGTTGAACCTGAAATTTTGGTAATTCAGACTGAATGTTAACCGGGCTCGGAGCTGCAAGGTGTCTAAAATGCACCTCCCTGTGGTAGAAAGTTGAACTGCATTTATGAGCCAATTTGGAAAGCTTTTCAAGAACAGTGAATACTTTCTACAAGTGTTTTATCTTCTCATGCATTTAAAAAAAAAAAAATAGTATTTTCCTTATATTGTAGAATACAACTTACTCATAAAAAAATAAAGAATAGTTCTGGCCCTGAATATAAAGTACAAACCTGTGACACCAAACAAGTACGTTTTCACCTTAAACCTTCCCTATCTTCTGCTCCTTCTAGGACACTGTTTAATTTCTCCAATACAAAATAGTGTCAGCATGTTTTCTTCATTTCCCAAAGTGCAAAAATAATTATACTATTTCTATTCTATATACTATATATAGCCAGGAAATAGGAGAACGTACCTTGGAATGATGTATAAGCAGAGAACAGTAACTAGCAAGATGTACAATCATCTGTGCTGATAACATTAACAAGATGGAAAGAAGGAGTGAACATCATGATGCTTTTTGGAGAAAATGCATAATTATTCAGGATGATCAAATTCAGATGTCATGGCTGGAATTAAAGGTGCATCTCAAAACCCTGAGTAATAAAGAGGGAATATCAAATGTTGGGTGAAAAATAACATGCATGAAGGGTGAGGGGGCCTATTCTTTTTGGTACCTACACTGTGATAAGCTCTTAAAAAAAAAAAACAAAAAAAACCAAAACAAAACACAAAAAACAAACACCCCAAAACTGTTGCTCCTCAGGGAAGAGTCTTGGAAAAACTGAACAGATCTCTGAAAACATTAAGTATACTGTGTCCATAGGAAATTCCAGAAAGAGGGATCAGCACACTTCAACTAATTCTAACAGTACTCGCTATATCCTGAATTTCCTGCAAAGCTGGACAGTCTGGTTTTGAATCACCTCTTTCATAATCCCCACAGCTTGTGCCAGCAGAATGGCAGGAACAAGCTGCAGTGAAACTGTATTTTGGTGGGAATAAAGGAAGAGAAAAAAAAWTATCATGGTACAGATCAAGTGTTTGCTACTATTCTAGTCCACTAAGCACAGTACAGGCTATGAAAAACATTAGGTGACCCAAGAGGTAAGGACAATACCATAAGAAGMAGTTAAGAAACGAGTGGCATCACGTAGCACTAATTGCATGCAGCACACTCTGCCTTGGAAGGCTTGCAGATTTGACATTCTCCACAAATTACCTGGAGTAAACTCCCGTTACTCCTCAGCCAGGAAAAGCAGCATCTCAAATAAGAATTATTGACACAATTCTCACAGTAATTTGAGTTTTTAAGAAAATCAGCAGGCATTTTTTTTTCTTTTTTACTTCCATTTATTGTTCTTTTGAAGGCACAATGGAAAATATAGCTTTGTCATATTTTCTTTCCCCCTGCAAAGCAGCAGGATACAAGTTACAAAGTACATAATCTACAATTAATTGTAGATTAGGAATCTACAATCAGTCTATATTTCAGAAGGTCTACAATTAAATTTTCAGCTTTCTTGATGGCAAGAAGTACATGTATCAGGCAGCAGAAGTAGCTGAGAGAAGAAAAGTTAAAGCAGTACTTGCTTAAAAAGCTGTACCATTATTTTAAGGCAGGTTTGGTGAACGATTGACAGCATTTTCCTCAGGAAATTAAAATAATTTTGCCTACAGAAATACATTTACTTTGATTGAAAAGAAGTTTTTAGAAACTATTTCATCAGTGTAGGATTCTATTGGCTTTACACTTTATTTGGTTAGAGAAACATAATTGTTTTCTTTTTCAGAAGTCAGACTTCTCAGCCATTCCTTCACCTTGCAGGAATGGCACCAAATGAAAGGGAGGTAGTGAGGTTTTGTCTTCACAAAGGGTTGTTTTTTGGGGGGAGGAATTACAAATCTGTGCACCAGAATCTCCAGAAYCTCTCAGGCTGTGTTCTCAATGATGACAGCAATGCCTTGTCCACCTCCAATGCAAGCTGATCCAACGGCGTATTTCCCACCACGACGCCTACACGGAAAAGTAACAGCAAAGTGAGCTGTATTTATAAGACCACAGCAGATCTCCTGATTTTATGAAAGGGAAGTAGCTTTCAACTATTCAAATGTAAAATTAAAGATGGGTTTCAGAATACATAAAATCTTCATTTTTTGAAGAAATATTACAAAGCCTGATGATGTTAAAATATTTCCGTAGAAAAACTGTGTACTCACCTTAATTCATGAACCAGATGAGCTGTAATCCGTGATCCTGAAGCACCCAAAGGATGACCGATTGCGATGGCACCTCCGTTGACATTAGTTTTTTCAGGGTCAAGGCCCAAAACTTTTTCAACTGCCAGGTACTGAGGCGCAAATGCCTCATTCACCTAAAACACCACGGAAACGACACAACTCTTCATGCTTGAKTTTCTACAGTAGCTTTTGGCAGCATGTTTGCATACAAGGATGAATGAGGTACATTTCTCCTGGATATTTTAAGTAAAAAATACTAAATTCTGTGTTTTTAAAAGTGTATTCGGACATGTGAAATCTGCCACTCCAACTCACTGTAAATTCAAATCCTTGACACAATGCAAATATATAGCGTATTTTATAGAAAAAGGATGATATATTCTGGTGCAGTGCTAGAGTAGTGCAGAGCCTACTCTTCCAGCGAAAAAATGGTATTGTTCATAAGTAGAGTGTTTGAACTAGCCTAAATAAAACACTAACAATTCAGCCAACAGAGTAAACATATGTCATCTGAGGATGCTTTCTGTTTTGCTATCAAATGATTTTCATTTTCCATGTGCCTCAGATCTTTGTGCTGACCATGCAACCGCAKAGAAGAAACTTGCTGGACAGAGGGCAGGGATGTGAGTCGCGGGACAAGCAAGCTCCGGGCATGCAGAAACACCTCCCTTGTRATGACAGGCTGCACATTACAAGTGGAATGTTCCTTTTCAAAAGGCCAAGAGTAGCCTATCCGTTCCTGTTAACCTCCTTACCTCCACCAAATCCATGTCCTTCAGGGTCAGTCCCGCCTTCTTCAGAACTTCAGTAATTGCAGGTACAGGACCTATAAGGGAAATGTACGCACAATCAATAAAAAAATGGAAACGGCTTTCAAAAATGTTTTTCACAGGATAGCCTCAAAAAGCTTCACTGGATTACCTAGCTCATGACCCCTAAGTGAGCCCATGAATTCTGGATATGCCGATCACCTGCTTTATTAGGCAGTAAAAAAACCTCCTATATCTCTCACAWCTTCCTCCACACAGTGACAGGGAGATTACAAGTATCATTACCGATACACAGCTAGGTTGGTAACACATAACTTTCAAATCAAGAGGACTGACAGTCACCAAAACAATCTCAAGACTCTTCTGAGGTATTCTCCTCTCCAAGTGTCTTTGCCTCAGCCTCTACCACTTGCTGCCTCCAGATAAACAAAATAAAAACAGAACAGCAGGATTTCTGGAGATTGGTGGAGTATGTTTACCTTATGGGGATTACTGTTTTGGTGTTTTAAATAAACTTGCCCATAAGCCTTCTAGTTTAAAAAATAAACAAATAAATTTCTTTGACTCAGATCAAACCAACCAACTGAAAACACTAACATTTTTGGAGAATATTACTGAGTTGGGTAATAAAATCATTCTCTGGAAGAAAGCCGACATCTGTAAATTTACCTAATTCACCAGAGGAGTTCATTCTCAAAGCAGAGCTACCTAATGAAAGAGATGCTTAAGGAGAATTTGAAAGGGCTACTTAACTATGCACCTGCAGGACAAAGATATCATGATGTTAGATAGGAGTTGATCATACAACAAAAGAATCACAGAATCACAAAATGGTTGAGGTCGAAGAGGATCTCTAGAGATCATCTAGTCCAAATCCCCTGCTCAAGCAGGGAATGAAAACCATCCTAAAATGCTATTCAAGCATCTCTGTACCAAAAATGGTGCTGATAACTCAAAAACGAAAAGAACAAAACCAAGAAACTGACAAAAGAGACAGGAAATGCTCCAGGTGTCCCTGCTTAAGTAAGGGAGTTGGACTAGATTATTTCTAGAGGGCCCTTCCAACCTCAACCATTCTGTGATTCTTTGATAATTTGAGAGACGAAAGGGCCCAGTTCAAAGTTCAGTGGATCATCAGAAAAATACAGGCTACGCTAGACCCTTTATGTATCTTGTTATATAAAATATACAGACCATTAAGGAGACTTTTTAAGCTAATGAATTCTATCACCAGAAACTGTCAGGAAGGACTCCCTAAAACTATTAATATGTGACTCTAAACTCGTCTGTTCTCAGATCCACTTTGGCCATGTCTATGAATTTCATTTGGGCTCTCTGAGTAGCTGCAGACAAACTGTGGTGTTTAAGAGTTACAATACTAAGCATTTCTCCATGTGATTTATGAAGTTTTTAAACAGGCTAAAAGAGTTGCCTGACCTGGGAAGAATGGGCTAGTTTGGAAAGCACAATGGAAGCATGAAGTCTGGGGAAAGAAACCCTCCCTCCACATTTGCTTCAAGAGCTGGGTTAGTAGGATTGCCTGAACAAGAAAGCAAACCCGACAAAGCTTCATTTGCATTTCCACGGCCACATGAAACCAGCCAACAATCACTTCTCTGGCAGAAGGGGAAGGAAATGCTGGCATACAATGCTGTCTACAAAGTGAAAATAGGGCAAAAATCCTGGGGTGTCTGGACCAGTTTTGAACATTCCTTTGCACTTAACAGTTTGATTAGAAAGCATAAAATAAGAGCCAATGAAAAAAGCAGTTGATTTGCCAAAATAACACCTCAAGTTTACTGGAATCCATTCTTTGTCTGCACAATTAAGTAGCAGCTGAAAGGGATGCACATTGTCAGTACTCCCACAGCAAGTGAGAAAGACAACTCTAAATTATACATATATGGGAATTTAAAGCTTCTGGGAAACTCAGGTGGATTGTAGGAGAAAATAATCTTCTAAAAAGACTGGAAGAGCTCCTACTTTTTTGACTTACTGAGTAACAGAGAGGATAAGGGAAAAAATGGTGTACAGCAGAGAGTGTAGTAACTCAGTGTTAATATCTATAGGTCAGGCACTGAACATACCCTATAAGCCAAATTATGCAGCATTCTGTTGTAAAAGTCACACTGATAAGAGTGGGATGGACAGTGTCTCTGAGGCAATTCTCTGCTAGAGCTACCAGACACAGCACACTGTAGCCTCCCTTTCTTTCCTTTACAATGCTCAACACAAGAATACTTTAATATTGCTTCCCCCCAAAATATGTGCTTTATTGCAGCTTACCAATGCCCATTATGTTAGGGTCGCAGCCACATGCGTGATAAGCTACTATCCTTGCCAGTGGAGTGAGACTGTGCTTTTTAAGTGCTGATTCACTGGCAATGATGATTGCTCCACCGCCATCACACACCCCCTTGGAATAAAAGAGAAAATCATTCTTAGCAGAAAAAACACTTTAAGTATGTTCCTCTAAAAAAATGGAATCAAGCAGTTGTTAACTTTTAATATGCAACTGTATTAGTCTATTAAGAACATAAACCACAATCTTCTCCTCTGTGGACTGCGAAACAATGGTAAATACAGATGTTTACTTAAATATCTTAGAAACCACTTTTTTGCCACCAGAAATCTCCCTTGCATTGGAAACATCATTTTGTAGACTTGCAAAGACACTGTTGATATTGAATAATGTACACGTTTTAAAATTAAAAGTCACTTTTCATACACCAGTACTTAGTGTGATTATCAGTTATTTTAGGCAGGCATTCCGACTATAACCCCAAACCCATCAATCAACTGATTAAGATAATGCCTGTACAGGGAACAGCCCCTAGCAGCCCCTAGAGCTGCTAAACTCCTGGTTGACACTAAGCAGGAGAAAAATGTGTTTTGGACCACAGAGGATACTAACTGTGGTACAAAGCTGAGCAGCAGCATGCCCAATAAACATACAAACGATTTGTAAAGCGAATATTCATTAACCTCTAAAAGAAAGAAGAATCATTAATTCCAGCAGAGTCATACACAACACAGCAGATACCAATTACATATATATTCAAAGCTGGCAAAAAAAATGTGGATGTCTTGACAAAAGGACAGTGGCACGACAAAGTATTTTAGGACACAGGAGCAGGCTGAAGGATCCCTTAGTGCACAGGGGCTAGAAGAGTCACTCAGGGGCAAGTTTCGTGCTGCAATTCAGTGGCAAAATTAGAAAGCACTCCTGGCAAAAGACAACTTTGACAGCTAGAGATTGCTCAGGAAGGGAGAAATACAGTAATAACAAGCCTGAAGAACGTCAGAGGTGACACCTTGCAATCTAAGGCCTCGACGTACTCACTGAAGCATTCCCAGCAGTGACTGTTCCGTCCTTCTTAAAGACCGGTGGGAGTTTTGCCAGTTGCTCCAGCGTAGTCTGGGGTCGTGGGTGCTCATCCTTCTGCATACTTTCTTTGCCTTTTTTTGTTTTCACTTCAACTGGTGCCATCTCCTCGTTGAAGTAACCAGCATCGGAAGCTAGGACCACAAAAAGGAAAATAAAAGACCTGTGATAAAAACAGTAGTGCATGATTGCCCAGAATGACCAATAATCTCATTTTCATGTATACACAAGTTTCCCTCTATTTGAGCCAGAAGTTCAGGAACAGTTCTTTTTACACTTGTATTTTGTTTAAAAAGTCTAGTTGGGGGTTTACTTTTTTTTTTCCTAGAAACTGGGTATAAACCATACAAAATCACTCTCAATATTCTCTGAAAAAAAATCTCTAATATTACAGTGCTATTTCAGATTTAATAAGTGACCTTTTTTTAACCACTGTATTTATTTTTGCTACAAACCTGCATGATTTTGTTTTATTCTATTATTCTGTAGTTTACCAAAGGGACAAGAAGGTATAAATTTCCCTTGGAGAGGAAGGGGGAAAAAGTACTGAGCCACATCTTCTCTGCTGATAAGTGGCATAAGCTACTGTCCATCAGCTAAAAATCCAGGCCTAGCTGCTCCTTCCCATGCTCCTGGGATCTTAGCATGGGAATCAGCTGCCTAAACAGTCTGGGACAATTCAAGATACTGCAGGTATCTAAGATGCCCATAAGAGGCAGTAAGTTAAAATGGTAAAAATCACATGCAAAGAAAGAAGCAAAAGCCTCCTTTTCTTGGCAGGACTTAGTCAGCAAGATCACTAGGGGAAGTCACAGATGTGTAGATGATTAATGAAATATACAAGTAGCACTACTGTATTCACTGAAAAAAATGTAAAATCCACCTTGGAGAGCTGCATCCATTAAAGAGCACCAATATTATAATCTAAAAGTATACTTAGATCCTTGTACGTTATAAACGTGGAAATCTCAAGAAGGCACGAGGTGTTCTACTGGTTTAGGGCCAGGAAAGCACATTGTTTATATCACCATAATCTAATAATGCCTCTAAATTGTGGCTTTATCCATGGAAATCATCCATGTTTAAAGACAAGGTCCAACCAAATAACTTTTTTTCAAGTAACTTTTTTCCTGTGCCATGTGCTGTAGGTGACCCTGCATGTGCAGGAGGGTTGGACTAGATGACCTCTAGAGATCCCTTCCAACCTTAAGCATTCTATGATTCTACGATACCATCTGCTCTAATGTTCATGATATTCCACAGATTTTTAAAATACATATTCCCATCTTCCTCATTCGCCAAGACAGAAAGTACACAGGTAAATAAATTGGCCTTTCTATAGTATTGCTTATTCCTAGTACACATTGTAGTTACCCATATTTCAGCAATAATGTGACACATCAAGATGGTTAAAAACTAGAAGAAAAGTTCTTTAATTCATATTGATGCCAGCTAGGAATGTAGAACAGCATATTTCATATACATACACATATATAAAATGATATTTTCATCAATTATAGCTCATGCTGACATGCCAAGGGCGCATTCCTCAGCCTGCTGATAAGATGCTCCACTTACTCAGTATTTTCAATTCGGCCTTCCTAGAGTGGATTACTTGTATCACAGGAAAAACAGAAGATACATGAATTACAGTATCTTTGTATCAAAGGGCAAATGACACTAAAATGTTACAGATAACAATACTACCATAGTAAAGCTACTTTACTACTCTGAATTTTCAGGAGCTCTTCCCAGGTGAAAATATACTTGCACTTTGAATAAAAAGGCTTCAAAGTGAATCACTTAAGTCTGCTGTGTTTATAACATTCTTGTAAACAAAGGATTAATTATTGATATAGCCAGTAAAGTAAAACAGCTACATACACCAGATCATCCAAGATGCGTTTGTCTGTGTATACAGAACAACTTTGGATTTAAAAATGTTACTTTTTTGTCTTTTTAAATCTCTTTATTCAGGAGATAGAATAAGGTTCTGCAAGATACACCATTTCTATGCTTTGGGACTATATCCGACTCCTCAGACCGTGCAAAACAGAAAAACACTCAACTCATATAATAATCTTTGCAACTCTTTTGTGTTCAAAGCAAAATGCAGTTTGAATGGCTGAAAAGGAAACAAAAAGAGGAAGAACACTGACTTCTTACAGGAAACCATAGCATCATACCTACCGGCAACATACAAATATCACCAAACAGAGGAATAATATTCCTATTTGGGCAGAACAAAGGGAATATACCCTTATAGGATATCAAGATTAAGACAGCATATACCCTATTATAGAAAACTACATGAATATTAATGCTTTCAAAAGCAACATCCACTGGACATCTTGCTAAACTTTACAATGTTTCCAAAGATTGAAAATGATAGTCATTTTACAGTCTGAAAAACTGAAATGAAGCTCAAAGAGCAACTGACAGTAGTCAGAGAGCAGCAGGAACACAGAATTACTGTTACAATAACTGCTGGTGTATATATATGCCTGGTAAAATACTAAGAGAAAGAGAACGTGTGCCAGTTACAACTGACTTCACTACTTTACACAGTGGTAATTGTTACCACAAATACCAGTAAATTTACTAAATAAGACCACATACATTTAACCGCAATTAATTTTTTTTTTTTTTTTTTAGAAAATCATCTTTTGCTGCCTACTGCTTTAAATAACTGCCCAAACTGTTTAGAAGTATGTGATGGCCTCTTCCCTTCTGGCCACTAAGGGAGGTCCATTGGGTCCAGGACCTGAAGAACAGACCTGTGATGTGGCACTGAAAACTGAAAGACCACACACACTAAAGGATTTTAAGATTACAAAAATCAAGTAGTGTATGAGCTACAGACAAATTAATAAATTTTGAATTGATACTCTAGGCTAAAACGACAGCCATTTGATACCATGTGACATTAAATTCCTGGATTTACTAACCAGCTTTGCATCTCTGTTGTGTTTTCATTGCATATCGGTCACAGTCCTCCCGTGTGATGTTGTATTTTACTGCCAGGTTTTCAGCTGTAACTGCCATAGGTGTTTTAACGTGCACGTCAGTCAAAGCTGCCCACATTGTGTCTTCCATCTGCATTGGACATAATTAAAATTATTATGCAGTGCAATTGTAACATTAATAGCTTTTAACTACCCACTAGCTTCTTGGAAGCCAATGTCTCCTTGCAAAATTAAGTCATGTTACCTACAGATAATTTAATTAGAACAAATACAAAACAAAGGTGCATGCATGACCCTGTGTGTTATTTTAATTACTCTATGTTTTGTCCTAGTGCAGCTCCTTTCATTTATATTGTCACTTTAAGAGATTTGGGAAAAGCATATGATTTTTAGTTTTTCAGTGTATTTTATTGCTATGTGAATTATTTACTAATGAGCTATGAGAAAACATATCTGGTAGCAAGAATGAATAGTGAGGAAGTGTGAAAAATCATAGCAAATTATTGACTCTTTGGCTCCTTATCTAACACCAGTTAAGATCTCTACCACCCTTGAGTTAAAACTTTCTGTAGGTAAAAGGTCTCAAGTGAGAAAATAGCTAAGCTTAAATGAATTATCCTAATAAAGGTAAGCCCAAGCAGTCCAGGTGGTGTTCCTCATTTGTCTCTGACGACTACAATTCTACAAGGTAAATCACTCTTACACCTGTAACTGTGTAATTCAATTATCCTCATGATAAGAATCTTATGACACCTGTGGAAACTGAGTGCCACTAGCAACTTTGTAAGGGGCATTCTGCAAAGACTGAGACTGTCACAGTGCCACAGAGGATTCACAGGAAGGACAATCTAACATATCTCACAGTGTAAAAATGGTGCAGAGGAGAAAAAAAAAGAAAAAAGTTGAAATATTTAAAGATCCTAATTTAAGAATTTGATTTAAGACCTGCTGAGTAAACAGCAATTACCACAGCAGAAGTGCTCCCTTCTGCAAATTCCACTGCATTCACTGAGAATTCTTTTTCAGAAGAAACTGTCAGAATAATTTCTCTGTCAATAGATTTAACTTCAGTTTTTCAGGTTTAAACTGATAGATGCTTAGAACTTGGAAGCACATGTGTTCTCTATCAGTCTAATGCTCCATTGCTAGCCTTACTAGCTTTACCTAAACTCTTCATGTGTCTCTATCTCTCACCCTCTGACAACAGAGAAGTTTTTGTGTTATATATACTCTACTTTGACAGGATAAGTGATTATGTTTTGTATGTAGTTTAATGATACATTTCACCTGGGACATTCCTGGGACAGGAATTCATATACAGTTTTCACAAATTCAAATATATTTTTGATAATGCTAGAAAACTGATATTCATAACAAAATCACCTTAATCTCTTTTTTAATGTCTGAATACTTGATAAATGCTTTGAACAACTGAATTTGGATCTATCTACAATAACTTCATTTGCAAGACTACATTGCCTATGGTCCAATACTTCTATTGTTCTGTAAACACGACTTTATTCAAAGGAAAAAGAAGATAATAACAAACCTTGATATCTGTTCCTAATTTGGTTCCAAACCGAATATTTCGAACAGTATAAGGAGACTGGCTCATATTTTCAGCTCCACCACACAGAACCACTTCTGAGTCATTTAGACAGATTTCCTGTTAACACAAAAACAAAACAGATCCAGCAGTTGCAGTTATCATAAGACAGTAACAAATGTTTTAGAAAAGTACTTTGTCACCTACAAAGCCACACACAGAATGAATTCATGTTTATTTATGCATACATTTATGAAGAGTCTAACCCTTTATTAAGAGGAGGTTCTGCCACCTTTAGTATGTGCTCATTCACCCAGCTGTCAATGCAGTAGGATTATACCACCCATTAGGGGAGGAAGAGAACAAGGGTACTTGCCTGTCACAGGAGTAAGGAAGAAAGCCATTAAGTACTGATATGCTTGTATGGTAGAGTTAAGAGATGTTTGACCTCATTTTTTTAATATTAGTTTTTAGTTAATAAGTCATATTAATTAGTACTAGTTATCTTAACATTAATTTTAGTACAACAAAACCAAATATTACGATTTTTTCCTCTCCACATGCAATCCTCTCAGAAGGAATAAAAATCAAACCTCAAAATCTGAAATAGGACCCAATGATTCTAAAAAATGAAGCACTGTTTTAGAAAATATTAGTCAAGTGAATTGCCAAAAAAAAAAAAAAAAAAACAAAACCACACACTAATTCATCATTGGCACACCTCTGTCCCCTAAATGCATGTCCTGGCAGTTACAAAATATCAAAATACTGCTTGCTTAAAATGATCACTTAAACAGAATATTTCTGCACATGCAATCCTCTCAGAAGGAATAAAAATCAAACCTCAAAATCTGAAATAGGATCGGAAGAGCACACGTCTGAAAGCACTGTTTTCTAAAATCTTGTATAAGTGAATTTGCCAAAAAAAAAAAAAAAAAACAAAACCACACACTAATTCATCATTGGCACACCTCTGTCCCCTAAATGCATGTCCTGGCAGTTACAAAATATCAAAATACTGCTTGCTTAAAATGATCACTTAAACAGAATATTTCTGCGGTAGAATGGAAGCAGACAAAATTACCTTAACACACATTTGAAATGACTCTTTAGTATTTACTAAGCAGTAAATACTAGTTAATATTTAAAAAGTGCTATTATTTAATATTCCTTAATAATTCCTTAATAATTGACATCAGCTATATTGAGGAAATATCATATTTGGAAATGACCTTTTGACTACTCTATCAAATTAGGTGATCAAAAATCTCCAAAAGATTTTTTTTTAATGGATATTAATTCTTCTTGTATGTATAGACATTTCATAGAATCATTAGAAAGAACAGTGAGGTGAATATCATTGTAAACTTTTAACTTTAACTCTGCATTGTCTTCCACATTTTTCTCTCTAGAGGATTAGATCTGAAATAATTCCCCACCTAAAAGGATTTTTTTAAGCTATATGGCTGCTCAACTATTTACAAAAAACACTTCAGTTTGCAAAGTTGCTTTCCACTTGACCAATCAATCAAATTAAAAAAAAAAGACCCACAACACCACAACGACTAATTGCTACTTGGGTAAAAAGTATGTGCTATTTCTTTTCTGAAAGATAGAATAAAAGCTATTTTTTATCTGGCAGACAGTAAATATCATGTTAAAAATAGAAAACAAGAGCAACACTTCTCTGTGATCAGCAGAGACACTTCACATCAGCCTTTCTAAGCAAAAAAAAATTAGTGACAAAATGGACAATGAGACTTGATTGCAAGAATACTTGACAACAAATCAATTGCACTTACTTGCAGAATGCAATTACAGCATGACTGAGTTAGCACTTATTGCATTCCTTCCATTAAACTCAAATAACTCCAAAGATGATTTTCTAAAACCACCCACAAAACCAGTGCTGTGCCAGCTGAACTACTGAACACAATCATGCAGAACAGGAAGTCTTGACCAGTGGTAACTAAAAAACCATGATGATATTCACTCAAATACATACCATGTGTTTCCAAACAAGTTTCTTCTCTCAAGTTAACAATCTGACAACTGTTAAAGCTAATGCAGAAATACAGAAAGAAAAGGCTTTCTACCTGACATCCACTGGCAATGGACTGGAAACCAGAGCCACAAAGTCTGTTGACAGTGAGGGCTGGAACCGGGATAGGGATTCCAACACGTAAACCAACGTGTCTTGCAATATAAATAGCATCTGAGGAAGTCTGCAGACAGAACAAATGGGAGGTTTTTTTACACTTTTATCTCTTTGGGAAGTAAAAGTCTTGCTCAAAAGTCTAGATGCTGTGATAGAATCACTGACCGAAGAGCTCTGTTCAATAGCAATTCTACTACTCATAAGCAGCACTCCAACTCAATTCAGAAAAACACCCCCCTGTATGACCAAAGGCCGATGTCTACACATGCATTTCAAAGAACCTTTGTCCTAAGAGACAGACATCATGCTGAAAAAGGTACTGCAGCTGGAGAGATTCTGAAGTCAGTGACTTAACAATATCTTATATTTTCCTTACTGATTAATTTCAAATCAGTTTAGACACAGTGGGAAGACAAAAGACCAGATGTGAACTAGTAAGCAACAATTATATCAAGGTAAATTAAAATTAAAATTAAAATCTCAGGTTAACAGAGATAGGCCCTCCAAAAAACAGGCAATGAGGGAAGACACTATTGCTGCTTCATTTCCACTTTGTGGAATTTTATACATATGACCTTTTAACGTACATTGCTTGGTTCTAACAATAAAATCTAATTCCTCCAAGATTTTTCAAAGATGTTTATATCACCCTTATTTTTGTACCATACACAGATGAGTCTGTTTTAGATCCATTCGTTTGGATAAGGAATGTAATAAACTCAAATTCATCTTGGGATAAAAAAAACTGATTTGGCAGATGCACTCTGACTGCTGAGTTGGCACATGAGTGAGTGGAGCACAGGAAGAGCCCAAAAGACTGAATTACAAGAACCCTGCTAAATGCTTGTTATGGACATTTACCAAATAGATAATTGCTCCAGGGCAGCATGTCCCAAGGTAACATATACTATTAAGACATAGTTCTGAGCACAAAACTACTTGAAATGCCAATTCTTCAGAAAAGTGTAATCCAAGACCATTCTGCTGAAGAAAGAGGATTTAAAATGGTCATAGTTATTCATACTTAATCAAATAATACTTAAAAGCAAAACAAGACTAAAAAAAGAAAATCTACCAGGGAGTGAAAGGTAGGTATGAAGCAAGGGAAAACAAATTTTATTTCAATGTGAAAAGATCTTCAAAATGAGGTCTTCAAAACCCGCTTGGACACAATCCTGCTCTAGGTGACACGTGCTCTCGGTGACCCTGTGTGTGCAGGGGGGGTTGGACTAGATGACCACCAGAGGTCATTTCCAACCTTAAGCATTCAATGATTCTATGAGATGTATTTTTACTAGCAAAAATATTATTTGTTATATGAAAACATTAGGTGAGATCTGAATGCAGCAGTTTTCTGCTATTCTAGACCACAGATAATTCTTACCAAAAAAAAAAAAAAAGTTGAATAAAAGCTCACCTGGTAGCTGTAAAAAGAAAACAAAAGCTACCTTTTTGGCTGAAAGTTCTTAAGAAGGAACAGAACATGTTTGTTCATTTATTGTGGAATTTCTTGGGTATTTGTTTCTTCTGCACCTTTAACACAGTAAACACTGCAAGCAATATATCAGTACCTAATATGGTGAAGTCAAAAAACAAAACAAAACAGAAGCCCACTCTTGGCTTTCTTGCCCAAAACAAAGCGTCTGATCTAGATATGTGGATAATTGCAGTTTTGCAATGCTGGCACAATGCATTCAATTGCATCTACATCGTGAGCAACCTGGCAAACACACAATTCTCCAAATGTTTCTGCCAGTCAAGACATGTATCCTTCAAGATCAAAGTACAATTATATTCACTTTAAAAAAAATCTACAGCGAAAACGTAATGCTAATGGGCTCAAACCAGTTAGGTCTCCAGAAGGAAAAGGATTTATACAACCCAGTGACAACTCACTGTTCATTATGTCACACAGTTTGGGTCGTTAAAAGAGGAAAAATGTACCACGCATTAGCCAGTCAAGGTTTACTGAATCCACATTCTAGAGAAGATCAGCTTGGCCTGCTTTAAACTGACTCTGAGGAAGATCAGTCTTGCTCCACTACTGTCATAAATGAAGCCCTACGAATTTAAGTCCTTTAAAAATGAGCAGGAAAGACTACACTATGAAAGCTTATTCATTCCATTTTCACCGCTTTGATTATCCTTGGCTGCAAATCAGAAGTGATTACCAACAGAATCACATTGAAATAGCTGACTGAAATAACCAACGACCAGCACGTTTTCCATGTCACCCACCTGCATGACATTGCCAACAATGACACTGTCCACGATCTCAGGAGGGACCTTGCCAGCTGCCAGTGCCGCCCGGGCAGCCTGTTCTGCCAGGTCTATGGCTGTGAAGTCCTTCAGCAAACCTCCATAAGCACCAAACGGAGTTCGCTTTGCAGCAACAATGAAAACACCTGAAACACAAGAAAGGATTAACTATATGTGTGGAATGGGGGAGAGGCCAGTTAGGTTCCTTCGTAGGTATGTATGTCAGCTATCAGAAAGACCTGTGGCAAAGAGAATGAATTTATCAAAAGGTTTTGTACAAGTAAGCAGACACAGCGACTAATGCAAGCATAAAATCATCAGGTTGTCCTCAAACTAATAATTCTCAAGAGGCTTAGTAAATATAGACAACTTGAACATCACACAGTTCAAGATAAGACACAGGTTACAGCAGCACTTTAGACAGAGAAGATACACAGAATCAGTGGGCAGAAGGAAAAGCTGAGAAGATGCTGGGAATAACTCTTTTCCAAGAATAGGTGTGGAAAAAAAAAAAAAGAAAAAAAGAAAAAAACAAATAGTTTGAATATACAGCCGACAAAGCAGGCTGCCATATCGCACCAGACTTCAGTGTTATTGTACTAAAAGCATCAGAGTGAGATTCATGAAATGCCATAATGGACGACTGTGATATAACCTGTTGGTTAAAAAAAAAAAACACAAAAGGCCTTTTAGAGAACACAAGTTCCTCATCCTACAGAAAATCAGCAAATTGCCGGTTTATATTCTGAAATGTAAACACTGACACAGTTTTCACACAGAGTAAAATTTAAGATCCCTTTTAACTTTGACTTCTTTAACTTCAGAGCAAAAACATTCTATAATCAAAAGCATAGTGATGCTTCCATACTGATAAACTGTCTTAGCACCTGCCTTCCATTTTCTGAGGAGAAAATGCAGCTTTCAGCAGAAAGGAAGAGCCTGTACAAAGTGCACATGCATGAACAAGTTGGCCAGAAAAGCCTGTAAGAATTTCACTGTTGTCTTTAAACCAAACCAAAGATCTTCTGACTATCTGGCACAGTAGCTCCCTGCCACGTGAGGCAGCCTGTGAACTTTAGCCCAGTTGAGCAGTGGAGCTCACCCACCCCTTCTCCCTGCTGCTGCCATGAGAACATCTACAATTATTTTAAGCAACACTATAGTGTAGCTAAAGGAAAACACCTGTTCCTTAAGTTGTGAATGCTACAGGGTTGCTTTCAGGACGTTTTCTGCAAGCTGTGCAATGCAAACTCTTTGGCCAGTTTGGCAGAGAGAAAGGGCTCCCCTCTGTTGCTCATGTGTGTGGAGCTCAGACTGCATGAGTTACAGAAGAGCCCTTTCTAAATGGGTGAAGGTCACACTTGCTCCACTGACAAGGATAGGAATACAGTGTTGTGATCTGAAACACAAAATGAATGCACTTAGAAGACCATGTAGGCAGGAAACTACTAACAGACACAGTCTGTGAACCTCCACAAGTATTTTATGTATTTCAACCTCACTTCTTCATTAAACATTATCAAAACTTCTTTTTTTTCTTTTTTAATATATATCACAATAGATCAGGTCCATTAGGTCTTTAAGCATTACCTCATGTTTCTAAGTTTACCTTCTCAGGAGCAAAACAAGCTCTTTACCTCCCACCTCCTTTTCTCCACTCCTCTTTCCCACTGATTCCTCTCCCTCCATCTCCTGGTTGCAAGGCTTTGCTGTGGGCCAACTCAAAGAAGAGATCAAACTGTCACCTCCTCTTTGGCCAGGTGGTTGGTTATCTATGTTATCTGCTGAATCAGCTACACAATGTTGCTTTGCAATCAGTCTGGAGGTGGAATTTACCTTACACCTTTCTTCTATGCTCACACTTATCTCCCTCTCTTTCATCAGGGTGCTCATTACAGCCCACTTCTCTGCAACAGCACTGCAGGCCAAAGACTAGTTCAGACCACTGAGGTAGCTCAAAATTAATTCAGAACCAGAAAAAAAAGAGACTAATTTTAATTTAGATCGGCTCCTGTGGTCAGATTTGCTTTCTGGTGGATCAATAAAACAGCAATTCCAGACTAAAGGCTGAACTACCAGGGGCAGAGGAACAAGCACAACCTCTTCTAGTGTTGGTTTGTGCTGAATTAAGTGATCACAAAACCGTTGCCCGAGGGGAATTATTCAAGAGCCTGTCCGACTCCTTGATGGGAGAGAGATCTACAAACACCATTCCCTTCGTGGAATAGCAGAATATCAGGAGAGGCAAAGGGTACCTCAAGTTCTGAGCAATAAGGGATGAAGGACAGCAAGAAGGGACAAAAGGAGGAGGTTCTTTCACATCCTGTCACCACTACAAGATTCCCAAGGTCATCACTATTTTC
The DNA here is from genome assembly GCA_003342815.1 of Eudromia elegans. Classification (NCBI taxonomy): domain Eukaryota; kingdom Metazoa; phylum Chordata; class Aves; order Tinamiformes; family Tinamidae; genus Eudromia; species Eudromia elegans. The sequence continues at coordinate 791,546 of PTEX01000139.1, read as the reverse complement.
TGAGCTGATATACACTAACAGAGAGCAGATTGCTATGAAAACCACACGGAGCAGAACTGGAAACTCTGGGGGCTACAAAGCAAAGGTCACCCTGAAGCCTTGCCATACATTTGATTCAAGGCATCTGTTAATCCAGACTTGTTTATGGTCATTGCTTAGTTTATGTATTTACTTATACAGAACTCAAACATTCCCTAACTCCTCAACATTTCATATGAAAATACTAGTAAAATCCTATTTAAAACATCTACAAAACAACCATTAACCTCAAAAAATTAAACCACAAGAACAGTGCATGACAAGCACAATGTTAAGATATTGTTAGGAGAAAAGATCCTGAATTAGGCACCAAAAACTATGACCAAATAAGTAAACAGAGGCAAAGCTGCCCTCTCTACCAGCCAGTTCTGTAGAGCCAAACAAAATTATTGAAATGGTGCCAAAATAGCCTTTCATTGCTGCAACTTCAAGCCATGATTTTGTTATTATTTAGACAACCTGGCAAGTAGCAGAGCACTGTAAAATATGAAAAATACCTATGTCAGTAAGTTTCACATCTGTTTTTTAAATATATTAGGCAATGAAGTAGGTACTAAGTTCCATGAGCTAAGTAGGTGATAGGTGTCTTATTTATAAGGGGCACAAAATTTAAAGCACTAGAGCCTCAAGTATTTTCAACACAGAAAACTCAGGATCCAGGAGAACTTATAAAAGGACTTTATCCTCTACCACTGCTATCAGTAGAGCGAACTCTCAGATGGCACCAAAAGGCACCTTTACATGCACGTACAAAAATCTAGGTTTCTGCATGTAGACTTGTTTAATTAACACACATACATGCACATCCATGTTGTTAATCTAAACTGCCCGCCGCGGCGACACCTCACAGCAGCGCAGGCCCAACGCGACCTCCCCTCGGGCGGCAGCCACCGGCCCCACGGCCACGCTGAGCAGCCGGGACCCCCATTTTGCCCTTTTCCCTCCTCTTTCTGCCCCTTTCTCTCCGTTTTCCGCCCGGTCGCGCCTCACCCCTCAGGAGCGCCATGGCCGCGCCGCCTCAGCCGCCACTGCCACCAGTCTGCCTGCGCGTCCACAGCCGCCAATTCGCCACGCCGCCGTGGGGTGGGGCTGAGAGCCGCCTGCGCCGGGGGCGGGTAGAGAGGAAAAATCGTATTTTATTTTTGTAATTTATTTTAGATTTCAGGTTTTGTCTCTTCTCTTGTTTTTCCTCTGCCTTCTGTTTCGACAGCCGACGAGCGCTCCGGTGAATCGGCGGCTGCGGAAACGCAGGGCGGCGCGTGGCCGTTGCCTGGCAACCGCGGACCTGTGGGCCTGTCCACCGGTAACTTCATCCTCATCCTGCATTACATATATATAAAATAAATATCGTGTATAGGTGTGATATATATGTGCCACGCTTATAGAGGTTATTTATATTTTATATAAAACATGTAAAATAATATATCAGAAAAAATTACATTCCCATTTTTGACCCAAAGTCACAATTTCTTTAGAAGTGTTTATTTCACAATTTTTTTTTATCCACAGCTGAATATTACACTGCCTGTTACAAGCGTTCTTCTATAAACAGAAGTGCAGTTTACAGGTTTGTTCGAGATGGCAGCGTGTTTTCCCGAGCTGCAGCACTTGTTTCATTCACTCCCACGTATCCCTCCGCTTTGGCAGGGCGGCCAGACCCTCACCGGTCACAGCGAGGAGACGTCACAAACCCCAGGAAAAAAATAAATAAATAAAACAAACAAGAGGAAAAAAAGGGGCACTGAACTCTTACAGCACGTTTTTCGATAATTTTGCTTCTCGCTCCAACTTTACTTGAAGCCTTTGTTTCCTGGTACTTAGGTATTTGAAATAAATTGCATGCTCTCTGGGGAATGTTTAATATTCACATTGCTGTAAATCTATCGGGGAAAGGGTTGTTTGGAGCTAATCAAAGCGAGCCGAAGCCGGGGGCAAAGGTTCAGGGCCACTCACGCAAGCCGGCGGCCATGTCACCACGCAGTCACAGAGCGCTGATTTTGCAGCTAAACACAGGCTGCAAGAGTGGATTTGCACAGCCCAGCAAGTTCACGATTGCAAGGGGATTAAAACAACCTGCCGTTTCATGTGCCTCTTTATTTCTCGTGCTTTTATTTTGGCGAAAGCCACAAATCGCGGGTCAGATTCGGCAAGGAAGTTCCCTGCGCCGCCCCTGCAGTCTGTGCCTGGCCAGACYGGACTTTATCCTCCCCGCTTGCTCATGGCTCTAAGTAACAGCATGGGGAGACACAGACAGCTCTGTACGCTTAAGCCCTGCCCACCTCTCCATACTGTTTCACTCATGCAAGAAGTCTCACGTGAGATTTCTTTTTTCTCATTTTACTTTTTTTTTTTTCCCTACAGAATTTTCCCAGATGGAACTTCAGCAGTCCTAGCTGCAAAACCTCTGCCCCCAAGGTAATCAGTGAAAATGAAACGTGAATGTCATCCCAGAGACTYTGCAGAGACACCAAACACCTGCATGAAGGCACCTCCAAGGAGGCAATGGGTTTGTATTAGGGTAAGGATGGAGAATTCCCATACTGTATTCATTTGCAGGGAGATTGGGATTCAGTCCTACTTTTTGGAAGTACAGGATCCATCCACAAGCCCATATAGGTCAGTACTGTTTTCCTCCTAGTGACTCCAAAATCCTCTTGCCAACCTTCTGGGAGCCATATTTTGAAGCAAACTTCTACATCCAGAGACAAAATTTCATGCCAGGACAACAAAAATATCCCTACAGTTTCACACGTTTTGGGAACACGGTGAGAAGTCAGTTACCTTAGTAACAGCTAAAGGCACACAATGGGAGAACACTCGAGTTAATAACCAATACTTAAAAATGAGACAGCTGGAAAGCAGCCAGCTTTCTCCAAGCCCTACTTTCTGTTAAATTTGCTCCTTAAATAAAGAAATGCCAATCCAAAGACAGCAAAGCATGCTTGAGCATAGCAATTGAACAAAATCAATGCTTAAAAACAAATCTAAAAAAACTGCTAACAGAGAAAATCACATATATTAAAGAYGTTTAATACAGAGTCCTCTCCCAGGTGGAGTTTAATGGAGAAGCGACATTATTACAGATCAAGACGTTAAATTCCAGGTCCTATCTATACATACTGACCATTTTTAAGAAAGTCTCTTTATTATACATATAAATTATGATCCTGAAAACTCCCACGAAAGATCAATATTTGCTAGAAGMGCATTAACCACATCTCGTAACCAATCAGCAACAAAATCATTGTGGATGAGGAGTCTGTCATTTAATCTGACCGATAAGTGGTGGTTTAATCAGCCTGTTGGGAATAGTACAGTGAATAATTTACAACAGAGAGAGGTAGAAACCCACAGAGCCTGAGAGGAAACTGTTGGCCTAAGATGACTTCTGAGAAAGAGCATTGTATTATGATCCTGTTGCGGAAATGTTGCGGAAAAACTCGAGTTTGAAAGTCGTTTATGTTTTGTACTGGGCCAAAGTACAARTAGTACTACTTCTATTATATGGGGGGAAAGAAAGGGCTACGATTTAACCAGAAAATTAAATTCAGAGCATTGCAAAAACATTCATTTGCAAAAGGTGAAAAGAGGTAGGTGCAATAAATAAAAATGTTGTCGCTGAGCAAGTGAGAGAAGAGCACGTGCTTGCGCAGAGCACGGGTGGTGTRCGAAGGGGAGATGAAGGCACGACTGAAAACACGTGCTAGAGGCAGATGCTCCGGGACCGCAGGTTGGAGGTAGTGCTGGTACTGTGCAAGCAGTAAATTTTCCTCTATAATTAGTTGGATCATCGTCAGAGAAAAAAGTAACTGCTCCCTAGGGAATGGCCTTAACTCTTTCCTTCACTGGCAACAGCAGTACTAAATCCTAGCCCTCCATTTGCAACATGGCATTTATCGTCAAGCATAAACCAATACAATTCTTAATAGCACTCATTCTTTACTTTAAAAATGTGCTTTGGACAGTATTATACATGTATAGTACATACAGGACTATTCCAGTTTGTATATACATAGATTATATACATAATGTTGAAATCAAAACACACACTATCTAAAAAGGTGACTGCAAAACGGTGGGKTTTTTTTACTTTTAAAGTGTTGTGCATCTTTAAGTGCCCCTGTAAGTTTTTAACCCTCTGAGCTGATTGGATACCTAATAATTAATTTGCTGYGTGGATATAATTTACACCAAGAGAGCTTCTGAGAGCTCTGAATCATCATGAAAGTGCTCAGACAACCAGGACCACAACCACAGAAGCCAGTAAGAAAAGCTCTGTGTAGACAAGATCATTACAGAACGAAGAGGCCACAATGCTTCCTTTTTTTTTTTAAAAAAAAAACCTTTTCCATTCCCCACTTTTTTTCTCCTCTATTTCAGGAAGCAGAGTGGTTTCCTGCAGTGACTGCAGTGATTAAATACAGTGTGCTAATAAACACTGAGAAAAGTCTATTACTGCTTTTGAGAGTAGCTGGCCCCTTTTCATGTCCAACTGGAGAGGTCAGAAGGCTGATTTAATATATTGGCTATGTAAAAAAACAAAAACAAAAACAAACAAAAACGCACACACCTAGTAGTCGGAAGTTGAAGCAGCTGTAGATAGAAGAACTATTTGCTCTTTTTTTTCTTTTTTCTTAAAGACTTATGTTACYAGCAAACTAGCTGCTGATTTTTGGTGTTAAACTATCTAATTGCCTAGCGCTTCTCTTTTGCTTTCAAATACTTKTTTTTTTTCCTCCTTCTTAAAGTATTCTTCATTTATCTAAGGTATTGGCACTTTCTGATGGCTCATTGAGTTAAACATATTTTTTGCTTCCCAGCCCTTATGTCATGATTAGGATGAATCCCTGAACAAAGCAGGACTGTGGACACGTTTATTAAACTACTTTGCAATTTCCTTATTTACTTATGCATAAGCTTCTAGTACTGGCTATGTAAAAGAAGGGAAACATCTTATTTTTGTGGGCTCAACCACTTTCAACCAYTGCACAAGAGTATTTGACCTCTAAAAGCACAAGGAGAGCCACCAAGAGCCGCCAGGATGGCACTCGGGTGCACAAGAAGCAGGCGGCCTAGGACAGTCCCTTGTCTCAAGATCGCATCATTTGACTGCAGTCTTTGCAAGTCACTAATATGAATTTGGTAACGGAAAAGAAGTCCAAACTGGTGGTTTATTTGACTTCCCCGTAGCGTGCAAATAAGAGATGTGCTATAATAAGCAACGAAAGCATCAACGTTTTGGAAACCAAGAAYTCATGAAAAATTCCACATCGGTGGAAACAGTTGCTGTTCAGCCTGTTACCTTAACCTGAGGGATAAATACACATTTGTACCTCCTGCAATTTAATTTCTGTGCTGTTCCGATACAGATGCTAGCAAAACGATAGGCAGAATTGCATACCTCCATTATTAATACACACAGACCATCTAGAGATTAGACAAATTGTACGTCCCTGAAGGCAACATAAATATCTAGGATTTTGTTTTAGAGTTTTAACTGTCATATCCTCATAGTCACCTATGAAGATCAAAGTAAGCTTTCTCCCACTAATCATTCATTTCTGTTAGTGGCTTTTGGAGATTATTATGGGCTTTGAACTACAGCAGCATAAAATCAAGCAGCTAAAAAAAAAAAAAAAGTATTTCAAGTATCCTTATTCTGAGCTACAAATTACCAAAAAAAATCACATATAGATCAGTCTTTTTTTTTTTACTGTACAGTCCATTTATTTCTGTGTATTTTCTCTTCCATAAAATTATTTGGTCCACATTTAAAGAGCTCCTCAAATCCTTTTTTGATTTCTTTCTTTTTGCTGGAGGTCTCTGGGTAGAAGAAATGGACTTAATTCTCTTTTCTTCAGACTTTATTGAGAAATTCCAAGTTGAGAGAGGCAGGGAGATGAATGGAGTCCATTGTTATGGAGGATGGGTTGAAGGGGAACAAAACTGGGAACATATACTTGAAGTCTAACAGCAGCTGTGGGGGGTCATTTCGCTCTTGCAAGTGYGCCTACGAGGTTGAGGAGAGGAAAACACAAATTTAGGATCAAGTGCTGCGTTTTCGTTCCATTTGTAATGTCTAACATAACCAAAGGTTTGAGTGCATATGTATATAAAAAAGATATTAGAGAAATGGGTTAATGATGCTTTCAACTGAAGGGGCAGCTTGTTTTTTGAGTGCAGAGTGGATAATATAGGTAGAAACAGCGCCTGCCTTAAATAACTATAAATACCAGATTAAATACCTTCCACATGCACAGGTCAAGCTATACAGATCCCACTTTTCTCYTGCAAATTTGGGGATTGACCAAGTGGAGACCATTTACAAAGGATTTTTCAGAACTACATTCTACAGCAGGTTTAGAGGTATTTCAAAAACAGTGAGAATTATTTTTCTCTCTATTACAGTAGCCGTCCTCAGTCAAATATATCCAGAAACTCCTGCAGAGTCTATTTGAGGCTTTGCTTCAGCAGAGCCTAGCTACATCTTTTACATTTTCTTCCTTAAGTTGCCAATTTCTGCCTTGTATCTCACAAGTAACTCCGTTTCAGCACTGCTTCCCTGACTCCTGCAACCTTACTTCTGAGCAGCACGGATCAGGTACAAAATGCACGTATTTTTTTGAAAGTCAAATTTGGGTACTACAGTATTTTTCTGAAAGTTAAATTTGGGTACTAATGTCTAAGTGAGCAATCCTCAAAGAGAGGGTCTAATCATCCAGGTGCATCTTTCTGCCAGGAAAACCCCTCGTGGGCCTGCTGTTCTGTCACCATGTGTGTCACGACGTTGGCTGAGCTGAACTAAGGTGCTGAGCTCAGCCTTTGGTCCTTGGCTATCAACAGCTGAGAAGTCCCGTGGCCACGTTTTGCAAGCAGGCACATTCCTCGAGCCCCACCGACTGCATTAGACCCAGGAGAACATGCAGTTGCTAACTTGGTACCAAGTGCCTAAATCATCACTGATGACTCCAGTATAGAGCCCTCTACTTACCTGTATGTTCCGTATGAAAGCTACTGTAACACGTTCTTCAAACTCGTTCACAGGAGTGTAGAGATTAAGTATTTTTACAATCTGTTGAAAACAAAAAAGGATTACAGTCATGAGAAGTCCAACTTTTCCAGAAAACAAAGCACCACTAGCATTTTAATATTGTCTTGATAACGCCATGATAAATTTCACATGAGACTACCACGAATGAGAAGCGAGGGAGCAAAACAGCACTGCGTTCAGTGCTGTGGATCAGCCCAAGATCTGCACGGAATTGATGAAACACAATAACCAAGGAAGATCTGCTTGTAGAAAGTGAGATGTGTTATGCTCTGTATATTTATAAATGTTGCTTACAATATGCATGTTTGCCCTAAGTGAACCTGTCCTAGGAAACAGTGCAAATGTCACCTTGTGCTCCTTCGCCTGCTGTAAAGGTTAAGCCTTTACACATCCATCAATATTCCTTCTTATGACAACATTTGTAAATCAGGAATAAACTTGAAGAACAGATTTATCTAGGGATATCCCTTGGGCTGGCCCATGGGGACTCAGGGAAGTTAAGAATAGCTGACTGCTTCCCAGTACAATCGAGATCACCTCTGCAACCCTTCTCCTGATCCTAACTCGCTCCCACTGCAAGTTCTCAACCTCCCCTATCACCACTCACCATACCTTCCAGAGTATGGAGAGGAAGACAGGAGAAATGACCCATGAGGATCACTGAAGATAACCCATGCCTCCCTTATTTCAATATTATCAAATAAATGGCACACTATCCTACACCAAAGAACTGGGGCTTCTTACTGTTGGACTGAAGTCTAAAAGCTCAAGTCAGAATCGCTCAGTGCAATTAAGTGGTACATTAAGGACTGTAGTTCCCAATGCCCTGACCCAAATGTGAATTCTTGATGGAGATCCCACAGAACAAAACAGATGAGAACCTAGCAGAAGACAACTTGTGGCTTTATGAGCTCTAATAGGCATTTGCTGCTATGGCAAATACTGGAAAGGAACCCAAAGGTTCCCTGTGAATCAAATTAGCTGTGAAACCCTAATCCTCAGGCAGGTGAAACATCCCAATCTGCCAGAAGAGTTACCACTAAAACGTGTCATATCTGCTAAAGCAACGTGTCCCCTCCAGCCTCTACCTGCTGGGTGGTGAGTGAGGTACACAAGGAGCAGATGGCCTCGGCGTCCTCCGCGGTCTTCTTCTTCAGCTGCAGGAGCTGTGCTGCCTGAATCAAGGGCTCCAGCGTCTGTGCTGCTCCGCTTTGCTGCAAGTTCTTCCCACGCAGCCACTCCTCCAGTTGGCTTATGTTAAACCTGGATAAACAGCCCGGGTCAGACCTGTGCCGAGAGCCAARAGAGAACTCGTATCCTCGAGCCCACGTCCCACCTGAGTTGCATGCCAGTGCTCCATGAGCAGACATCCTTGCGCAGCAGCAGGTTGTTCAGGGTGACTGCATTGACCATGTAGAAGAGCTGCTTGAAGACCTGCTGGACGATCTCTGGGTCCAGGCCCTGATCACACATGATGCTGTAGAAGCTGTTCATCTGACGGATGACCGCATCCAAGCTGTACGAGCTGTCGCTGTCTTCCATGCTGGAGGAGCGATTCCTGTAGCCCATTGGCTTCACRCCGGAAAGCCCCTGGATGCTCTCATTTTCCAGCATTGCAGACACTGGTATGAGAGGAAAAACAATGAGAAAATCTGTTCATCACAAGAGGCGAGAAATTGCTCCTTCTATGGCGAATTTTATGGGCTGTCATAAACACAGATCAGTCTCAAAGTAGTATAAGACATGAGATGCAGGGTAATCTCATAATGGAATGGATCCATGAATTCATTCTTTCTTTCTCCAACACACCTTTCTTGCCCTTCCTGGGGGGAAGAGTCATTGCTAGCACTGCAGGAAGGTCAGGGAAACACTCAGAGCACCCAGTTAAAGCTGAAAACCCTCCTAAAAGCTAACGCACCGTCCGCTTACCTATCATGGGCTGCAATATGCCCTCAGCTATCTTGATRAGCTGCTGATAGATCTGGATGGAGAGATCGCTCAGCACCTGGCGGTACTCGGTCAGGTCGAAGTTCTTGAGACAGTGCTCGTTCTGCTTAGCAGTGTTTTGTGTCATAAAACCCTAAATAGAGGAAGATGAAAACAGGTTATTCATGAGTTAGTAAAAATCACTCTTCTTTAAAAAACAGTTTCACAATATAATGCATCCAGATAGGCTAACAATGTACATTTTTAGACTCTATTATAGATGTGAATTTTTTGGTAATGATTGTGAGAGGACTGCTTTTAGAAGCAGTTAGTAGTCATGAAGTAGTAAGCTTGTCACCTAAACGTCAGTAAGGAAAAATACACCTGCATTAATTGCAATATCCAACTGAAAGAGCAACTGACTCGTCAGAGCCTTGAGAAATTCTTGGTTACCCATTTGTTTATCTCTGAGTTTCAGAATGTTTTGACAGCAACCCCAAACATTTCAGTTTGAGATTAAGCTTCAGAAAAGGAGTTTCCCATRAAAAAAGGGAAACAATTTAGCCTAACCATGTATTTTTGACAACTTTTTAAACTGACTGAATTAAAGACTATAAATCTTCTTTATTAACTGATTTCCCCCCCCGCCCCCTTCAGTCTTTAGATGAAAAACCAGTGGATCCCCTAGTGTTGCCAATGGCTCCTGCATTAAGGACTGGAGTTATTTTTGCTCACAAAGGCACAGGTGACCTCACTTAAATCTGTAATTAGCACAAGTGCTTTAATTGCTCATTCACATAGTAGTCTTCCCAATTTAGTGTCAGAAAGAGAACTGTGCTATTACTTTTTTGTTTTGCTAACTAGCAAAATGCAGAAATATGACATTTTGAGTTGCCCTCCAAATTTCACTCTTTTCCACAAAAATAAAGAAAAAAATGTTATGCTCTTGGASCTACAAAAAGTCAAAATTGCCTGAGTTTTCCATTTAAATTTACTTTCTTCAAAATCGCCTGGATTTTCAACTAAAGGAAACTACACTCTGGGAACCACTCCAATGGGAATAATTCCCTCCCCCTCTGTTTTTGGACACAATCATTAAACCAACTTGAAAACAGCTGACTCAGCTGACACTGCAAAACCAGAACAAACATCATGAAATTTAAGCTTTTTTTTTTTTTTCCCCCCCCAACTAGTATTCTGGGAATAATTCTCTTTAAATGCAATGCTGCTATCCAGGCAGAAGAGGGCGAATAGCAGCCTGACTGTTACTAAGTCTTACCTAAATTSTACTTTTTAAATCTAGAACTTCTACGTACTGTTTTACAAACCAGTGTCTTTATCTGAGCAGTTAATGTGATTGCAAGACAACTTTGCTTTTTATTTCAACTCTTCTTTATTCTTGAAGCTTGTTAGTTTAATATACCTAACACAAAGTAAGAGGAAATAAGAAACTGCATAATTTGGCTTTATTGTAAGTTTTAATACCAATGCCAATGATTATTCAGAAATAAAATTKCAAGAGTTTGAAACACTTTTCCTCTGAGGAAGGAAAGGACTGAAATCAAGAGAATACTCTTCAAAAGCAGCATACCAGAAGGGACTTCTCTGCTCTGACAAATCACATTTTAAGATTGGCTACAAAACTCAAAATACTGCTAGTACTGGTCAGAAAAAAAAAATGTGGTTTAGGCTGTAAGGGTCCTGGTTTCTGCTCTTAAATGTCTGGCCACTGTGCTATGTCTCATGAGGCTCTGTTGGAGCTGCCTCCTGCTATATCCAAATAAAAGGAGGAATCAGCAAGCAGCCAGAGAGGAGCCCTGGGAGAACAATGTTAGCCCAAAGCAAAATTCCTGGAAAAACGCAAACATCCTGAAGTTTCTCACCGCATCYCCGCTGTATTGCTTTAAGCAGTGCAGGAGGCGACACGTGTTAGCCAGCCAGAACGACGTCATCTGGAAGTCCTCGTTGTGCTTCTGCAGGAGCAAAGAGAACCGCGTGAGACCTCTCCTCGGYGACACGCAAAGGCAACAGCTCCCTGCATTACTGAGCATATTCCCACTTTGTTCTCTACAAACAGCCTTTTATTTTAACTGTTTGTAAGTACAATTAGCAGTTCCTTCCTTGATAAGATAACCTGCATTTTTGCTTCTGGAAAAGTACAGTGGTACAAGCAGTGTGAGGRATACTTCTTGCTCTGGCAGCTTGCTTTTCTCAAGGCTCAAGTTCGTCATACATTTGCCCTGTCTATACCTGAATACAAAGATGAGACATCATCTCCTGCATCAAATCTGGCAAATAAACTGGCATTAACAAGACTTAGGGTTTATTCCCAGCTCTGCACTGTCCTGGTGGGCAAATCACCCCCTTGCTTCTCTTAAAAAGCAGGCAAGGCTATTGGGTTTGGAAATCACCTTGAGAGCTCAACACCAAATACCACAACATGGTCATACCCATCTCACCACAAGTCAGAGCCAACCTGCACCCACCTTCAGTACTTTCTTAATGCCGTTGATGGTGGAGGTGAGCAAGGAGTGCACCTTCTGGTCATCGTTGATGTAGTCCGCGTGCCTGATGCACATGTAGAGGATGTAGGCAGGGAGGCAAGGGACGGTGGCAGACACTGTCTGGGGCTTCAGATCTAGAAGGTCAGCAAAACACAASCCCAATTTGCCAGCTGTCTGCTGGAGAAGTCCTTGGGCAGGACCCCTGGGAAGCTGAGGTTTGTGCTTCGTGGTGCCAGACGCAGACCCAGAGGCACAACGGCAGTTGGACAACACACTGGAGCCAGCTAAGGCAGGAGGATGGAGCTCTGGGGTCCAGGAGGGCAGCACCTTTTAGCAGCACTTGGAGTAGTCAACAGAACTACATCTTATTTACCTTAGGAATGGCTATGCGAGCCAGTACACCAATCTTGCAAAAACCTCCTGAAACTCTCAGGAATGCTTCATGCAGATTATAGAAAAAATAACTTTAAACTTTGCCACTCCTTTTTCCCCTCAAGATACTGGATCTAGAGCGCTCCTGCAGGAATTGCAGTCTCTAAGGCTAAAGGCAGAGCCTGTCTAGAGGAAGAGCTGAAAAAAACCTATGTCTAGAGYAAGAGCGGCAGTAGAATGGAGACCTGTCTACACAAAACACCGCAGAGTAAGGAATTAAGGAATTATACTCCCTCATTCTTCCACACATGGGGAGACCAAAACATTTGGGTGGGCTGGGGGAAGAGGCTGCAGCCACGTGCCTGTCTCTGCTCTTCACGGTCACAGTTCTCCCTAAAGAGCATAAGCATTTTGCCAGTTCAGGGCATTAGCTAATTCCTGCTCTGGCTTCAAACCAGCACAATCACATCCCAGTTTGCCTATTTACCAAGATCTAAAATCTCAGAAAACCTCTCTCAGTTGCGTTTCCAATTTATTACCTCCCTCAGCATGAGACACGGCCGCTGAGCAAGCTGCTCACCTGTGATGAGGTTTCGCACAAGAAGGGGCTCGTCCTCTTTGTAATATTCCAGCATTCCCTGGAAATCYTTCTCCTTCCTCTGGACTGCAACCTGCCGGTTGAGCTCATGTCGCCGCCTCTCTGTCTGTACCATCATTTGGGATGCTGCAAGAAGATACAAAATGTTAAAGCTGATCTGTTGGCCTTAGACCAAGTACCAGGCAAATTTGTTATATCTAAGTCCAAAAATGTCCTCAGCTTTGGATAGACCTTTCAAAAAAAGATCTTGAATTCCAAACCAACCATAGCCTTGGCTCAAAACAAAATAACAAATGCAAAAGTCAGATCCAGGAACAAAAGACGGAGCAATTTTCTACTTTCTAAGGAAACCCAGACTCAGTTGGAGAGTCTTAACCCTGGGGGAATTTTCTTAGTGCACAACTTTCATGGAGGAAAAAACRTGTCTGAAACAAATATCTGTGCAACACAGACAACATCACAGCACACTACTGAGCATCGTGCTTGCATACAATTTTAATAAACTGGAAGACTATGAGTCTCAAATGCAAGTACTGCAGGAAACATCAACTTGATGCATACAAATTACAATGACAAAGACCAGCTGTGCTAGCTGTGAAACTCCTCCATTTATCCAACTTAATTTCACTTAATGTCTGTTTTTCAGAAATTAGCTCATAAGAGCTGAGTTCTCTGGTTAATCACTGTTTCAACAGAGAAAGAAAAGCTGTTTTTATACAGCACAGATGTCTTGTTTGAGATGTTGAGCATGATTTCTTTTTTAACTAAAAACAAAACAAAGCAAAAAACCACCAAGTATTTTTAATCTGCCCAAATTCCTGGAACAGAGGCTCTTAGTAGCCACTGGAGCTCTTCTCTAAATCTCTGCTGGGGTCACAGCACTGACTGTAATAAAGTGCCAAGATCTGAAATACCACCTGGAGCTGAGCACAGGGCAAGCTTCTCCACCATCCTCACTTCCCCATATCCTCCTGCACGTTGGAAAGCTAAAGCAGGCTCCAGACTTCTTAACTGGGTTGTTAATCTGTCCCTATCCGATCAAAGACTCCAGCAGATCTAGGGACATTCCTCCCCTATTAGTCCGCTTTTGGACTCATGTCCAAGGTGAAGGTGGCAGCAGCAGTTACAGGGATGAGGTTGCACCGCTTGTTGGCTTCAATTGGACTTCCAGGTCTCCTCTCATCTAAACTGGTATTTCTAACTGCAAGTTCCCATTTCCACCTGCAGCTGCTCAACTTGCTTGTCTCTGTTTTCCAAATAGAGTCGAAACTGCACAATCTGACACTATGACTCTAGATGGCTAAAAAAAAAAAAAAAAAAAAAAGAATCAGACTGAAATCAGACTGAAATCAGACTGAAAAAATCACAAGCACGGAGACTCTAGAGCCACAACCACCAATCGCTAAGAGAGGGAGCAAAAGCTTTGAGTGGAAATCTGCAGCTGTCTGAGAACAGCCAAAGAAGCTAAAGCAGAATGCTGCTCCTGCACCCACAACCTCCAAAAGCAAAGTCACCTTCAAAATCTTGGACCTTCTTCATGTAAATCTTTAGCTGTTTCTTCAGCTTCTTTTCATTCTTTTCCAACTTTTCTAGTAACTCTTTGAGATCCTAAAGAAAAATAGAAGATATGGTTGGTTTAAAAGAAACAAACCTRAGCAAACAAAACAAAACAAAGCAACACTAACTTCTACAGGGCTATGTAGGAGTCACCTTGCTCTGCATCTGCTCTACAGGATTTCTTGGTGCTATAAATCAAATCCCATTGCTGGGGCGGATTATTGCTTCTCTATATGGTTAATTAAGTGAAGACTATTTAGTTCTGCTGAAGGATACACTTCTGGCATGGCAGGAATGGAGACAAATTGGCCTCCTTGGGCTTTCCTCCCTCAACTGTTTGAAGTTTGCTCCAAGTGTCCACTTACCATGAGGACCCTAGCTGCTCTACACCTCCTTTCTCTTGGCACAGCCTGCAGCAGGCAATTACTCACTACACACCACCCAGGGAATTTTATTCCTGCCTGTTATTTGTACGTAAACAGTTCCAACACTACTTAGACTCAACAGGGCTATTGAGAGCCCCCTCAGACCAATGTTCGCTCTGGAAACGAACACAGATATGGGAGGTGTGAATGGGTAAAAAAAAAAACAAAACAAAACAAAAAAAACCACAAAAAACCAAAAAAAACCAAAAACACCACCACCACAAACCCCACTCAGCACTTTCCAGAGGGACACAGGACCTCAACCCTGCCAATTAAAGCAAGTAAATGCATGCAAAGCCCCCAGGGCCTTATCCTCCCCTCTGTTTCCTGTGTCATCTCTGCCAACCCGTTTGCAGTTCTTTGGCCTGCAAAGGATGCCGTTGTTTTTCACTTACTAGATTCTCGTTGGTGAGGCGCGTGATTTCCTGCTGAAGCCCGAACTCCACCTGGACCTCTGGAGAGAGCTGCAGGGTCTGCAGGAAGGCCTGCTGCTGTCTCTCCATCTCTTCCTTCATCGCCTCTACTTGGCTCTTCAGAGTCTCGACCTCCTCCTCGTGCTCTCTTCGCTGCTCCTGGAGCTGCGCTTCCAACAACCTGAGCAAAAGTCCATTCCAACCATCAGTGATTTTGGTACCATGGCAGTAACCACTGCTTTGAGGCCAGATCCTTCCAAGTCAGCCAACCTTAGCTATGTCCCCAAGAGAGCAAAGGAACTTCCTAGTGACCGACACACACATGCCAAGAGGTGCCATGGCCGTTATTGCAATGCTGCCTTATTATTTGCAACGCTGGAGATTAAACCATGCACGGGACRCAAACATGCTCCATGCAGGCACCTAAAGGCAAGAGCTCTGGAGCGGCAGCAGGACAGCCTGGACCCCAACCCTGCTCAACATGCCCAACGCAGAGCACAGCAACGCGAAGTCAGAGGGGAGTCATGATCACGAGCATGCACAAACGTCTTTCCAACTAGAAGAATCAAGGCAACTGGTTGATCATTAAGGACAATCACTAATCATATATCTGAGTCACCATTCCTGGGCTCTGGCCCCTTTCAAACGTCAGGCTTTGCTCTTGCAAACTGAACAATGTGCAACACAAGCTACTTTGGGTTAGACTGCCCGAAGTTAGACTGGGCTTCATTGGCTGGTGCTGAGAGTCTTTAAAAAGGCAGAAGCCAAAGCCTTTTACTTCTTCCAGTTGTTTGTATGGTTGTTATTTCCTTACCTTTGTTTATACCYATATATCTTTATATTTCAGGTATGCCTCCACACTGTCTTTCAGCACCTACTTGATGAGCAATGCATRAGAGGGAATTTCCTGCTCAGTTCCAGGCTGCCAGCTCCACAGTSACTGCTGATTTCACCAAGTGTTTTCAGCAGTGTAAAAAAACCCATGAATTTCCTTGCACTCTGCCATGTGCATGTACTGGCACCATGACATGCCGTGGACACAAGCCACCAAGTCCAGCCATTCCCTTGCTTTTCCATGGTTATTCCACCTTTTCAACACCTCTGTGAGGTCAATGTATGGACCACAGGAGATCCCTTCTCTTCCTGGGAGCTGCCAGCAAGGCACCTAGTTACTGTTTTGTACTAAACTAAATCAGTTGCTCAGAAATCAGGTGATTTTCCCAGCTGTTCTGAATTTAGGAACGAGAACGGGARGAATTGCCAATGAGAGCCTGCCCCATCTCCTGCTCTGCATTAACCCTGGCCAACTCCTTGAAGGATGCAATGCCCAGCAGGAAGGAAACTCCAACGCTGATACCTTGCCCAGGACATGCCTTGACTGCCRAGCTCTGCCAGCGGGTAAAAAGCTTAAACTCTTCAAGCCCCGCTGGTAAATTCAAGCCTGTGAACTAGTTTATTGCCAGCAACAATTTAGGTTTTTTCCCTTGTTTGATAGAGTGCATCAAAGAACACCTGCCTTCTGCGGCAGCTCTCAAGATGAAAAGTTTTAATAATTTTCTAGTTTGGGCTTTTTGGGTTTTCTTTGTTTGTTGGGTTTTTTTTTGTTTTTAGAAGATACAAATAACCCAACCTCTCCCCCATTTTCCAGCAAGAGRTATAAGCATACATTTCTGAACTGTAAGAACATGGACCATAATACACTCAGCCTCATAATCACATTGTCAGGAGCTGTATTTTTAACAGGGCTGGAAAATACAGGGTGTCGTTTCAGGCTAAGCATTTACTTCTTGTTTCATCTCTTCACATGGGTTTTAATTAAACATTAAAATTAAATTAATTAACATGGGTTTTAATTGCTGTGGCCCTCAGCAACACATTTCTTCCACAAACTCCTACCTTCCTTCATTGAATAAATGAATCGCCTGTTATTTTGCCTGCCACTTTCTGGAYGTAGCTTGATCCCTCCAGAGGTGATGGCTTTGGACCCTACACAGGAGACCTCACACCTTGCCCTGATCCCCATGGCCGTATCCAGATCCAGATCCRTTGGCATGGAGATGTGAGACCTTCCCAGACACAGAGCTCTCGGCACATTTACCACTGGGAGAAAACACTTTAGGGAGAGCTCTCCCATGGATGTCAGCAGCTCGCGAGCAAAGGAAGAGGAGGAATATACAAAAGGGCAGGCAAAAAGGGGGATGGAAAGAGGAAGAAGTGGGAGGAAGGAAAAAAAAAAAAAAAAACAGACTTTGACCTGGCAACTTGCTTTAAGCCTTGATAAGCCAAGCCGAGCTCTCCATCTTCATTGAGATAACCCCAGTCCTCAGTCTTGCTAGAAGTAAAGGACAGAAAAAAGAAAACGAGAGGATAGAGAAAGACAAAAGGTCAATTGCAACAAAACGGGGAGAAATCCAGAACCYTTCTTACACCCAAGCTCTTCTTCAAGCACCCTTTCATTGCAATGCATTTTCTTTTCGTTCTTGACTCACAAGGGTGTCTTCTCCTTCCACATCAAGGGCACCAATGCCCCAGGTGCTTCTGCAGCCCTTTCCTCCCTCCTGTTGACAATGGCACCAGTTTGGGAGGGATCTCTGGAGATCACCTGGTCCAACCTCCTGCTCAGAGCAGGTCTAGAAGAGATGCTGTGTAATACTGATTCTTGAGACTTTTTACTGAAAAGCCCAACTCTTGGGGAGTAAACCTGAGTTTTCATTTCTATATGGCCAAATGGTTTCCCTTAGAAATGCAAGAAAACACTTAGAGAATGTACTGGCTAAGTCAAAAATACATTAAAGTCATGCTTAAAACTCAGCGCAAAGAAACAAGACACAWGAGTAGTAAGTGACAGCACAAAAGTTAGAAGGGG
Organism: Eudromia elegans; assembly: GCA_003342815.1. Classification (NCBI taxonomy): domain Eukaryota; kingdom Metazoa; phylum Chordata; class Aves; order Tinamiformes; family Tinamidae; genus Eudromia; species Eudromia elegans. Next base: position 773,795 of record PTEX01000139.1, on the reverse strand, counting down.
CAGGGAAGGGGTGAAATGAGAAGTGCAGAGTGCGAGCCTGAGCCACGGTACTGCGACTAAGGAATAACACCAATGTCCTATGGAAATGCCTGGACAACAGGGTGAACCCTCCTTGGAGAGAAGCTCTTCACACACAAGGAGGCTGCAAAACCCTTCAGAGGAATGAGGTACATTGGTAAAAGAAAACATGTCTGCGGGACAAGTGGGTTTGCATTAAGACTCTAGCTGTATCATTATATCAGAGAAAACTATTTTTTCACAGGTTCATCCCAGTACCTTTCTTGTCGTTTCATCTGGTCTTGCTTTAAACAACGCACTGCAAGTGGGTGCTCTACCCCCTTCTCTCCCAGACCTCCTTCAATCAGGCAGGTGTCACCAACAGGACATTTCTCTGATCACATGAAGGGCAAATTTAGCTATTTCCTTTCTTCTGCATCAACTTCCACTACTCTAAAATAATTCTCTGCCTTCTGCCTCAATCACAGGGTTTCTCAATCATAAAGTCAAACACATGAGAGCCTTTCCTGCAAACARCTTTCAAACTGAACCACCCTTTGATGCTTTTCTCCTCAATTTCCTTCAGAACCATTTAAGATCCAATCTCTTTCACATTCCCCTAGGCAGAAAAATGCCCAAAAAATCCTCCTTTCACTTCATCAGTAGATGTTCTCAACACTCTTTTTTAAATTATGAAAGGCAGGGAACTCATTTATCTTCTTTAAAGAGGTGTTGAACACATTACAAGTGAATGAAGCGAGCTGCTCAGCCTGACCAGTAACACTCACTACAGCAAGATTTTCCAAGATTTTTTGGCCTCTATTTGCATTTAAAAGTTTCTTTTTCTCTTTTTTCCCTTTAGAAATAAGGAAAAAAAAAAGAAAGTATCATTAAACTTCCAGAAAGAATAGTCAAACCAAGATGCATCACCTGTTTCCAAAGATACCGTTTAGTCTGTATTTCTCAAGATAGAGTTCCCTTCTCTTGCGAGGCAAGAGTAGCTTATTTTTTTCCTCCTCTTTTTTTTTTTAAAATTTATTCTCCTCCTAAATAAGCCTGCATGAGTACCTGAATCTCAAAGTCTTCCTGGTGACCTGCAGTCTGCAAAATGGAAAATGGAAAAAAATTCTTGTCCCAAATGCCTCCCCTCTCTGCACCTGTATAAAAGTAGCTTGAAGGAGARGCACGTATACTAAATCCCAGGGATGTTCATTTTAACCTTGTGGGATAATTATTGTCTCTTAATAATAAGAAAAAAGGAGGCATTTCATCTGAAAATGTGGATATACTTTTTTTTTAAAAAAAAAAGGCCACCGAGTCTCCAAAAGTCTCTTCAGAGTCATGGTTAGAGTTAACTTTGGACATGAAGTCCAGAGTGCTTTGAGCTATCAGGTTGCCCCCTCTGACGTCACCTTTTTTATTTTTTGGAGGTTCTACCTTTCAGAAAGAAAATCCCCACAATTGCAACAAGAACGATGCTGAGACCTAGAATGAAGAACAAAGCTTGCTTGATTTTACATCCAGTTACTGAAGCTGAAAATTAGCTGGAAATTAAACTTGATGCTTTGCTCCTCCATCTCCTTTGCAGTCAAAAGTCAGAAAAAAAMCCCCAACACATAAAAAAGGGAAACAGAAAAAGAAAATCTGAGCTCACTGCATTTATAGGAGGSTGTTTTCAATTCTAGCTCTCCCTTGGCCTGGCACCAGGCTCCGTCCCCAGGCCAAGCAGCTGAGACAACCTAGGAGCAACCTAAGAGAAACGAGGGAGCGGGGCTGGCTCTTGCTCACGAATCCCACTTCAGAATTTGCATTCCCCCCCAGGCAAGCTTTCTCTCACAATATTTATTGATTAAAAGAAGACTGAAAATTGGAATGCGGCTTTATTTCTCACGCTGCCACTTTCAGGTACAGAAGCTTCCYATGCGCAGACTGCAAATTTGTGCTGGAGCGAGGAGGGAACGCTAATTTATACCCACAAATACAATAATCCACCTTCCCCCAGCGTTTGCTTCCATCTGTTTTACTGCCATCCGTTCCAGCCCATGGCTTATAAAACAACCCCATATACAAACAAATGCCCAGGACACCATGTTGCAGGGAAGCCCGTGGTGATTAACAAGCCTTTGGACAACTCGTGGCAGAAAACTGCTGTTTTTCCAGCTAAACTTGGTATGAGAGGCAAGTAACAGCCAAGTATTCCCAGGAAGAGTGAAAGGAGGAAATTGGAGATTGCACCTGGATGCTCCAAAGTCTTTTGGAAAATTAGATTGTTTTAGTGAGTTTGATGATTTTTCCGTTATTCCATCCTCACTGCCAATACTATTGCTATCATATTTATGCTATTACACATAATCACACTATTACTTTTAGCCTGCTGGCCAGAGTCAGCATCTCCTGAAACAAGGTGATTTTTCACACGATGTTCAAAGGCAGTAGGCTTTTGCTCATATTCATGCAGGCATTAATAAAATCCCATTACATCACTACCCTGCCCAGCTGGGGCTTCTAACAACTTCCTGCAACTGATTTAAAAAGTGTCAACCTAACCTCACTTACTAGAAGCTGGTGGTCCACAACAGTTAGGTCTTTTTACTACCTCGCTGAATGCAAACCACCAAGGAAAAAACCCTGAAGCGCTAGTATTTGTCAAATAAGCAGGTAGAGAAACAAAGATGAACATTCAATTCTCTTGCAGTGAAACAAACATCGGTTTTACATATTATCTTGCTGTTTAATCCATATAATTCTGTRCTCTTGCAAGTTGCTACTTTATGTTTTTTATTATTTGTTTTATTCTTATTTTAAGCTTTCCTGGATGGTCACAAGGATTGATTTTAAGTTCAGCAATACAACCCCCCTGGTATAAACAGAGAAAGACCCAYGTCTGCAACACCAGCTCTCACTGTSGGCAACCTGTAATCAAATGGATGTTCTCGGCTTTCATTTCAAAAGCAGGAAAAACAGCAAGGTGAGTGCTGCTGGACTAGAGAGCCTTTGGACAGCTCTGCCTTCCTGCTCAGCAGCACGATCCCATCCCTGCCTTTGGTCTCCCCTGGCACAAATGTAAAAATCCATTTTTACTCATGGCAGTTTTGGCATTTCAGCCCGTCCAGGACGTCCCCTGCCTTGGTGAAGCAYAGGCCCAAGGACGAGGGCACCTCAACTCACGATACATTGTGGACCTTGGCCTTATCTTCACTGTCCATCATCGAGACAACGTCCTGAACAGACTCCAGAAGCTAGTAATGGTCCTCAATATTCTATTTTAATTTTGGATGACATCCCATCTATCGTGATTTTATCACCCCGATCCCCTGCTCTGGGTCACACTTACCGGTTCGTCTCACACATCCCTTGGTAAGCCTCGATTGCGTCCTCCTGAGCCACGTGCTTGTCGCTGTTGGGCCAGCCGGCGTGGGAGTTGATGCTCGTTTCCTAAACACAACATGCAGAAATGGCAGCGTGAACTCCAGCACGCTTCTCCATGTCTTTCTGAGCACTGGACACTAAACACCTCCCAGCCAGACTCAACAGAGCCTCTTCAAGGCACCAACCAGGTTGCCAAGTTTTTAGGGATTCATACACATGTGGACAGACACAACAGAGCTGGGTAGGGGGAGCAAACCTGGGACAGAGATCAGGGTGGTTTGTGGTCCAAAATACCAAACACRCTAAAACCTCGAAGAAAGGTAGGGCTGGTAACTAAGAAACCCAAGCGGGAATTTTGGAAAATACATCCTTTGGCAAAACCAGCTTCTCTAAGCAAAAAGAARCCCTCAAGCAAATGAGATGGGCCAAGTTCTTTTTGTCTCCATCCCAGCATTTGATCTGATTTGACCACACTTCCTTGCAGGATAAGGCAGTTACCACAAAACAACACCTGGACCATCTCAGACAACCCTACCTTGATGGAGACAACCACAGGTGGGATCCACCAGACAATGACACCTGAGGGTTTTTTCCTCTGGGCTTACACTAGGCTTTGCCAGTGGGGACAAACACCTTTTAGCAYTACAGACGCTAAGGGACACATGGTCTTGGGCTGTCTGAGATGAAATTATGAAGCACAGCTTATCCAGGGGATGGTCCTCCTGCATCCCCAACATATTTTGATGCCCAGGTCCTCCCAAAGCAGAAAWGTTATTTATCATTCAGGCAGTGGTGGATTCCCCATGACAGACAAGCAAAAGAGGAGAAAGAAGAGATACTCTCAAGTACCATATTTTTGCCTGTCTCTTTTTGCTGGGCCGCCTTCAGAATCTGTGTCCTCAGGATAAGGACCTCTTCTTTCCGCACTTCCAGCTCTTCGTTGGCCGACTTCAGCTGGTTCAGCAAGAGCCTGTAGCTGTCCTGGATGTCATTGGAGGAGTTGTTCTGGGTCGCCCGCTCCGCAATAGCCTTCCTCAGCTCATTCAGCTCATTTTTCAGCTTCTTGTTCTCTGACTCCAGTTCTTGCCTCTGTAAAAGACCAAGCAGTGACCCTGCTTAGATAAACTGGCCTGTTTCTGTTATGTCACCAACGTAACTCCATGAACACAGCTGACCATGCAGCTCATGTCAACATGGGGATTTTGCTATTGATCCAGGCCAGAAAGCATTTCTGCATCTTCCAGCACCTCAGTTCCTATCCAGCTGCAATCGTGACCTGCTGTCATTTAATAATTATGCCACAGAAGTGTCACATGGGAGAATTCTTACTTGTTGCTGCTATTTTTAAGCACAAAGCAATTAGAGAGCCTGATCACATCTGTTTCTTCTCCATCCTAGTTCCTCCCCAACCAAGGGACTGCCGCAAAAATCCCAGGACATTTAAATCATCCATGTTCTTCATCAGAGAAGCCAGGATTGCTAATTTTATGCAGTGCTTCCTCCTGGCTCACTTCCAGCGAGGTGAGTTACAGCTCTCTGAATCCCTGCTCCGGCTTTTCAATGATCCCCTTTTTCTGGGGTAGCGCTGCACGAGTGGGGCCATTTTGGTGAAGCTCTGGTTTGCTTTGGCACAATGCTGGAATACAGGATGGATGCAGTTTGACAGCTAAAACAGCCTGGGCAGGACCCGGAGCGAGGCTGGCAATGCCAGAATCGGGATGGAGTAACAACCCACGGGTCCTGCTCTTATAACACCAAAAACCAGACACAAGCGAAGGAAAAAAAAGTAATCGGCAAGGCTGGCCTTTCCCTCTAAATCTGGGTGCTTCTCTCCCCCCTTGTCTTTTCACTCTTTCTGTGTTTTTCTCCCCACTCATGCGGGACATCTGCCTCCCCATGCAAATCATCGGTTCCGAAATAAATGTGCAATTTAAGCAGGGTGCRGATGGCACAGCTGCATCAGCCTCATTCCCATAGGCAACCAGTGGTATAATTATCAACTCTTACAGATTATAAATAGCATGCTATATTGCAGCAGAGGTGTGAAGGGAATAGCTGATCTGGCATTTGGACAGGCAGCATGCTCCAAGCTGAACAAAYACCATTGCTGCCAGAGCATCTTCAGGTACTTCACACCATCTGTCATTTAACAAAGAAGGAAGGAGGGATAAAAAATGAATTTCATTCTGTAATTCCTACATATCCAGTGATGCTCTACCAAGATCACCTCTTCACCCCACTGTGTTCCCTGATGGCCATGGAATGATCTTCAGACAGACATTAATGTCTCTCCAGGTAAAGGCAAGGTTTTACTCTCTAATATTAAAGACCCTGCCCATGGCATGAGGAGGACCGAGCCTGAGAAGTGAGACTGGACAATCAGGTGGACCTAATTTCTAGCCTATGCCTATATGAGCTCTCTCTCCAAATATATGGATGCCAAAACAAAAACCTTCCAAGTTTTGAACTTGGAAGGGGAGATTTCTGCTTGGGCTGTGAGAAACCATCCTGTTGCTTCAGGGCACTCCAGTGCCACAGTTCCATTTGGGAAGTTAGGCAGAGCAAATATCACCAACTTGTGCTCACACTTGTCCCAGGGTCAAAGCCAGAAGTCACTTTCCCAGTCAGAAAAAAAACAAGCCAGAAAATACATCTTTCACAGGTTATCCTATATTGCTGCACAGGCATAACAGAGGGACACATTTCCCAGCTGAATCTTCCCAGGGGAACAAATGACCTGCTCGCATGTCCTGCTTCATRGGTAACTCAACACCTGGCCTGGCACATTTTAGGACAGCATCTACTGAAAAGCCTATTTAAAAAGGCCCATAACTTGCACTTGCTTTAAGTACATTCCTAATTCGTCCAACAAGTGTATCAAATTCCCTACCAGCATTACAAGAAGCCCAAAATTCAGATTTACCTTCTGAAATACCTGAGGACTCCGGCACAATCACACTTCCCTAGTGCAACAGCTGCACAGAGGTCTATGCATGTCAAAAAACAGCATCTCAGCCTGGGTTGCAGGACAGATGCACAAGCAACTGATGCTAAACCTGTGCTAAGAAAACACAAACATGCCTGCCAGCACTGCCATGCTCCTACACCCAACAAAACTGAGAACCTATTCAACCAAAGCAGAAAAATGGGCAGATTCCACTTGACAAAACATGATATCCACCAGTTAACAGCACTACTGATTCTACTTACCCAAACTGACTTCCATACTTCATACATATTTTAGCAGGTATATATTTATAAATATATTTACACTCACATAGTTTACTGTATTTATACATATTTATATGAATATTTCTCCCATATGAACCCTGAGCAGACTGTGCAGRCATCACAGATCATCTGTCCAACCGCAGAGTCTATATTCCCCAAAATGTTTCTCCTGCTTCCCAGCCAYCTCACACTCCCACTCTGCTGCTTCACGTGCACTAAATGGACAGGAKGGAGAAACCTTATGATGGAAAAAAACTCTTCCCTATTCCCTGTCTCTTGAGCTGCCCACCCTTTGCTATCTGCGCACTCCAGACACCTGAAATTCTTTCTGCAAGGTAACAACCTTTTTAAATGTCTTAACCTGACAAAAAACTGAGTTTGRTTACACAATTCTCTGGAAGGAGCCAAAGGCAGTATAAATATTTGAGATATAAATGAGCAGGAGAAAGACACGATAGAGAAGAGAGGCACAGCTCTGCTGTATTCCCAGAAGCAGCTGCCTTGGGGAAAGGAGGGAGAAACGGCACTCAAAGTTAGCTAGAAGTCACTCTTTCACTGCAGATTGAGACTTTAGGTGATGTTCTACCTGCAAAACTGGGAAAAGTGCCACAGACGGCTGCCCATAGGGAATACCTGGTGCTTTGTGCCAGGATTAAGCGCTTCTCTTCACTGTGTCATTCCAAGCAATTGCTCCTTGCTTTTCCCAGGGAGATCAGCTTTCTTACACTGAGCACAGTATTGAGTTTAACCAGTCTCTTAGCTCCCTGCTGCAACCTTCAGTTCAGGTTCATGCAACTCCAAAGGGAAACAGTGCAGAGGAACTGCTGCCTTGCATCTTCGCTGGAAAAGCAAACTCTGAGAAGCTCTTTTTCTTTGCAAGTACATTTCCCACCCGTTTCAGGATAAACATTAAAGAACCCTGCAGTCTGCAACGCATCCTATCTCCCTCTTCTTTTGAAGTCGTACTGAGAGATTGCTATCAAGGTTTGCTAAGTAAGAATGTAGAAGGTGGGAAAAGCCAAAATGAACGTTTTCATCTGAGTGTGCACCAGGGTTAACACACAAAGAAAACACTTGTTTATTCACAAGCGTCAGAACTCACAAAGCCACCTGAGAAGCTGGCACTTGTAACCTGCGAGGCACCCCATGCCAAACCATTGCTCTGCTGCACTTTACATCTGCAAGAGCTTTTAAACATTTGTAGCTGTGTTTACCCAGCGACACTTGAGTAAATCCTGCCCATGTTGTTCTTCCAGCAGCTGTGCAGGGATACCGAGGAAACTCTGCAGGGATCAACTAGAAACGTGATGTCTAACATGTGCRACACAAATACCACGTTCAGAGACTAAAATTTAAATGGATTAAGCGTCMAAAAAAGCTACTCTAGAGATATGCTGTTAGTGAGGACTGAACATAAATCCTTGCCATCTCCAATTTCTGCTTTGTTGCATCTTTAGGAGGAAATAATGCAGATGATAAAAATGAGTGCTATTACTGTCACGTGGTTTAGTGTGAAATTATTGTGGGTAATGCATTTCCACCCTGGATTTGTCAGTTCTATTTCAATATCTGTTACAGGGTCAGGGATTGGACATTTAGGTCCGCACCAAAAAAGAAATCCTTGCAACCCTAGAAAGCAGTTCTCCAAGAGCGAGCAGGGTATAACAGTGAAGACCCAAAGCACCTGAGTGCAGAGAGGAAGGACCATCCACCTCCCCCAGAGGAGGAGGATCCAGATGGCAGAGTGAGCAAAGAGGTGGATCAAGCTTTCTTTCCCAGAAGCCAGCCCACGTTGATCAATATTGTACARTGCTGCCTTGGTACACCAGACACCCTAGGCCAGGTTGCTGCAGAAGAGCTATGGGTGCTTTCACAATGCCACATGACTGAGATCCCTCATCAACAGACCCAGGAACAGGAGGGTTTGATTCATTACCACTGCCAGGTAATTCGGTTGGCTGGTAGAGGCAGGTGAAAGGGGACAGTGCTATGTACGTGTTTCTCACCTTCAGACTGTTGTATGCAAAATCTTCATGGTCCGAAGCCATTTCAGTCTTTGTCTCGATTACCTGTGAGGATTAAAAGGACAAACCTGTGTCTGAGAGAGGCTGGGGAACTGGTATGGTAGCTGAACAAGCCCACCATGTGCCGAGCAAATAACCTATTACAAGCAGAAGTTCCCTCCCAAATAGTACCCTTCTCCTATATCATGTCCCTTATCACRAAAGTAACAACCCCAACCCAATGTCTGCTGTGACAGCTCAACTCAAACCACTGGTAATTCAGTGCAACATCACTTCTGATGCCCTAAAGCAGGGTCATAGCAATGCAGAAGGCACACAAAGTCCATGCAGCTCCTCAKGGCTCCTCTGGTAGAGGCACAGCAGTAGCTTTCTCTCCCCATTAAACAAAGGAGAAAAGCTCCAAGTTCCCTAACAGAATCAAACGTGTAAGTTCAGACACCTAAAGGCAGACCTGTAGCTTGTCTTACCCATGGAAACYCAGCTAGCAACAGATAAAGCCTTGAACTATTCTCATGGGAGCTGCACCTAGACGAAATCTGGAGGAAAACCTCAGGAGAAAATGGTTTAATCTCTTGTTAACACCTTAAGGTTTGCAGCTTGCATTGCAGTTTACAAAGCAGTACAGTCATTAGGGTAATGATCTTCAATACACTTTTTTTTTTTTAATAACAGGCTTTACAGCCATGAGGAGAGACTGGAAAAGTTTCCCTTTTTTGCTGCAAATCACTAGCAACAATCAATACGAATAATCTGGTCATGCAAGTAAGCACTCAATRATGATGATTTAGTTGAGGCTCCTATTGCATCTATCAATAGATCTCACGCTGCAGAGAAACAATCAGAATAATTACCTAACAACCCAAGGAGAAGCCCTGGATGTTTTAACTACAAAGCCCAGAGCAATGGCATTGGCACAGCATTTCACACAAGAACTGCCACTAAACCACCCACATGCCAAGCATTAGCCCTAGAAAGAGTCGTGTTTGCAGACTTCAGTTCTAGGGACCAACTYCTGCCCCTCAGTTACCACTGGGTAATATGGTAATTGGTAATATGGATTTCTGAAATTACTTTCAAACAAACTATCTGAAAAGTAGGAAGATTTTTTCCCTACTTTTTTTTTTGATAACAGAAAGTATATATGAAATGAAGATGCCCCCTGCAACAGGAGACATATCTTGCTATTTCTGACTTGCAGTGGCCTTGTTTAGGCTGCACTGCTGTGTGATCACCGCTGTGCAAGAACATGACACGGATTACATAAAAACACCACGATGGGGACGGGAGCCTGACAGATGTGCCTGCAAGTGCTTATCTGCTCATGCCACGCAGGGGGAATCAACAACATGCCACAAGACCTACAGGCAGGCCTGCAGAAGAAACGCTTTCGCAACAAAAATAACAGAAAAGGGAGAGTTGTTGGGCATGRCTGATACCCAGGGTCCTTGTATACACAGCCCCTGAGCACTTTCATGTCCCTAGATTTGATGGTGCCAAACGGCCACACCCGAATCCATCAGATTTCCATCTCGCATTACTAACACTGCAGCCAGSACTGCTGCTGAGGGTCCCTTTCCTCCCTCTGGCCTCAGCTAGAAAAACTTGGCTCACAACTAAAACTTCCCCTGGGATGTGTGAAAACAAGATCCGCACGACCAGTTAGGCCTGCAGCAGGATAAACCACTCCAAAAYCGATTTTCTGTTTCATTGATTCCAAATGTACTGAAAGAGAGGGCAACCAGGTGTACTCCCTAACCACAACCAGCAGGATGATGCGGTTATTTGGAAAGAACATTTCWCTTTTCTAGAGACACTGATAGCCATAGCAAAGAGACTGACAGATACTACAGTAATTCCATCCTAAGAGGATTTCCATGCTCTGAGACACTGGACACCCAACTGACCTGGCTCATTTCCTCTAAAATCAACTAGAGAAAGGCTTTTGCCAAGTGCAAATTGGAGGGCTATATAAAGCCTCCTCTTTCTGTGCCCTTTATGGTATGTAGGAGAGTATAAGCTTGAGTAGACAACGTGGTTCACAYGAGTCAACACAGCCAGAGCTGCACAAGCAGTGGCAGTGGTGGAGCACTAGAACCTGGCCATTGCCTCTGTGAGCCTCCAAGTAGGAGAAAAAGCCCTGAAAGCTCCTCCCAGAGCTGCTCTCACATTGCTGCCAAGGARCCACAAGGGCTCTTCCTCCCCTCTTCCACTGCCCAGCTTTGCTGCCAGAAAGATTTCTGCCCATCTCCCAGATGGGTCTTCTGCCCCATAACTGGATGTTATCCCTCAAACCTCACTTCTTGCACTGTGTCCCCAGGCTGCCACAGAAGGTCCACGACAAGCATGAAGCACCAGCACCAGTGCAAGGACCCCTCTTACCTGGGCCTTCTTGCCTTCCTGCTCCTTTTTCTCCAGCTGGGTTTGCAGTTTCCTCCTCTCCTGCTCGAGCTCCCTTACTCGCTTCTGCAGCTTGAGGAAGAGCGTCATGTCCATGGCTGCTTTTTCCATCCCAGCCTCCTGGATCGGGGGGGGGGAAAAAAAAAAAAAAAAAAAAAAAAAAAAAAAAAAAAAAAAAAAGGAAAGACCTCAGTGCAGTTTCACAACCACATGCAGCACCCAGTAGACATTTCTCTACCATCTATATCCAAAACTTTTTTGCAGCCCCGTGCGGCAGGAAGAGCCTGTGTTGCAGGCACTGAAGCACTTTCTTTGGGCCACTTCACATTGATCTGCTGCAAGGGACTTTTCATTGTAACATCACTGATGTGATGACGGTTCAGATCCTGCCTSTCCAAGCTACATAAATTTACTAGAGGCTACAAATCTCAACCAGGCATTTATTTATTTTTTAACTAGCACTTTTAATATCTAAAGCAAAGTATAGTCCTGCAGGGGGAGGGCAGACCTGAGGAACATTCATCCTCCATCCATACAGTGCAAGATCTCAAGTTCATGAAAAGAAAGTTCAAAAAGGAGCCTATCCACATGTAAGCACCATCACTCTCCTTTTGCCCAGGGTTTCCAGGTTCGTTATTCTTGACAGAATCATTTTGCATGTCCTTCAGCAGCACCGAGGGACTGTTGACTATAGCGACTGTGCTGGTCAGCAAAGCACTTGTAAAAATGGACTGGAGTGAAAACGCTCGGGGTAAGAGGCAACGGACTCTGTAATCCTACTGGAGGACACTCAGTACGCAGATAGTGAGTGTCACTGAGTGTCACTACGTAGACAGTGAGTGTCCCTGAGAGATCAGTGCTAGTAATAACTGCAACAACACTTACAGCTTGGGCACATCTTCATAAGCCTTTAAGCTGGCCCAGGCACAACGCAGCACTTCATTATTTTTAGAGACCTATTTAAGTCCGGCCCCACAAGTAAGAAAGTATTCGTTACAGCACCATCACCTTGCAATCCCTTGCAAGAGACTAGCAGCATATTTCTGCAGCACAAAAGCCAATTTTCCCCAGGGAAATGCCAGGCTCCATCCCACATTTTTCCCATGGGCTCCCTGCAGAGAAAGACCTGGGGCACTCAGTCCCCAAAATGGGGAATGAGCTGCCCAAATCACCCTACCTCCACTTCCTGGATCACATCCTCGGTGTCCCCGAGCTCAGAGGTTGATATCGATGGGTAATTGGAGTCGGACTCCAAGCTGCTTTGGTTGGATGGGTTTCTCCTGTGGCCCGGAGATTGCTGTCAAAGGGATGAGACACATCAGTGCTGGGTACTGATGGGAACACTTTAAAGCAAAATCCTTCAAAATGAAACGTAAAATGATGCAGTAGCTTCATTTAAATATTACTCTGCATGAATTAAAGGTTGCTCGGGACACCAGATGCTGGTGCAGTGTGAAGGTGCAAACCTGTGCTTATGATTTCTGCTATCTGTGGTGCCCTAAGGGGCTTCCTCCAAACAGCCTTCCAGCTCACCAGCAGCCTTCTCTAACCACCCCATCRTTTCCAATACTTCAATATTATAATTTTTAGCAAACTTGAAARGAAAGGCTTAGGCTTCTGAAATCTGGAAGATTTTCTTTTAATTCAACATCTACTTGACGTCAGCAACACTGACACCAAAAAAAGCCRCCCACAAAAAAACCCCCCCAAACATATAAAAAACAAGCCAGCTTTTACCAAGATGCATGGAAACCTCTATGTTGCAAGAAATGGGGAGACTATGAATATCAGCATCCTTCTTCCAGAAATGCACATGCTCTGCCTTCAGCCTAGACCTTCAGTATAAATTGCCCAATAATGTCAGTTCAGCCAAGTGTTTAGGGAATTAGTGAGCCACGTTATCCCATGGCCTGGACAGAACAAAACAGGGCTAATTTCAGKATTTCTGCTACCTTTATAATAGTAACCTCATCCCTCAGGTTGTCATATCTCTGCTCCAGCCTCGAATATTCTTTCACCAGGTTCTGGTACCGAGACCTCTCTTCTTCCAGCTCTTTCTTCATGTGCAGATTTTCCTCCACTGTGTTTTGAGTAAATTCATCTTTAAAATAAGAAATGGCAGCAGTGAATTATAATCTTCATCTCTAAATCTCCAGGACAAGCAAAGCAGCTCTGTGATCACAAACCCACTYCTGAGTGAGAGCAGTGCAGGCTGGAAATACATTCGGATTTAAGAAGCRCCATGGGTATTCACCTCGTTTTAAGACATTTTTATTTTTATTTATTTTTATTCCCTTACATGCACAAGAGCTTCCTTGGCCGAGGAAGGCTTTGCAAAGTGTTTTTCCTGCAGGTTTCTTATTCTTACCTTGGGCCTGGCCCAGGATCCTGTGATTTAGCTCCTCTTTCTCCTGCTTCAGGAGCGCATTCTCCTCCTCCAGGTCTGATATGCGCTGAGAAACAAGGCAGAGTGTTAGCAAGAAGGGCAGAGACTCTCTCCGTGATCAAATTTCACCTGGCCGAGGAGAGGAAGCTTTCTTCCCCCTCAGCTTTCCCTTGCCATTCAGGTATTCTTTGCATATCAGATCGAAGCATTCAGCAGCTCCAACAAGTTTTTTGCCTCATATTCCTCGCTTGGATCTGCTGACTCAAACAGTTCCTGGCCAAGCACCTGCAGCTCCTTGGAGGTGCCAGTACTGCCACTGCCAAACTTGCAAAATCCAAGAAGGTAACGGCAAGGGGCTGAGCTGGCAAAGGGGCGGTGGGGATAAATGCATTTTTCTGCCCAGAAAAACAAAATTTCATTTAGCTGAAATTCTGGCTTAAGTCCTGTAGGTTAAGAGGAACAGAGATGTCAGGGATAAATGGAAAAATCTGTTGGCTGTTGCAAGCAACACATCACTTAAGAGGGAATACAGTGCATGGAAGCAGCTTGTAAACCTAGAGGTAAATATTTCAAGCTTTTTGTCACTTTTGAGGTTTTGTATCCAGTTCGTGTAACAGGAATATAGTCATTTTAACAAAACTCTGCTTCATGCTGCTTCAAAACCCACAGCAGGGTAAAGCATAGGGCTACAACAGACACACGTGTCAATTATTAACACTAGTAACCACCTTGCAAAAATTAGTGACAGCAGGAACTGAGTTCTACTAAACACTTTTCTTTTCCTAGCTTTTCATTTCAAATGAAGGAAGGCAAGGCTACTTGCCACAGCCCACAGAGTCTGCCTCTGACAGTGGCTTATCCCAGGATTTTGCCTGTCCTCGGGAATTTCAATGCCTTCTGTGGTAGTATTTTAACCAACACACACACACATTATTAGACAGTGACCTACAATGCAACGGGGCAGCCTGCCTTGCTTATCCCATCAGAGCAAAGACTAGGTGCAGTGGGCTGTGCTAKAACCACTCCTTAATGGTGAAGGTGCCAATAATGAACTTTTCTGCCCAGAAAGCAGAGGTAGGAGAGTTGGAAAATAGGACTGGATAAAAATCTGGAGCATTTTCAACCAAGCTGGAGGAACATTTTTGATCTGAAGGGCTTAGTGCAATTATTCTCAGGTTGGAAAAAAATGTGCTGTTCCCATTGGTACCTTTTTTATGTTGCATCTCACTGGTGGGAAAGGTTTCTACCTAAGCACATTTTTGAAGGTGCTTCAAGCACGGCAGCCCCCACACAGCAGYGCCAGCCCGGATGAATTCCTAGGGAAGATGTTAAGTGCTGCACACTTGGGATTGCTGCGGCCCTTCCCAAACACCTCCACTGGCTCCAGCTGCTTCTGAAATGTGGCTCCAGCCTGGCCCTGATCTCRGGAGGGGGCATTTTCCTTTGAAGCTCTTGGCCAGGTTTTGGGTCATCCCAGCTCACCAAACGAGGGAGTTATATATTATGGAAAGCTCTAAGGATAATTGCTGTTGCTCCCCTAGGATGCTTTAGTTTTGATCATGATACAGAATTGGAGGGATTATTCCAAAACGAGAATGAAAAGCCAGAAGAGAAAGCTTAAAGGGTTTTTCTTCCCCCAGTAGCTAAGTTAGCTCAGAGACTACAAAGCCTCCCCAACTCCTAGYCATTTCCAGCAGACTTTTGGCTTAAAAATCATTTTTTACAGCAAAAAAATAACTTTACAGTACAAAAAATGTTCACAGCAATCCTTTCGCTAGCTGCTTCTCAACATGAGCGAGTTTTCAAGAGGTTGGACAGGAGGGATGGGCAGCACAGCCACGTTTTGATCCTTCTTCTTGCCCCCATGCATACAGGCCATAATCGAGAGCTAAAGCAGAACCGAGAATCTGCAGCACTCCCTAGAAAGGGAAGCAACTGCCAGGCTTTATAATTAAACCATTTACTGTCCAAGGAAAGTAGGTAATATTKGCTTTGCTGTAGGCACTTCTGAAGCAAGGGGAAGCTTTCACTTTGCTCTTGTGCTCTTGGAGAGCATCGCCTGACTGGGCATTAAATCAACTCTTCTCCCAAGCACTCCGAGGGGATGTGCAAGGGAGAGCAATGAGAGGCAGTTTTTTCCCCAGCCACATCATCACCTGCAAAATAAAGCATCCTGGGGGCTCTCAGGGTCCGTGCTGCAGCTGGCTAATGAAGTGGCTAATGCACTGAAGCAGGTCTACTGATGCAGTTTGGTTAAAGAAAAAGAATAATAACAAAAAAAAAAAATACTGAGTTTCTCTCTCTGTGCACAGTGTCTCTCTGTCTCAGAGTTGCTTGGACCCTGCAAGGACTGGCACCAGCAGCCACTGGCTGCTTGGCTGGGGCCACTATGGCCAAAACGACAGAAATCCACCAGTTCAGCCCATCTGGAAGAGACCTCCAAGACCACGAGAGGTGACRTGTACCTTTCTGAGCAGGTCCTTCTCCTTCACGTAGCTGTCCTCTATCACTTTCCTTTCTCCATGGGCTTTCTCCAGCTCCACACGGAGRTTCTCCATCTCTTCCTGCATGCTAAGAAGCTGGTTCCCATCACCCCGATGACACTGCTGATACTGCTCCAGTTCCTTCTTGAGCTTTTCCACTTCGGACGAATGGGCAGAGGTGAGCGTRGAGAGCTGCTCGTTCAGGAGTTTGTACTCCTTGTTCTGCAGGCCAATGGGCCCCCCAAAAAAGAAGAAAATAAGACTGTGAGAGCAGTGCACGCACTGCAAAGGTAGCAATCAAACACCTCCAAGCCTCATGGAGAAGACACTTYGGACAGCAAACATTTCCACATGTATGATTCTAAAGCTGACAAAGCTACAAAAAAATTTCGAACCTGCGAAAAAAGCGCGACGATATTTCCCTGCCAATTACACAAACAGTTGTTAATTTGATTTCAAAGTCGAGGCAAAAAGCAAGCAATGTTTGTCGATGCTTGTAAGCAAAACAAAGCTCCCCTTTTACCACTGCTTCCACACAGCGCTGCTGAATGCACTTGGTTTGCAATACCTCAGCGTGCTGTTATCCCTTTATTCCYGATTTTCATGCCCGCAGGAACCCGCCGTGGCAACGAGCTGCAGTGTAATTGCTGGCTGGCGCACAAAGGGCTCCCTCCGACCCCGGCGTCAAGTCGTAGCTCCAGGACTGCCAGCGCAATAAAGCCTTGTCATTTGCTCAGTGTTTCTTTTTTAAGCATTTGGAAATKATTTTCTTGCCTTTTACCCCACCAAGCTCTGAGACCTGAAAATTCTGGTTGATTTCTGTGGCTGAGCCCAAAGTCAATGGGAATCAYATTGTCACTAATGAAACATCATTATTAGCTACTGAGAAGACCCTGCCYGTGTTCCCCTCGGAAGTCACAGCACAACATGAGCTGCAGTGAATATTTGGAGGTTTTTCCTTTCGAAAGTCTCAACACAGCTTAAAGGTCTGTGCTCTTGACAGCCACTGTGCAMAAGAGATGTTTTGGTTTGTYTTCCTCCCAAAGTGTGTTTCAGAAATGCCAGTTTGGGTCTTTCCTGGTTCTGCCATCAGAGCCAGATCACCACCTGGCAAACTGCTGCTGCCACTACTAAGTTTTCAGTTCACAGGGTGTKTAAAAAAAGCTTGAGGTGATGCAATGAGAAGACAAAACGTTAAAAAAAAGGTCAGAAACGTATGTTTTGTTTTGGTTTTTTTAAAAAAAAAGCCACTGGAGCAAATAAGCCGGGGTTACAATTTTTGACTAATCAGGGTAAGCAGCCCAAGCTACCACCTCCTGCTCTGCTGAGATGTTCACTGGAGTCAAATAAGAAAGAACAAAAATGATGACGCAAGAAGGAAAGGCACAAAGTGTCCCTTTTTCAGCAGCGCTCCGTTTGGGCAGAGCCGAAGAGGAGCACAAAACCCTTTGGCCCCTCTCTGYGTGACCTCCCGAAGTGCCACCTGATTTAGGAACTCAGTTAAACAGGCCTAGATTTAAAGGAGTTGTGGCCAGCAGAGTTTACAAGCTGACACACACTAAAAGGTTTGAASGTTTTCAAAGTAAGATCTGCTCTTCCTCAGGGGCATACTGCGTATTGCACATCTCTATTCACGCATGAACTAATGCAGCAGAAATAAAAACATTTTCTACCTCAGCTCATTAGATAAGGATACAACTGCAGCTCCCCAGCTTACCTGCASTTTTWTTTTTTTATTATTTTCTTTCAAAATAATGGACATTTTTAAAGATTAGCAAGGACTGAAATCAGGATACTTGGTGGAAAATATGATGCAACAAAACTTTGCTGCTGCAAAGAGACTGTAGCGGACCCAAGCTTGGGAGGCTCATTAGCACTTCCAGAGCATCCTGGGGAAGCTGTCATTCCTGAAAGGGCCGTTAAAAATAGTTTGCTGGACAGGCTATAATGAGTGTGCAAGTGCAGTATTTCTTCCCTGCAAAAGTTATACAGAAAGCATCAAAGRAACTGCTTCAAAACAGCCTTTGGAGAGATTCAGGGAGATCAAGAGAAAACTTCCAGTCCCCGATTTCTCCCTACTTAAAAGCTCACAATGTCTCTTTCCCTAAAGTAAACCTTTCTCCTGCTATCATAACTCAAAATGAGAAAATCAACATTAACTGGAGATTGTTTCTTGTTTAACGTCCCACCTCCACACTTCTCCTGGCAGCTTATACGATGGCCTTCATCTCACCCCATGTGTAAGAGCTCTTGACACATCCTAAGCACAGTGATAAATTGTAATAACTAGCAACTGGTGCTACAAATACGTCCCCTAGACTTAAAGAAAATTGGAGTTTAAGCTCTGCTTTTGCAGGCTAGAGAAGGATATAGATGAATATGAATTTTCTCACTGGTATTCGTGGACCGAACCAGACCCTGGYGAGTATTTCTTGGCCTCCGGGCGCAGCTCGGAGCGTACCTGCTCGTCGATCTTCCTCTGAAGCTGCACCACCTTGTTCTCCATGCCGATGTTGAGCTTCTTCAGGTGCTGCGCCGAGCGGGCCTCGATCYTCAGCGCCTTGAGCTGCCGCCGGGCCTTCATGCGCCGGTAGTAGCACTGCAGCACGACGGCGGCCCTGCGGACGCGCAGGAAGCGGGCGCGGGCCAGCCACGCGCGGACGTACTTCTGCAGGACGGTGGCTTTGTGCTCCACGAGCATCTGCGAAGCAGGGGCAGAGAACAAGACAATCAGGAGAGAAAAGTCCCCCCTAAAGGTGAGGGCAGCCCGGCATCGCTGCGACATGGTCCGTCCCGCACACTTCGCCCACCCTACCTAAAGCCTCCGCAACACTCGCATCAAAACAGGGTTTGACTTWTGGAGCACTCTTCCGAGCCCGCAGTCCTAATTTCTGCTGCGGATACATGCTGCCCTGGTGGGCTTGCTTAGCATCTTGACAGCTTTCAGATGAGATCCTGCGGGCTTCCTGCTGTTGTCTGCAGCCAGTTCCCCTGCACAGYGGGATTTCTGCACCTCGCTCAGTTTGGTGAAGCTTCTGTCACTTCAGCATCGTATTTCTCCCTCAAATCTCCAGTAACCTTTTCAGGAGGTGGCAGTCCAATTCCCTCTCTAAAACTAAAGACTGACATTTTAGAGAGGCAACCAGCAGGTTGCTAATAACTTTCCCATGCTGATCTGTGCCGCAGGGAGGGAAGAAATACCAGGGGAATTTAAAGCCTACAAAGATAGTTTACTGATACGAGCTTGGGCCAGGCTCTATCACAAAAGGCAGCGTATCGGTTTCTCCTGGCAAATCTTTTGTTTGCCAGCTCCGGGGAGCTTACAGCCCCGCTATCTTCAGCCTTGGCGCTCTTGCAGATGGAGATGCTTCCCCAGGCACCTCCTCCCACTGGGCAGCAAGGCCTCCAGCAGGCTCTGGGCACGCTGAGCAGGCTGCAGGGACACCTGCGGCTGGGCACAGTCAGGGACTTGCCCCAACATCCACATCCGGGTGCTCCAGGATTACGTGTTTGCAGATTCCGGGGGCCTGGATTGAGGGCAATATCTTGAAACTAAAAAAAAAGCTGATCCTGATTTCCTTCGAGGAACAATTTTATCACTCACCAGCAGCAAACCTTTAGATCCTTACTTTTATCCCCGGGGTCAGCTCAGAACAGAGAGAACTGATTAAAAAGGGGGCTATATATCAATAAACAACCTGTTGCTTCCTAAAGCAGACCCTGTTGGCCTTCCCCTCGCACCTATAGCAGCACCTGTGCCACGGCTCAGACACAATTTCTGTTTGTCAGGTAGATTTTGTCAAGTATGGGTAAATGACATTTCCAGATTTCTAAATTGCCTGCTGGCAGCTGCATGATGAGCTGCATTTAGCTTCTCCTCGGAGGCCCTGCTGCCAAAATCACTGGTGCTTGCACAGCTCTAACTGGCAGCGCTTGCAGGCAGCACRGGCACTCCAGAAACACTGGAGGTGGCTGGATTAGGAAAACATCAAAACACGTGCAATGAACCAGCTCTTCCTACTCATCTCTGCTCCACAGGGGTCCTACCTTGCGATAAATCCTCCTGACAAACATGCCCCGGGCAAAAGCCTGGATGGTAACAGTTGCACTGCGGACACGCTGAAAAGCTCGCCGGATCCTCAGCATCCGGAATTGCTTCTGGAAGACGATGGCTGCCCGCGTTCTCCGCAGGTGCTCGGCGAGCCTGCAAAGCACCCGGAACAGGTCAGGAATGAGCCCAGGCCCCATCTCCCCTTCTTATTATCATGGTCTTAAAGTGCACGGAGAAAAACCCCGCTTGGCCAAAAGTAGCTTGCCAGGACTCAAGATAAACTATCCCAGCATTAGGGGTTGGGAAAAGAGGCTAGAGACTCATGTCCCCAGCTCTAAAAGTGCACAGGGCACAGCATATCCACCCACTGCAAGCCCAGCCACGAAAGCCCTGGAGCAAATGGATGTGACACTAAAACTGGCACGTCCTGGTCCATCAATGTCCACAAGCAGAGCCCCAGGTGATTCACACATGGAGAACAACACAAGATGCTGCTGGCTCTGTCCACCTCACTCCCCATCGCAGACTCRGTCCATGTTTGCCCTGTCGTTACATGGCTCAGTAAGTACTCATAAAAGCTCCTATTAATTTGCTAACTAGTTTGTTCTGAATTTATGATGCATTTATTGCTCTCATCATGAAACATAATATAAACATTTGCTCCAACTTTTTTTTTTTAAATTTTGGGAAAAGCACATCAAAATTCATCAGACTGGCTTACACGTTCCCTTCTCGAAAGCTGCTGGTTTCTCTTTATGACCCAGTGAAGCAGAGCTTGCTAATGAGGAGGGGAATGCTCTGCCTCTAAAAAGGGGAGAGCGGTTTATCCAGGTGCCACCTGCTCTGTGAAAGCAGCACAAAGCAGTGAACCAAAAAGTCATGTCAGGGAAACACTGCAGCCATAAAAGTCCAAGGAAATGCTATTAATGGGGAATCAGGCGGCAGAATTCCCCCTCCAAGGGCTCTTCCAGCTCTTGAAATCATGAGCGCTGAAGACATTCGCCTTGGCCTTCACCTCTCTACATATGCCTGCAGAGGGTTCACCCCATAAGAGGGGTCTCATTTTTAACGTCCTCTTTGGCTGCCCATGCTCAAGGGAACTCGTCCCCTCCTCACTAGGGCATATCTATGACCCATGGGCCCAGGTCTGTAGCAAACCAGTGGTCGTTACCAAAATACATAAAGCACTTCCCATTAGAAGCCATTGCATACTTTCAAAATACACTATGATCTATAGGAAACGAAGATGCCACCTGTGAAAGAACACAGAAATCAGCCACCTTCCACTACCCAAATTAATTGAAAAAAAGAAATAGTATTCAGTGYGTGAGGTGCTAAGGACTGACCAGGTCATGCTGGGCACATTAGCTCAGCTGGCAACATCTCACTGTACCCAGCTGCTAACTAGGATTATGGAGCTAATTGGGATTATGAGGCAGCATTTCTGAAGGGCAGATATTAATTGCTTAACCACCTCTTGGTGTAGAGATTCCAGGACATGGAGAGTTCACCTCTTTGCTATGTTACCCTGTATCATAAATAACCGTATTGCCAGTGATTTGGAGCAATTATAAAGAGCACAGAACGGGTGCTGAGGACTCTCCTCGGGCCTGGCAGAGGCCCTGATCTGGTCTCTGCAGGAGCATGGGCTGGCTTGTGCAGCGCTCCATTGCCCATGCACATGCCCTTTGCTAAAGGCAGACTCCCAGAAATATCAATTCGGCCATGTACTTTCACCTGAATAGGTCAGAGTACTTTAATCATCTGGTTGCAACCTACCCGGCTTGTTACTACCCTGGGTCAGCGCACAGAAATCCAACTAATTCTGACATTAAACCAGGTAAAGAGCTTAGATTATTTTCCCTGGTCAAGTTGGAGAGAGGGGCCAGGAGCAAGCCCTGACTTTGGCACATAAAGCTTCCCCATAGCACGCACAGTACCTACACACAGAAACGCATCCTGTCTTCCCAGGGGCCAAAACCTCTAGGCAAAGAGGGAGCATTTTCATGCTAAGCACCCCATTGTTTTCCTTCTAAGGCCCAGGAGGAGACTGACTTGACTGAGGATATGAGCGCCTGGAAGCGCTTCACGCTGCGAGGTCCCAGCTAGCCCCGCGGACCYACCTGCGAGCCAGGAGCCCGCGGGCGTAGCGCTGGATGACTATCGCAGCCCCCTTCAGCCGCTGGTACTTGGCTCTCTGCAGCCAGCCCCGCACTGTCTTCTGAATCATGATGGTGGCAGCTCTGAACTTATCCGCCCGCAGTTTCTCCAGATATGCCACCTGGCCTGCACGGAAAAAGATCTTGGTACGTCCAAACTGGAACTTGTCTGGATCCTTTTCAAAAGCATAAAGGAAACTATATTTAATTGAGGCAAACATTTTTTTATTTTTTCAATCTCTGTATGTTGCTCAGTAGATACAAATAACACAATTTTGAATCAGGTTTACCAGCTCAGTTTACAATTCTTTTCCATGAAGGCACAATTAGACTCCCAACTACTTCAGTTTCTATATACTCATTTAAAAATGTGCCAGTAGGAATCAGGCTGAAGTTCCACATATTTACACGAATCTTAAGTGCATTTGTTTATAGACTAATGGAAGCCCAGGGGACATCAAGAAAAGCTTTCCTTCTAGAGAAGATATGGGCTTGCACCTGCAGAGCCACATGTGGCTGAGGGGGCAACACTCAGGGCATAGGGCAAAGATCCTTTGCAGCAAGGAACCCAAATGAGTAAATTCCTCAAAATCTCATTGAAAAACATGGACCAGAAATAAGAACCTGACTTCGGTGCTCTGTGCATTTTGGGTTCCTCTGCAACAAAAGAGCAAGAAGAGACCTTTGGGTGTGCAACTATAATTTAGATGGAAGGAGCACACACAAGTCCGAGCAGCAAGGAAAAGTTAAGGGATTTATTAACAAGCAAAAGATTTTTTTTTTTCTTTCTGCATGGAAGATGCCATTGAAAGTCTCCCATATATCAAGACGGGGCATTTTGGAACACGCTGCCTTGGCTTAATCAGCACCAGCACAAGCAGCAGGTGAAGCAAGAGAAGGGAAGGTGATTCACATCAAATCAGAGTCATGAACTTCTGTGCTACAAGGTCAGTCCCAGCTCACCTTGATGAGGTCTTCCAACAAGGTCTGGCAGATCTGCTTCTTGTCATTCTTAGAGGCATCTCTCTTCTTCATAAGGAYGCGGTATCTGTTGAAGAAGTCATGGTAGGACCACCTGAAAGCAAAGCACACCCAGAATCAGCCTGTGCTCTGGGCGCTGTTTCTTCACTGTCATGCTCCACATGGATCGCAGTTCCCTGAAAGGAGCTGCCTCATCCAAATCTAAACCCCATCTCAGCTCCCCTCCGAACCCGAATCTATTGGTGCTTCCCTACTTYGCAATGGAAACGCCATGAGAAAGGGCTCGCGAGCTGCCCTGCCCATTCACTGTGCAGGAAGCATCTTCTTCCCAGTCACCAAATCCTCTTGCTTGCAGCAAGAGCRCAGCAGTAAAGCTGCACTTTTGGACAAATACAGAAATTTGATTCAATTCACTCACTAACCACCTCGCAACGCAAGTGTGTGGCTGAGACCTTTAAAACAAACATGAATTTTTTTGGACTCTGAAGAGCCAAGGCAGCRTCTTGGACAAGGCTTTGCCACTGCTGAGCCTCAGCCCTCTCCAAAGCCCATTGGTGAGTTATGGGCCCTCAGAAGCAGATKTGCTAACTGAAGCAGCACGCGTTACCAGCAAGAGGCCAAAGAGCGGCTGCCATYGGTCCAAGGGAACAGTGGATGTCAAGGGGAGGATGGGAGAAGACCGCAAAGATCTGGATTTCTGCCCTCCCACAGCAGAGCCTTGACCTCGCACAGAACCCCCTCTGCAGGCCAGCAGCTCCACACATGGATTTATCTTTGTGCCACTACAACCAATTTTTCCTATATTTTTCTGGTATCACAAAAGGCAGTATCATGCCTGAGACAGGTCCTTACATTGGGTCTGTTTTCCATGGAGACATGCTGCCACGTCCATAGCACCCGTGTACAAGATTGATATCTCTATAAAATGTCTCATTTTTAATGAAATTCTCTGCAAGCTGGGAACCTGGCAAGGCAGATGTACCAGAAATCTCTCTCAAGCGAAATGATGAGTACAGCTTCACCTTGGCCCCAATAATGCAGCGAGGGAGGAAAGCCAGTATGATTAAAAGTAAGACACTAATTAAAAGAATGCAGCAGAAGGGAAAGGCTCATGAAGAGAAAGAGGGGAAAAAAAAAAAAAAAATCAGAGGAGGGCTGGGAAGGGSCACCCAACTCCTCCATGGAGGAGCTGCACACCTAATTTTTTGCAAAGAGTATGGGAAAGGCAAAAGCTAGAATGAGTCCATAGTGCTGTATCTAAAATGAAAGTGAAGACAGCGTTACTGGGGACAGTAAAAGTTCCAAATTACCACCAGTTAGAGAACAGGAACTGAAAAAAGATGCTCGCTGCAAAGAGCCATTTCTGGGGAGAGCAAGAGCACAACTCAACCCGACGATTACCCAAGGCTGTGGGCTCATGTCACAGAGAGCTTCAGCCAAAACTGCTCTCCCTTCTCTTCCCAACTGCTGTTCTTTGTAAGAGCCTTTCCGGCTCAGCACCTGACATTGGCCCTTTGGCTTTGCACACAYAGGATCACGTCTGATGCTCCTCCAAATCTAAATTAAAGTCAGCAGGACATGCCACCCGGCTCAGATGTTGTTGGAGTTGAATTTGTGGCAGAGCTCAGGGGAAGAGAAGAGGAGGAAGTTTTGTCATTAATCTGCCAGAGCCAGCTGAGAGGCTGGTAGTGTTAAATGCTGCTATTAAGAGGAAAAAAAGTCATCTGGCAGGTGCTGCTGGGTTCCTGCAGCAACAAGCAGATGGTGACGAGGCAGCCACGACCGAGGGAAGGCAGCCAAGCCGGGCAGAGCACAACCCCACCCACCCATCCTCTGGCACCCACGCAGAGAAGGGCCAGACTTCASAGATGCTTCCCAACACAAGTCAGCACTGTGATTTAACAGGATTTGATATTCTCCAGCTCACGCTGCTTCTGCCATTTGCACASAGTAACCCAGCATCAGCTCTGCCACGCTGGGGGCCAGGTGGTCAAGCAGGAGTTTGATGCCATGGGCAAGAGAAACCACATCATGGGCAGAGGCTACCAGGACGGCGCTGAGGAGGGAGAGCAGGGCTGGAAAGCAGAGGCCATTCATGCAATGGGGCCATCCCGAGCCTGCTGGYCCCACAGGATGCCCCTTGGGCAGGATCCTTGCTGGTCCAGGGGAAGAGAGCAGCGTTAAGGCAAGGGAAGCCACAGAYGTTCCCAGCCACTGTTACAGGATCTCCCCAGAGAGAGAAGTGATTAAAGCATTTAGGTTTAACATAATGTGGCTGCTTAAACCACTTAAGGTCTAAAGCAATATCAAATTACCTTGCAGCTACATGCTTGGAGACACACGATCCCTCAGCCAGCCCTACGCRAGCCCAAGATCTCTCTTGGGCAGAAATACTGGCACTTAATGCCTGGGGCATGAACTTAAACAAAAAAAACATTTTCATGTGTCTTTTCAGACATCAGCATCTTTGGTAAAGAAGAAAACAAGGAAAGGTCCTTCCCTCCTGCTCGGTACCTGCAGATAAAGGATGCAGCTGTAGCAGGGGTTGGGACATGAAGGTTATGTCGCCCTTGGACTTGCTGGGTGTTATTAAAATAGCCCCAGTTGGGTATGAAGATGGCCTTCCTCTTCAATGAGCACCACAAGCACCACAAACACAGGGCAAGGGCAAACCTCTTGGCTAGAAACCRGGAAATCCCTATGGACCACTAACTAAAGGCAGTTCTGACCTCCTTAGCTTCCACTATGGAGAAACAAGATTCACACAGGAGATCTGGGAGAAGAAACATTATAGGACGATCTTTGCACCTACACAGCTGAGAGAAAGGGAGAGCAAGGAATAACTGATACTGCTCAAACCTTCCCAGGAAAACCTCGGGGCTGAGATCAAGCTCAAGCAACCTCAAACATCAAAGTTTTGCTTTGATGAGGCCACCCAAAAAAAACCAGTAACAAAAGGAATGGAGAGATACAAGAAAACAATGTTGCTAAAATAACCTAATTGGACTGGAAAAACAAGGAGGATGGTTGCTGATTTGGCCAGGAGCAGGAGACCTGGTCAATCAGTCCAGTGATTTGTCACCTAAAGGAACAGTTGGGTCCCAACCATCCTCTTACCTTTGCTGAGTGCAGACAGCCTTGTGCAGGCACAAAAAAAAAAAAAAAAAAAAAAAAAAAAAAAAAAAAAAAAAAAGAATAATTCCCAGGCCATGTGACACCACCCACTGGAAGAATCAATATTTTAAATGATCTGCAAGGTGGGAGGCATCAATCTCTCTGCAGGAGCCAGAGATCCATTTGGGGCTGGGCAGGATAAACAGCTGAGCCAAGATTTGCTAYGAAATTTCTTTAGAAACCACAGCCCAGGGAGGAAAATTTCTCCTGCTTTGTTTACTGCGGAGCAGATCTGCCTTTCAATTAGCTACAAAACATTCGGATTGGCATTGCCTGAAATTACCTGGAATATGTTCAAAGAACAGAATGTGTGAAAAAAAATATTAATAAATCACATTTTTTTTGTGAGAAGTGGGAGGGAAYGGACAAACAATTTATAGATTGGGTCTCCCTGAACAGGCTGCAAGACTGCTCAGCACACATTMTGAGAAGTGGTTTTATGCACAGGGATGCCCATAAAATGTTTCAGTTCTACATGTTTAGCACTCATGGAGTTTAGCAGCTGGGATTTCACATCAAACTGATATAAAGGTGACGGTGTCTGGGAGCCACTTCCAACCAGCAAAGGCACGGAGCAAAAAACAAGAAATATCCCTTATCTGAGAACAAGTTTCCATGGGACCAGTTGGCAGGAGACCTCGGGGATAATATGAACACCTTCATAGAATCATAGAATGGCTAGGGTTGGAAGGGACCTCTAGAGGTCATCTAGTCCAACCCCCCTGTACACGCAGGGTCTGCTAGAGCATGTGGCACAGGGTGGTGTCATAGAATCATAGAATGGCTAGGGTTGGAAGGGACCTCTAGAGGTCATCTAGTCCAACCCCCCTGTACACGCAGGGTCTGCTAGAGCATGTGGCACAGGGTGGTGTCATAGAATCATAGAATGGCTAGGGATGGAAGGGACCTGTACCAAGTGGGTTTTGAAGATCTCCAGAGAAGAAACACATTGCACATGAAGGGCAAGGTATGGTTTGGTTAAAATTCAAGTGAAAAACACGTTTCAGAGCATTTTACTATTCAYTGAGCTCTGTATCAATTCATTTTCTTTGGTCTAATTTTTATGCAACCAGTTTCCCTAAAGAAGATAAATGGCTCGTACAAGGGAGACATGCTCCACGCTTCGCCCACAAAAGCCGATGATAGATACACTATCGGCACCACTAACACAGGCCATTCATCACATTCCCTTATGTACACCCTAACAAATACCTTTCTTAACTATTCTGTGGCATTTCAAAACAAATAATACATTTTCAACTGACTTGTTAGTTGCTGAATGCCAGATTCCACAAAAATGATAAAATAAAAGCAGGTGCACCCGAAGCAGGCTTCACCTTTCAGTGGATTTATATTATGTCTTTCCTATGAGCTGAAAAACAATAAAAAGAAAATAACATATATTTCAAGAATATTCACAAATATTTCAAGATTTRTGTGTCTTTCAAGCAGTCTGTATACATAAACTTTGCCCACCGGCTGTGTTCCAAGCAACAACCCTTTTTTGCAGGTGTTACAAACTCACTTGTATTGATATAAAAGTGAACACACTGGAATAACTGATGCCCACAGAGATTTTGTGCTGAGATGAAAAGCACGAACACGACCTCATGCGTGTTAATCTGGAAAGAACTAAAACTCCTACTGCATTTCTCACAGCAAGACTCTGTGGAAGTAGTTTTTGCCARATTTATAAAGTCTGCTTTATAAAGTCTCAAATACCAAGATTATTCACCGTTTTGCATGATGCTTCACTCCTGCTTTCAAGGCTGCAATTGCACTATCAAGGACAGGGCAGAACTAGCAGTATCCAAAGCAAACACCTCCTCCAGTGCAGAGTTGCTGGTGCGCACTGTTATCTTCTGGAAATGATAAAGCAAACAAGGAACCTGTCCCTGAAGCATCCCAAACACTGAGCTGGAGGAAGGTCACCCAGAGGGAGAATGAAAACCAAACAGCTATTTGCACCTTCTTGTTTTCCTAGAGGGAGGAGGAGAGCTGACAAGCTGCAGGGATGGAAGAGGTTTGTTTTGCTCGTGTCCTGGGAGAGGACACTGAAAGCATCCAGTTGGATCACACGATAGGTCACGTCTGCCTTTGGGATTTTCTGTGAGAGAGGTCCTCACCCGAAAACACATCCTAAGTATCCTGCAGGAGCATCTTTCAGCTGCCCCAGCTATAACTGCACACAGCTCTTTGCCCACAGGTTCTGTGGAAGAGCGGATCCATCCTTGCATRTGATGCAGCCCRATCCTCCCCAGAACCAGGGCTGGGYGCCTAGCACAGTGCTCCGCACCCAGGTCTGCACCCAGGGCACCTAGAACCCTTGGCTCCCTGCTCCAAGGCAGACAGCAATGCAAAATCGCCTGGCAGAAAAGCGCAGCTGATGCATTTTCAGAATTATTTGCCCTTGTCATCTCCAGGCTTTATTTATAGTTTATGCTTGGGGATTTATTAGGCCCTAAAAACCTCTGCTGAATTCTTTTTGTCACAATCAGCGAGAGGCACAGCACCTGTAACCTTTCCTTTTTACGACGCAAGAGTTTCAAGTCAAATAGGCTTCAGATGTGCTGAGCACAAGCCTGCAACAACGATCTACAACACTTATTTTCTTGCTCTGCGAACACAATAAAATATTTTTGGGATCAAATTACTATTGCAGTAGGTGTCCAAAGCCAGGAGAAAGGAAAAGAAGATATAAGGGTCCATAGGACTGCAAAGAGCCCTGTGACGTGGGGAGCTTCAGGCAAGCAGCACAAAGTCCCAAAAGACAACTCTGGCTTCCAGGTAAGCCAAATTTGTAGGATTATCAGGCCAATATCGGTGTACCAGTGGATAAAACCCCAGGCACTGTCCAGCACTCAACACTGCAGGTCAGTAACGCAGCTCTTTGCATTGAGGACCCCCAAGAGCTTTTGGGGGGTTTTGTAAAACAAAAAAACAAATAGAAATAAAAAGGAGAAATCCATCCTGRATACAAGCCAACCAAATTTAACTCTGTTTCTCCAAACACTGGTGCTTCCTTCTCCTCCTCCCTCTCGTGTTATGACACACGAGCAGAGCACGGTGCCTAACCCAGGGGCAGTACCTGGAGGGGAAGCCAGCTGCACTGATGCGGATGGTCTCCAGCACGCCACAAGCTCGGAGCTGTTGGACTGCTCTCTTCGGATCAAATCTGCAATTACAGTTMGGATACAGTTAGGACACACGGAGCACGGCAGGCGATTCAGTCCTTTACACCCACTCGGAYACTGCCCTGCAAGGAGGGAAAGGTCTGAACCAGCTGCAGAGCRACCCTTTCAGGTCACTTGCAGAAAAAAAGGCTCTGCTGTCACCATCAGCATAGGGGCTGAAGAAAAGCAAGTGTCAGTGACCCTGCTCATCTGATCCTATCTGATCCTCTCTTTCCAATTTACGCCTGTTGTCTCCCATCCTCCCACTACTGGGAAGAGCTTGGCTTCACCTTTTTGGTACTCCCCTTGCACATACCACAAGACTGCTATTAGGTTCCCCCTTAAGCCTTCTCTTCTCCAGGCTAAATATCTCATCTTAGCAAAAAAGAAGAAGAAATGTTCTCAGGAGCTTTTTCTTTTTTCTCCTGAACAATAAAATTGTAACACCAAGTGTTCTGCATGACACCACTTTGATGCTAACACAGTGCAGTGTCACTGACATTCCACTGCTCTAATTCCTCCCGGCACTTCAAGCAGAACTGCCTCTGAAATGCAAACTCCTTTACATCTGTGCCAGTTTTCRCCACCTTGGCACACATATCAGTATGATATACAAGAAAATAGGCCCAATTTAAGTCATCAATCCAGACTGCCCTGGCAATACAGAAATGCAATGTCTCCACTCAGAGCCAGCACATCCTTCTAGTATTTTCAGCCCATGGTGAGAGCATCTGCAGAGCATCTACTTCAATTCCACTAGAGAGGGTTAGGAAACACCTCTGTGTTTCATCTAAAGAAAATAATGAAACACAAAAGCATAATCCTATAATTTCATTTACAATGAGGTTCTTCTCCACTAACGTCCAAACTGCTTTGGAGTTAGAGGGAATAAGATCAGGCACAAACACATTACTCAAGTGGTGGAATGAGGCCATCGGCTACTGCTCCCCATGCTGACAGCTTTCAATATACCTCTCAAGCACAGGGGAAGACTCAGGTCACTTTTTCACTCCAGCTGTTAATTCACTTGGAAATCTGCCTCCGGCTGATGAAAGTCATGTTTTTATTTTTTCACTTTACTTTGGAAGTATCAAGACTTTTATTTTGCTCATTTTACAGACAGTTTTGTGAGCTCACTGCTTATCTATGTCTTTTCATTTTTCTCTCTGCTGCTTTTCACTGTTTAATACTCTATTTATATCAAAGCGRTTAAACATGCTGTCATTGTAAACCAAGAATGTGTCACAGCATGTGCAATTTAAGGATATTTATCTTTCAATACTAGCAGAGTATATCTACAACATTACTAGGATACGCATTAGTTTTTAGTTCAGTAACACAAAGAATGCCTAATGAAACCCAAGAGAAGTAACTCCAGCTTTTGGGACATGCCAAGATGGAACGACACTGGGAAAGGAGTATTTCTTAAGGAAAAAGAGCTTGCTGCTGCTACACAGCTAAGCACATTATTCAAAAGCCAACTTACTTGAACGGGAGCTTCTCATCATTTGGCTTTATGCAGCGTACGTAGTGTGGGGTGGTGGCATTCAGCGTCTCCATAAGCAAATGCAGGGAGTTCCTGAACTGCGAGACAAAACCATTTACTTTTATGGATGAAGGTCCTGTAAAGTGCAACCCATACCAGCCCCTAGCTATAACATTAAATAAATCTCCCTGTGAGCCCAGCATGTACAACAGCAATTCAGATAAGGTGCAGGAGGCCTCAGGACTTCCAGCTCTATAACACAGAGCACRGACAAATGGGAAGCAGAATCACCAAGTCCGTAAGGGCTGGAGAGAGCCCAGGAGGTTGCCAGGTCACCTGCTTGCTCCAAGCAGGGGCAACTCTGGGGTCACATCARCTTGCTCAGTGCTCTACCCAGCTGTGTCTTCAAACCTCCAAGGAGAGAGGCTGCACAATCTTGCTGGACACCTGCTCCACTGCCAGATTGTCCTCATGGGGAAAAAATCTGCTTTTCTTCAGCCAGAATCTCCCTTGTTTCAATTTCTGACCACTATCACACCTGGAATACAGAGTCTCATGAACGCTGCTGCAGTCCCTGCCTGGCTTATGCCACAGCTCCATCCTTCCCATCAAGGCTCCTTTCCAAGACTACTAAACRGCATCCAAAATACCGTCAAACTGATCCCATCCCACAACTCTGGCGTGCAGGGAAGTCTCCAGTTCACAGCTTTTTATTCATCTCTGTTTCACCTGAAGAGGGAAAGGAGGTGAGACAACCTCAGATGTGAAAACGAGGTGTCTGGATTCTGCTTTCCCACGCCTTTCATGTCGAGCCAAGCACTGTATACCTACTTTTTTTCCCCTCTTTTTAAGCTTGTCCTCTATCAGTCAGCTTGYCTGTGAACCAAATCACAGGAGACACGGGAGGATGCAGTAAGTTTAAATGAAGCAGCTGTATATTAAGCTTTGGGAGACCTTCTGGTTCCCATACCAAGGCCATTGCAMAGGTCATGGCCACCTCTTATCACTCATGCCACGACCAAGAGTGGAGCAACTTGCCGACCCGCTCACATTGCACAGTACCTGGTGTCCCACTGTCTTCTTGTGCTCCTTGTTGGCTGCTTTGACAGCGGGTCTGGCAGAGCGGACGTTGATCTTGGAGGTCCCTTTCGCCACCGAGGCGGTGGGCGCAGCGTCCTTCTCGTCCTGGAACAAGTCTGCGACCATCTGGTACTGAAAGGAAAGACGAGGGCAGAGCGTCCTCACCATGGCAATAAACTAAGGACAAGAAGCGTTGCAGCCGTGTAAACCCCACCAGCGGGGACACCGGGGGACCCTCTTTTGCAGTTCATAATCTCTTTAAACATGTGCATTAAATTGAATGAGCAAAAGAGGCAGCTCGTTAGCAGAAAGGCTATYGACACCCACTCGCGTTGTCATTACCAAAGTCACACTGGCTTTCTGGGACAGTTTATGGCCTTTCTATAGCTAGCTATTTGTATTTACTTATTTATTTTAAAGGAGCAAGGTCTTCATATTTGCATTAGGCCCCAAGTTAAACACTAACTGCAGCAGTGCCTGGCAGCAACACCAGCTCTAAAGCCCTGGCTCTGTGCGGGGCAAAACACCGATCTGCATTCACGCTGCTGCTTTGCATTACTCACACCTGCCTATAAGTGAGGGAGTTGTGAGCTGCCCCCAAGGGCTGCTAGTCCCTGATGGATTTGGGAAGCTCAGCTAATTCAAGTCCTCTCCGATTCTAAATCTTCTGAAAATGAAAAATAAAAAGTTGAAATTTGCTATGCAAACTTCAGCCAAAACACTGCCTTATTTTCTTACTTGTTGCCAATCCCTCAAAGATGATGGCAGGGCCCGACCAGATCACAGACCTGAGGTTTGCAAGCTACTGTTCCACCATCTAAAGGTTAACTCTGCTTTTCCTTCTTCCAGAAYGCTCCCAAGGAAAATAAACGGTTGGTCTGAGAGAGCCTTGAAAGACTGTTGTAGCTCCCAGAGCTCAAGGTAACCAAAATGCATTAGACGTTGGCTTCTTCAGCTCCTCCTAAAGGTTTGTTTGTGTATTTAGAGTAGGTTTTCAAAACCCAACAGCGCTTTACCATGTTATATTCTTATTAAAGGCTGCTGATCTCATTTTTACCAGCAGCTGTTGCCTGCCAGATGGTTCTCCACCGCTCATCCGATCGCAGATACGAGTATTTCCAGCCCTGGTGTCAGCCTGTTTGCATAGCTTGCTAGCACTGCAGTCTAAACACTGGCGTGGAAAAGCAACTGTTGGCATTGCACTATCAGATGGCTCGCGGGCTCCGAGACACGCTCGCCGGGGCAGCCGCCGTGTGCTCACGGCTGTTATTTTTATCTCTGCAGCTTGCTCAACTCCTACCCACTGCACGTGCCGAAACGAAGGCTCGCACCTTTCCCCCTGCCACCCAGCCCCAAAAAAGAAGACATCCTGGCAGCTGTTTGCCGCTCAGCACACGCTAATCTCCGGCGCTCTGAAGCAGTGATCTCAGGGCTGAATGTTCAGCTCAGGTAAAGCAAAAGGGGTGCAGCTTGGACCATTTGCACCAGCACAGAAACTGCAAGACAGTAGAGAAGGACAAAATCTTCCTTCACCGTTTCCCAAGTTGAAACCGCCGGTGCATTATTCATAATTACAAAGGGCAGGAACATAATCTCTTTAACAGCATGCCCCCACGCTCCCGCTTGGCATTCGCTCGGAGAACATCATCTCTCAACCATTTTAGCTGACCAGCGCTCTCAAAAGTAATTACCTGCTTTATAAAGTCCTTCTCGCTGTCTCGTTGGCTGAAATAATTGCATTCTAATTAGCAGGAGGCAATTCCATCATGGTGGGAGCTCTTCATCAGCAACATACTTGCTGACAGAGAGATGTTCGAGCCTCTGCCATGTTAAATTGGCAGCAGTCCCCCCCACCTTGCTTGTGCATTGCCTTGGTAGGAATATGAGGGGGAAGGCAGTGAATATTTCAGGTCTGATCTTGGTCCTTCCCGAGGCAGGACAAGGTCCTTGTGGCACAGCCTTCATCAGCACAAAGGCAAGCTTTAGACAAACTAGTATGTCCCTCCAACTCCACTTTTCTGTTCAGTTCAGAGAAACTGGACTGCTTTTTACACAAAGCAATTTTTTTTTCTTTGGTTTAGACATCTGTGGAGTCCATGTGGCAAGTGAAAGGAGATGGAATGAGTAAAAACTTCTTTTCTTGAGGGTGACACTGGAGCAGGCARCCCAGAGARGTTGTGGAGTCACTTTCTCCRGAGATGCTCAAAACCCTCCTGGACACGATCGTGTGCAGATCTCAGATTCAACCTAGGTGACCCTGYTTGAGCAGGGAAGTTGGACCAGATGATCCCTAGAGGTCCCTCCAGCCT
Organism: Eudromia elegans; assembly: GCA_003342815.1. Classification (NCBI taxonomy): domain Eukaryota; kingdom Metazoa; phylum Chordata; class Aves; order Tinamiformes; family Tinamidae; genus Eudromia; species Eudromia elegans. Next base: position 739,495 of record PTEX01000139.1, on the reverse strand, counting down.
CAACCCTTCTGTGACTCTGAATCTACTTGGCAGAAAGACAAGTGGAAAGCAAAAATACAGGATTTTGGAGGCTTCATGGAAAGACCACAGTCCCTCATAACCCAGGAAATGGCCACACAGCCATCACAGAAGCACTGGGAACTCATCAAGTGCTTCTGCCTGATGCAAGAAGCACCAGCATAGTTTTAGAGCCAYGTAAGTTCACGTCTTTGGCCTTCAAATATACCTCCTAATAGCTTAAGTTACTCTGCTCCAAGCAAGAAATCCTTTGTTTTGGGCTAAGAAAACCAACTGCAAGAAGTGTGGTTTGATTCTTTGCTATCAAAGTCCAGCCTACTCTGCAGGACAGGAACGACACTGGTGCAAGAGGCCAACCAAGGTGCATGGTCCATAACAGGCCTTATTGCTTCTGGAGTGCCATCCTAATGCTCATTCCATCCAGAGGCATTAAGAGATGGAGACTGCAGCAAATGAAGAGAAGGAACCAAGCCTCTTGCTCTCCTCCCCTCTCCATGGAGCAGCTACTGCACGAAGAGAAGGATTTCCCAAGAAAGTTTGCAAGACCTTGGTAAAACCCAATGCCAGCTGATGCTGTGCAAGCCAGGCTGGTAAGGTAAGCAGGACAGTAAACTGATTTTCCCCGTCCCCATTTGGCCACATGCTTCYRTCCCAGTTACAAGGCCATCGGACAYCTCYGAGCATTTACTCAGTCCTCCAACCCTCACCCAAAACAGCCATCGCTGGAGCAGCACCTGCAGCAGCAAGTTCAGCACTGGCTAAATAATTTATCATAGAGCATCTATTATCCCCTAGACTACCTCATGTTTCTAATAAGCCCTAATCAGGTATGATTTTTGCCCAGGGAAAGCTGCAAGCTTCCTGAGCACACAGTGCTTTTGATCTGGGCATTATTCGAGCCCAGCTTCACTGTTATTAGACCTGCAACTGCCCCTGCGGAGAGGAAAATTGCATACCTTGCCTGTCCTCCTATGAATTCAGTGCTGAAATGCAAGGCGAGCCATTGACAACGCTCCATTAATTTCCTACTCTCACTTCTCTTATTCAATGGGAATAAACTCCTGCTTAAAACACTCCTATAAATAATATTTGCTCCCTTTCCCTTCATGGTGCTCCTTCTCAAACAAAGAGACCAAAATCTCAGCAGGTGACATATGCTTCTGTTAAAAAGCATTTGGAGGAATTAAAAAGCTAGAGATGCACCTGGAAGGGTTAGGGCAATTGAAAGACACCCTGACTCATTAATTAGCAACTAAAGACTTGCAGCAATGACTTGATTGGCAGGGGAGTGTTTCCAGTCTGTTTCTAAACAATTCAGACATGAATTTCCTCTGTGAGTCAGTCTGTATCACTTTCATTTTATCACTTTCATTTTTAACCAAAGCCCCTGTGTGCTTTATGCACGTCGGTGTCACATGTGCATTGTCAATATGGTTCAAGGATGGAAATGGGGCAATACTGGAAGTCGATATAAAATCTGACCATTTTGCAGACAAGTGTGGCCTCTCCTACACAAAGCAGACCCCAGATCCCTTTCCTGCCCTTACCTTGCTGGCTTTCAGGATGTTGATCTGCTCTTCATACACAGTGTCCCTGTTTTTCTCAAGAAAGCCCTCGCACTGGTACTCCACCTAACGCAAAGAAAGGGGAAAAGCCAGAGGTTAAATTCCTCCTCCCAAAAACCTGATAGCGCAGCCACAACATGCTCTGCCCAAGGCAAACTCACTCAACAAGCCTAAGGGGGAGAGGGCAATAACCAGAATGTAAAGACCATGGTTTTTTTAATTTAAAAAACTCAATCTGAACAATGGCAAAAYCCTTAACACAAGCACAGATTGTTTCTTAGTCATTAAACTATTCTGTAGGACATCCMGATGCATTTTCACCCAAACCAGTGGCAGAACCTTAAGGACTACTATTGTCTTRTCATCATCATYATYATTATTATTATYATCTTTTGCTTAAAAGACACTCCAAAGCTCCCCATGAGCTAATCGATAAACCTCAAAAGGACAGAAGGACACTATATACACACACACAYGCACTTCTGTATTTGTAGCTTTACATTTTTAACATGTTCTATTCAGCCCCAAAATGTGCATGCAAAGCTTTTCATCTTCTCCACTCCAAACAGTGGGTCTCCAACACACTSTTCTAAAACTTCTTCTCTCCCAAATAATCCCCGACCCCAATATTTCTTCAGTGAAGCTGCCCTAACAGTAATTCATTTCACTGTGGCTTGGAGAAAAGAGGATTTTTCTCTGCTCAGGAGAGCATACCTATTTAAAGCTTAGTGCAATAGTTGAGAGGCAGGAGTCTTCAAGCAGATCAAGGTCTGAACCCTCAGCCAAGCATCCCTCTAACAGAAGCTCACTGCTCCTATAAATTAATTGAGTGAGTGTGTGTGTGGGGGGTGTGTGTGTGTGTGTACACCTCTTCTTCACTCCATCCGACTTGCCTTTCTGCACTCAAGCCCCCGAGCACACGGCATTACCTTGTCTGCAAAGTGCACCACGATGAAGGAGGTGTTGGACATGCGGGGCTTCTGGAAGTGCTGGCTGCTGGCGTGCCGGTCGTAGAGCTTCTGTGCCCAGTTCTGGTCCGTTCCTTTGGGCACCTGAGCGGGAAGGAAAGCAGCACAGATGCAATAGGATGTACAAATACCCTGGCTGCCCAAAAGCCCCTCTCCCGACTGGCTGAGCAGGAGGAAGGACACCAGGAACCACAGCAGCTTGGGGAAGAAGCAAGTCTACGATGTGCATTACAGTCAACAAGAAAAGGTCAAAAATATGGCCCCAAAACTCTCATTTGTCCAACGGTGTCAAGGAAATTTAATAAGGAGGAGATCGAGAACCAACTCCTGAAAACTTCCAGCTCAACATCCTAACTCAGCTCTCCACGGGCTTTTCCCAAACCTTCACCCATGCTCAAGCTCCCATTGACCAGCGTGCCAAGGGGGCTGCTATAGGATTTCCTGCCTGGACAGGGGACAYGTTTGGTTTTGTCACACAGACACACTGGCATTACCACTGCTCCGTAATAAGTAACACGCGTTGCAAGAACGCTGCCAACAGCAGCTATATGGATATTTGAGAAACAAAGTGCCTGTCCTCCCTGGTTCTGGAAATGGGTGCTATGTTATTTTCATAGATGATAGTTTTGCACAAACACAGTAAAATTTCGCTTCCAGTGAAAAATGCCTGAGTGCTGGTACTACTCTGACAGCCAGGTAGCTTTCAAAGAAAAAAATAAAATAAAATAATAATAAGAAAAGCATTTTTCTGCTTAAATTACACTAAATGCTAGGCACAGACATCACATTGAAAAGCATTTTTTGGGATGAAATGACAGCCAATAGTTTCACAAACTGCCACCTGACACAACATTCAAGAGGTGTCATTGTATTTTAAAATAATGGTAATAAATTGCTGAAGAAAACTGCTCAACTGTCATAAGCCCTGGGATAAAGCACAAGTAGCTCACCCTCACATCATGTATATTGGTACCTTTGCCTCATTCAAAATATTCCGGGCAGAGAATGAGACTGAGGACAGCTCCCACTCTGCCAAATCCATTGCTCTSTACCCTTAAGTTTCAACATCATCTCTTCAGGCACTTGCATCCCAACCACGAGATGCAGACATCCCAATTGCCCCAGGCAGCTAGGAATGGGAGAGSAATTTTTATATCTTTATATACAACAACGATAAAGAATGATCATGGCAGGAGGCCCAGCTTTCCTTTTGGACACAAACTGGGCAGGTTCTGGGAGCAGCAGAGCCCCTGTTCCTGTGTCCCCAGTAGTGAGGTCCCCTCCACCAGCTGCAGCACAGTCACCCCAAACCACCTTCTGCACCACACAAAGCAGATTTACCCTGCGGCACCTCTTTTGGGCCAGGCACTTTGCAGAAAAACCTGCTTATCTGGGAGCTGATCTCCCTGCACGCCGGCACGCAGCCCGACTGGTTTTATAGCTGCCTGGGAAATGCCTGGGAGCAGATAAAAACTAACCAGGTCATTAACTGCACTGTTATAACAGCGCTCAGTATTGTCTTGGCAGCTTAAAGTGACCGAGAAAGTTATTTGGGGAGTATCCCATCACAGCAAGACTTCTAGGGGAGAGGAGGAAGAGGAAAAAGAGGTGGGAAAGAAGACCACCATGGTGCCTCACAAGGATTGTATGGAAATCTCTACAYAGGAAGAACCATAGAGGAGGGATTTATGTGACATCCCTGCTCCTGTCCCAACTGCCTTTGYTCATCTGCTGCTTGAGGATACTGCTTTTGCATCAGAAGCGTCTCCAGATCAAAAAAAAAGGTAAAAGCCCCTGAATGCCCAGGTACGTCAGCTGAAGGATGAGATTCTGCCCACAGATACAGAAAGAGAACAGTTAACAAAGGTCCACCCAAGCCTGTTGATACTGAAGTCCTCACCAATGCACAGGGAGACAATGCACAGGGGACTGAAAACTCAGCTGCTAGAAACAGGCTCCAGGGTTTCTAGCACACGGCAGAAGGAGCTGGGAAAGGCTAGACTGTCTTTGGAACAGCCTGGGAAAGCACACGTGCGGTATCAACAGCGTAACACGACGGTAACCTGCCATAAAACACAACAGGAACCCACAAGGAAGTTTGACAGCAGCGGGAAGCTCATGAGTTTGGTCAAATAACTCTTCCTCTGGTTGTATAAAAGACACACCTCTTTTGGGGTAGAAAAGCAGAAAACTGCATCCAGCTTTGATACAGAGATATCGCCACATTACTTGAAGAATTTTAAACTTCCTTCAAAGGCAATTTCAGCCTCTTGAACATCAGCCCAGTCCAGCTCCTCTCCTTCAGAGTGCTGGAGCTGCTCTGAACATATTGCCTCCACCCTCTGTGTCCTTGAGGAATTCTGATGACTCCAACCAAAATCATTCTTTACTCTCTGTGACAAGATCAAACATCTTCAGAAGCTTCCTGATATCCCAGATATCCAAGTATATCTTCTGCCTGACCTTCTAACTAGCCAGGACTGGATTTTTRGAAGACTGTCTCTCTCCTTACTCTCCGTCCCTGCTGATGGGCTTTATATTGCTTCCTCTATCTCTCCTCAAAAGCTCTGCTCTTATTCTAAATTACTGGAATTTAGGACTTCCTAAATCCCATGGATAACTTTCTGCACTTGTGCTGGCCCTGGCTCACAAGACTACTGCAAGGCCACTTTCTGCTCCTGGGGTATCACTCCTCCTGTTCCTCTGACCTCTTCTTAGGCCAATGCAAAAGCCAAGAGGTCTTAGAAGCCAGAGATCCAAGTTGGCAATCCTCCAGCATGGGTAATGGGGAAGACTGTCACAAGGTCCTTTGAGGACTCCAAGGAAACTTAGCAGAAGGTGCAGGGTCACAGGTCTCACAAAGATTATAAGGATCCCTCTGCAGATCAGAGATGTAACAGGAGGTCGGATCAAATAAGGCCCCCTCCAGACTTAATAACTCTACAACAGCTCTCAACTCCAAAGACCTGAAAGCTGTCTAGTTAAACCCAAGGAATTAAAACAGATCTTAAYACACTTTTCTTACAGCTACAGGTACTATGGTTTGCTTTCAAGGGACAGTTTTAGTCCTTCAAAACAYCAGCTCCTAATCAAAACCTTCCATTTATTGCTGATTTTCATTCCCGTCTGTTTGTCCCCCTTCTCCAAATTCTGTGGCAAGACACTCACTGAGACCTGAAGGTCTAAAACCTCTGTTAGTCAAATGGCTTCAACATTTCTAGAAAGCTCCCAAACTCCCATTAATAATAATAATTTTTTATTAATAATAATAATAATTTTGAAAAAAATCATCCTGTGATGACTTGAGCACCAACGTGAAAGCTGCACTGCCTAACCCCCACCACTGTCCCCTTGGTCCCCAAGCCTGTTTTCCCACTTTGCCCCATGCTACCGAGACAGCACGCCTAACACTCTGCTCCCCGCCAGCAAGGGAGACCACAGAACCACCTCGATGGGTGAAGGACCATCAGCAGCAACATGGACATGAAGGTTTTCATCACGCAGACACCACTGCTTTTACTTGACAGGCTTGCTGAAAYCKTCATAAAGCTGAAACCTTTTGGCASGTTATTACAAAAGAGCCAATCCAAGGGCCTATACAGGAGCTGGTGACTAACTGCAGTATATGCTGGTGACAGACACCACCGAGACAACTGGCACCTGACGCGGGGGAACAGCTCCCATGCTCCAGTTTCTTGGGCAAAAAAAGCACAGATTAAAAAATACTACAAGTTAGAGAGATATTTGCTGCCAAGTTTCCCTTCTCTGTGCTGTTTCCTGCTGCCATCATCTCCTAGGAGAAGAATGGCCTCCTAGATGAGAGCAGAGCTCCATCAAGTGCAATGCCTTGTCACCAAGAGCAACCAGAACCAGATCTTTCCAAGTGGAGCAAAGGGACTTATCAGAGAAGTCACCRGGGAAATTCTGCTTCTGGTCCTCTTGATACCTAGGAGCTGCCTCAATCTCAAATAACTTAACAGGTTTAACTGTGCAGACAGAAAATGAAATTTGGGGGCCAAATATCAGACAAAAATTTCTGACCTCCTCCTGAGCCAACTCTGGGCAAGACGCTACTTTAGGACTGTTAAATTATGTTTAATTCACTTTCATTTTCAAGTTATGTTCAGAAACTGTAACAGACGGGATAAGACAAGMTGGGAAGAGGCTGAAGCTTTCTCTCTGCTTTGCACATGCTTTTAGCTGTTCCTGCTAGTTGAGCCTCTGGAGGATCCAAAATGCAATTTTTTAGGTGTTTTCCTCAGCCACGGGCAGAGCCTGTGCAGGACCCACAGGCTGAAGACAGACCTGCCACATCAGGGGACTGTCACACTGCAGAGCAGTCACTTAACAGGTCACCTTCCTTCCACAGGCAAGGACAGGCCACATGTCTCATTAAACCCCAATGCGGACCGAAGTCAAAAATAATGAATCCCAAACCTTCCCCTGTGATGCAACATGACATGCCTGCCCTTGCACCATTGGAAAAAGCCCATGGAACTTATCAGGCCAACAGGGAGCAGATAGGCAGTCTGACAACCTTGGCCATTCAGGAGCAAGCCCCCTTCCTCACCTGCATSCACGTACCACCCCACGCTTCACCCCTCTTGCATTTGACTGCAAACCCCCGAATCCATCCCAAACCAGCAAGACGCTTCCTGCCCTAGAATGTATCTAAAACTCCATGGAGATTCTTCCCAAAGAGACAGCAACTAACTGAGCATGCTACCACCAAACTGGCCCGAGGGACCGCTGGGAGCAAAATGAACACATCCCTCCCCAGCTCAGTACACGTCCCTCCGCAAGGCAACCTTATCCAGTGGGAAGGTTGTCACCTACCTCTTCCTACAAAGCTCCATGCCAAAGACTAGGTGCCCCAGCTTCCCAGAGGATTCTCCTACCTAGCAGAGCTTGTTCCCAGATGCATTGGGTAATTTATGACCAAACAAGAAAAAGCTGAGCCTTCTTTCTGGATTCCCACATAAGTTTGCAGTTCTGGCATTTCTCGTAAACTCGTAAGCCTGAGTTAATTTAAGTTGGTATGAGAGACAGGTGGTAAGCACTGCAACCTACTGGCCTCAAAGGGCAGGCTTGCCTTGACAAATAAAATAAAATAAAAAATATCTTTAACATCTCAAATTTTTCTAATACAATTTGTCTGACCTTCAATGAACAAAAAGCAGCCCTCTGTCTCTATGGTTTTAGAACTACAGACCAACAGAAGCAAAGGAAGGATCCAATCCAAACCCCAATACAGATTGCTAGATTAGTTATTAATGGGGAGCCAAAACAAGTGAAGACACCTGTGCAGAATGTCATCCCCAGCTGCTGTTTCTCTACTCCAAAGGAGCCAAGGGGACATCCATTTTCAGTCTTCTGCAAAACCACTGTTGAAGTCAACATGAGTTTGTCAACATCTTCAGCAAATCCTTGTAGCATGGCCAATTCCCTCATTACTCATCACAGCCCAGGCCCGATTTTCACTACTCCAGAATGCAGCCGCTCCCCAAAGAGACTTATTTCTCACTTCAGACCTGTGGCCCAGTTCAACACAGCAAGGTTAACCAACCAGACAACCCTCTCAGGCACACTTTTTCCATATGCCGAGTGCCACAGAAGCATAAACTCCAAAGGCTGCAGACTTTACGGTAAATGTATTTGACTCCCCTCCATGTAACTCTAAAAGGARGATTTTTTTCTCCCTTAGGACAAAATATGGACTGAGGCAGGGAGGAATGTCAGCTCCCGGGTCATGTTGAAAGATCAGAAAGTCACAAGCAGGAGCTGTCTCTAGGTGCAGCCCAGCCAGACACACAAGTTTTGACATTACATGGTATGAACAGGATTCCCACTTTATAAAGGGGCAGCAAACTTCTTCCAGAGAGTCTCACAATGGTCCTGAAGCAAAGCAACAGCCAACAGTCTACTCTAGCCGTGAGCACCCAACACACGTCCTTTACCCTCCTGTGAGCTATGACAGGCAAAGGTCTGCAAGATGAAGACAACCCATCCTTTGACCTTTGAGAAACCTAAATTGATAGCAAAAAGGCGAGCAAGAGGTTTTCTTTACCTTGCACTCTTCATCCAGCAGGTCCAAGATGCCAAGTTTTGCCTCTATAAGGTCAATGCAGGGCTGGTTATCATAGAAGTCTATAAGCGTCCACGGGATTTCTTCCTTCATGTACTCTTCTTGTTCCAGCTTGAACACATGCTGAGATGAGAAGAGCAGCAAAATTACCAACCCGCACCTTCAACCTCCCAGGGCCAGTTCCCTTCACTCTTCAATACCATGAATAGTTTTCCTGCAGCATGTCAAGAAGTCACAGAAACTTCAGGTACTTTGCGCAGGAAAATGGCCAGGAGATACACCACGAGATATACTCTCCCCTTTGAGACTCCACCACCTAAACAGGGGACTCGCAGTAGATTCACTAGCATGAAGCCAGGCCACGTTGAGTATGTTTGCCCTGGCGGATGAGCACGAATCCACAAAGCTTCYTAGGAGGGATATCACCCTGAGCACCATAACTGACTCATGAACATCTCTACTGCAGATTCTGATCTCTCTAAAAATAGCAGTAATAATAATAATAAAAGGTTATTGCTACAGCTTATATATCTCAGTCCTATCCCCAGGCAGATAAATTGTCTTTGGCTATTTCTGAGACATTAAGTATATTTAAAAAAAAAAGATTTTTCAAGTGCACTTTTTCTTCAAAAGATGGCTTTTTAAAATCTCTTCAAACATGTCATCTTTAAGTTTGAATTTATAAGCCTTAGAAGTGATAGTTGGACACATTAAGAAAGATATGCACAGTGCAAACAACCTGTCACTTCCCTTTCATTTTTAAAGTGGTGATCTGATGTATTAGAGATATCTCAAATGTTTGTGCCAGGCACGCAATACCGCTGCAAAGTGCCCAACAACTCCTGCAGTATATAACTGCTCCAGTTTAAACAGATTCTCCCTCAAATCCTGAAATTAATAGCAAGCCTTTCCYTGTCTACAGCCAGAGCAGAAGACAACCCCTTAAGGATTTTGCTTTCGGTCCAGGTAAGTTCTTATACTTAACAGAAGAACTTGTTTTGTCATGTAGAAAAGGAGGGTGTATGGCCCARCCATGTAATCCAGAATTTCAGTTGCTGTGATTGAAGCCATGTTTAATTAGCAGGTTTTCACTTGTGCTTTATCACACAAGGAAAACCAGGACTGGGCATAACCATCTGTCAGCTCCAGCTCAGCTTAGGAATGAAACCATGCAAACCAAAGCTGGCAAACTCCCAACTTACTCAAGAACATTAGAGGGCCTTTGCTTAAACCATTTGTAAACCTGCTTCCAGTAAGAATTTTATAAATAAACCAAGCGCCAAGTATACAGTGCACAAGCCTTGCCCGTGAGAGACAGTCTTGCAAGGACGATGTTTGTGGTGATTAAAGTGCAAAGTAGACAGRCAATTGTCTGGCCCCAGTGAGTTTTCCAAGTTTTCTGGCACATTTYCAAGTTGACCTTACCGAGTTAAACTGCTGCTGGAGCTTTTCGTTGGCGTAGTTGATGCAAAACTGTTCAAAGCTATTCACTTCAAAAGTTTCAAACCTGCAAAGCAATGAATAAATCAGCACTAAGGGTCATCGCTTATTAAAAAAAAAAATCTACTTCACTCTGTGATGGTGTCATCTACGTGACAGGAAACATCAGTTATTTAGTCTCATTGAATGTCTTCTATCCCAGGTCTATGCTTTATTCCTCATACTCCAAATTTGCATCTTTCCTTTCCAAACTCAAGGGATTCAAAAAGTCTGTTCTGATAAGCCTAAGTCTGATATTTTGTACAGTTGTAGCTGCTTGTACATTAGACAGTAGTGCTGTTTGAGACAAGAAATGTAACAATCCCTCTTGAGGAAAAATATCATTAAATATTAAGGGCACATATATTCACTGTGAAGGTGATGGCCAATCAGTAGTTGCTGTTRTTTAAAAAAAGATATTACTTTTAGTGCAATTTAATAGAGCAGAAAAAGAAAAACTCATAATTACAGCCTCTGTATTGCATTCTCATTTTACTCCTATTATTAATTTTAATAATGAGTTTTAAGGCATGGTTGGCAAGGCAGAAAAAGGAAAAAATATCTTTTGACAAATCTCTTTAGGGATTAAACTTATAGAAAAAGTAACAAAGTCTCATCCATCAAATGAATAAGCTACTGCAGTAAGTGCATGGTGCTTGGGTTGGGTAAGGGGTGCTCTGCCAAGCCTATGGGTGCTACAAGAACAGTCTGAGGGCACCACTCAACTGAAGCACCTCTCCTTCCTCTCAAAATGAGTGCTTTTGGCAGTTTTTGGTTACCGGCTGGCTGTTACCCAGGCTTTGCAGTTTTCACACTTTTGGAACACCCACTATGACATACAGAGCTGCTGGACACCAGAGGGTCTGGGGAGAGCAGCATGGCTATGTGCTCCCCCCGCCAAAGAATCATATACAGATATTAACCACATTTAAGCTTTTTTTTTTTCCCCTGAAAAGGAGCTATTTAAGCTCTTTTTTTTCCGGAAAGGACCCAGAAAGGGAAGAAAAAAAAAAAAAAAAGGCACAAGGGAAGTCTCTCTTGAGCATCCAAATATTGCATTTTCTAATCAGCTGCTGCAAGAAGCCAGCTCCAAGGGAGCTGATGCAAACCTGCTGGTTAGGGAATCACTCTTGTGCTGTTCGCTAACCGGGAGAGCCTGTGCTTTGTGCACCCTGGCTCCAAAAACGTGCTAAGCTAAGGCTTTGGGAAAAGGCCATAAAGGGCTATTTTCTTTTAGTTACTTTCCAAGCATTCCCCTATATCTTCGTGCAAGAAAACACAATTTACCCATCCTTCCCCTCACACCAAATCCAGCTGTGTATTCAAGTCTATTAATATTTTTGCACAGCTACTTGCTCCATTTTGTCTTTTCTCCTTATTCTACCATGTGACCTGCAGGTCCCAAACCCGCTGCAGTACCAGAACTTACATTAAAATATTTAAAGTTCATAAATAAGTCCAGCACACAGCTGCCCACCGCTCACACTCGCTTTCACGCTGCAAACAGCAGAGGAATGAAAACAAATCATCCCTGCCGAATCCCGAAACCTCTGCAAGAATTTGCTCTTCAAAAGACTCACAAGGAGCCATGGAATTGCGGGTGCTAAGTGACCCGTGATTCCTTTGCAGCRAGTCCAGCACACYAAAACACACAGCGATCAGGCACCCRSASAAAGWACTGAGMRCAGCGTTGGARTAAACTAGTTTTCATGCAAGGGAACATAGTTCCTTCAATTATTTATTTCTGTTAATAATTTATTCAAGTAACTTGATTATTATTTATTGCAATTCAGCATGATAAGGCTTCAAGGTGCTGCTTCTTGCCCCTTAGATGTGGCAACGAGCGATGTTTGATGTGCAAGCAACAACATTAATTCCAACACGGAGGTCACCACATTGCAACTCTCTCTTTAACACTACAGCTATGGTGAAGGATGCATGTCCAATAACCACACCATGGCTGTTACTGCTGCATGCTCTCGCCCCCAAAACTAATCTGGGATTACAAATATTATTGTTTGTTATTAATAACAGGCCTGAGCACAGTCTGTTTGTGCTTCAGGTCACACAATGGCACCCGAGGGGGAAGGCTACGTGCTGGCTGCTGTGCTTGACGTGACATGCGGAGGAGACCTGCACCCATTTTTGTTCCGCACTAACCGGTTTTCATGCCCACTTTAATCTTCCATGAGCTGTTCTCAGGTCTCCTTTCAGTCACTGCTGAAAGAGCGCATCCTTTTTCCCCAATTTGGACATCCACCAAGCTACAGCATCTAAGCTTCTCCATGTCACCCTCCTTTCCACCTTCCAGGTCCTCTGACATCTACCTCGGAGAAGCTGCACACACCCTCCCAAGCTGGCCTGCTGGGATCTCAACTCAAATGGGACCATATTCCTGTCATATTTTGTAAGRGCTTTCCAGGAAACCTTTATGTGACTCTTCAACGAGATGCTACAACCACCAGCCCAGCTACCAGGACTTGCAGGAATCCCGTAGGAGGTAGCATGCACAAGCAAGCACTGAGGTCCAACCTCGGCCACTGAGCAGTTACTGCAGCTGTAAAAACCTTCTGCAGCTGACCCAGAGCCGCTTAGGCAGGATTTAATTCTGARCTTCAGCTACATTTGATGGATCTTACAGGAGCTGGCACCACACACCATCTGGGATTGAGCAAGCACAGAGGTTGCACTAGCTCCAGAGGCAGCTCCTGGAGCAGCTGCAGCTGGTCCAGGCCACCTTGCCTCTCCTAAAACAAGAACARGGGGATATCTTGATGTACAGAGGAAACACAGATAGTCACTAATGTCTCACTTCTCACTTTTCCTTGCTTCTCAAAGAGGCAGAAAAAATAAAGTGTGGAGAGAAGGAAAAATCCCCAAATCTCTAGACCTCTCTCCTTTTCTCCAGCAAACGGAGTGGGAATAGTCATGTTCATGGGGATAAACAACTGGCAACGGAAGATGATTCAAGCTTCTTCCACACTTCACTAAGAAAATGCCTGTTTTCATCAGAGGGCCTGGCACAGGTCTGGCCCCAACTTGCAGGGGGCAAAGAGCCTAGCCTCAAGACGTATCAGAAGGTCTCATTTTCTATAATTCTCACCCCTACCAGAGACCATCAGGGACAAGTGCACACTGACCTCAATGCAGACACTTTGGGAAATCAGGGCGCTCTGCTGGAACGGGGAATCAAATTGAGGAGGTCTCCCAATAGGCATCTAAAGAGCAAGAGCATCCTTACCCATAGATATCAAGCACACCGATGAAGGAGTGCTGCTTGATGGTGGTGTGCAGGGYCTTGTTGATGTGCTGCACGATCCAGTTGAAAAGCTGGGCGTAGATGTGCTTCGCCAGGGCATCYCTGGCGTTGAGCACCTGCTGAAGGGACATGCTCTTCACGTAGGTCTCGGCCGTGGTGACCAGCTTGCGGTGGCAGAGCCAGTGCTGCATCTGGCTGTGCTCCACGCCCAGCAAGCCGCAGAAGGTGTTCAGGTGCTCGTCCGTGCTCTGCGAGGCGAACAACAGGATATGAACACGGCAGGGCGCATCAAAAACCGCTCCCCTTCCCACCGCTGCCATCCATCCCCTCTAGACTTGGGCAAACAGGTGAAACGGCTCACACCTAACACTGAGCAGTGATGCTGCAGCGATGCTGCAGAGCYTTGCGATGCTCCAGCTATCTTTGTCATCTCAGTCTTCATAGAAGAGTAGGTCTGTATGGCAAGTGTCACCACAGAACAGAACTGGTGTCTTTGTTCCCACTTTTTGTCCACTTTGTAGTGACATCATGTGCTCCAGAGGAGGTGCTCCCCTTCCAGGAGCGTTCCCCCAACACCCTTCCATCTCAGCTTGTGCCATGAGATGACCAGGATGGACAAGACACCACAACTATAGCCCCCACTGTGTCACCGTGAGTATCTAAAGCCACTAAGGGGCAGCTTCAGCCCTCTGGTATCTTTGTTCTACAATTGCTATTTTCAATACCAAGCAGAAGCCAACTAAGAGAGCTGAGCACAAAGTCAGCATGCCATTGTATTCCCTCTTCTACAAGGTACCTCCACCACTCTGGGATAACCAAGCTGCAAAGTTGTGAGAAGGGGCGTTGATAAAACGAAAAGTCTRCTTAGTTTTCTTCAATGTATTTTCTTTCCTTATACAACATTAAACAATGCACTCCGAAGTCGTCTACACTAAGAGAGCRGGCACCTTTGGGACAATGAGAAATAAGGCTTCGTTTTGCCACTGTCACACCAAAAGGAAGTTGTTTCCAACYATATATGTATTTGCATGGAAAAGGGGATGGGCTTTGGAACAGGGAAAAAAATGTAGTTTCAAAGTCCTCCAGGGCACTTTGTTGCTGTAACACATTTCTAAACACAGATTCAAAGTCCTCACAGGGTTGATTTAATATCACATGAACTTGAAGGTACCTACACAATGTGAACTTCATTGCAGAACGCTGCAGGAGCAGACAGTATTATATATTCACATTGTCAAATATCAAGCAAATTACCCTCAGCATCCAACTAATTGCATGCAGCATTATCTCAAGGGTAACATCAGGAGTGCATGCCAAACCCATTTTAATATTTTAATTAGGAATAAACGATCTAGTCTGGGAGGCAATGATCATTGATAGGACAGTGTTTGCCACAAAAATTGCCCTTTTTTTTGTTCACCTGAACAAACACAAGGAAAAAGGAAAATCACCGCTAAGGTGTCTTTGGTCTTATTTATTCCCACTAATGAAGTGCAGTACTTGGCAGTCATGCATTGATCTGCATGGTGCTCCTTCAAACACTTGATGGCTGCATGCATGAGAGTGGCCATTGAGTGTCAGAGCCAGCCTCCAGCAGCACAAAAAAAAAAAAAAACATTTTTGCTTCTTTTTCCTTAAATCCCCCTGCTTCCTGATGGACCCCATATGCTGGTGGCACTCAAAGATTTTCCAGTTTTCCTGCTGCAAAGGTCAGGCGATCAGCATGTGACCCTTGAGAGGTTTCCAACAAGAAGCAATGGAAAACAGGAGGAAAAGGATTCCCTAGGGATACATGCCAAAGTCCTGTGAAGCATGAGGTATCCAGCCTAGGTTKCAAAGGCAGCTTCTCCCACCCTGGCCACCCACCTACCGAGATGCTGCAGGTGTCCCCATCACGCTCTGCTTGGAGGTCCAGGTTGCCCAGGTGCAGAATGGCGGCGATGATCCGGAAGATGGTGGTCTGGTGGGACTCCTTCACTCCTGCGGGAGCAACGGAGAGCCCATCTGCACTGGACGGCACAACTCACGGCTTTTAAGTCAAATGCTGCAAGAGGGGTTGATTTCTGCTGCAAAATTTTCTAGTTTTGATTTTTCTGCAACAACCTCAGCAAACAACCACTGTGCAGGAGGGACTGACAAGGCCACCACGGGAGCTCTTCACATCCACTGCTATGTTTTAACTCTGATTAACAGCATAATCRTGAGCACAAGGGGATGTAAAGCAAAACAGGGTGAGCTCCCCAAACTCACTTGGCTCCTTATCACTGCTGTTAGCAAAATCGTGATGCTTCTTGCAAGAAGCCTGTGCAGGGGCCCTTACCGAGCAGGGTGAAGGCGTGCCTGGTCTTCTCCAGGTCCTCGGCGTCATCCATGCCCTCGATGGACACGTCACCGCCCTGCGACGCGTAGAAGAAGTCTTCAGCACATGCTGGGGGAGAAAGAAGCAAGAGCAAGGGCATCAGCAAGACGGCACAATGTTGATGAGGCACAAGATATGGCTCTCTGCCCAAGCATATATATATATTTTTTTTTAATGTATGTATATATACACATATTTACATATATACACACACTTCTATATATATGCATATATATACACATCAAAAAAAGATTGTTTATACTTATATGTGTATATATATGCATAAAGTGTGTGCATGAATATATAAATGAAGTTCAGCAGGTAGATTTTATGAATGCATATGTACATACCAGGGAAAAAAACAAGGGAAAAATGCACATGCTAGTAGCCACAGCCTGCGCTTTTCTGACTTAGGTTGCCACCAGAAGGTCCCTGTCCCTTGGTAGCCTCCCTGTGGGCTTTTACATGAGCTGTGCTTTCCAGCCATAAGAAAATCCTTTWATTCTTTCTAAGCATTTAACCCTCTGAGCACAGAAACTGTTGTTTGGGGTCACTAAGGCAGCCACTAGCTCCAAATGGCCCTAGTTCAGCAGGACTTTGTCCAACCAGACCTCAGATATCCCAAATAAYCGAGGTTGCA
This sequence comes from Eudromia elegans, assembly GCA_003342815.1. Taxonomy (NCBI): domain Eukaryota; kingdom Metazoa; phylum Chordata; class Aves; order Tinamiformes; family Tinamidae; genus Eudromia; species Eudromia elegans. The sequence continues at coordinate 723,122 of PTEX01000139.1, read as the reverse complement.
AAGAAGGTACCTCCTTTGGAGGATGCTGCTTATTCAAAACCAATTTTCAAGACACTACTGGCCACCACTGCTCCAACGTGCAGCTGTTGCATACTCATGCTTGCCACCATACAGTGAATTAAAGGAGGGAACAGCTGAAAAATGACCACACACCATGAAATTTAGAGTAGAAATGAGCCAAGGCAACTTCCCCTTCAGGGAAACACCTCACAGCCTCACCATCAGTGCCACCACCTCCTGTGCCACTAGCTGCTGCCACCACACATTCCCCACTCTGGACAACTGAAGCTGAAAGCTGCAGTTGTGAAGAGTTGTGAAGAGAGTAAAGATGCCTTGGATGATGCATGGAGAGTCCAGGATCTCTCAGAGTCTTCAATACGACCAGTCCCTGCTAGCAGAAACTCTGCTTTGCATGAGGGCTTAAACCTCCACAGGTCCACATGCTCCCCAATGAAAGGAAGGTGGCCGCCCAGCTGGAGTTCTACCAAGTCAATTCGCTGCACAGTTTGAGTCAATTGTTTCTGACTTTAGGATGCTAGCAAGCAACAGCCTCACTCAGAATATTCTCATTAAGATGAGCCACACAGGCCACTGGCCAAAATCCTGGGAGGTGCTCTTATGGCCCTATGGTGGCCTTTTGGGTTGTGTGAGCTTGTAATGAGGACCAACACACAGGTAGGTCATAGAATCATCATGATTGGAAAAAGACTTTCAAGATCATCCAAACATAACATCACTGTCTCTGCAACCATCACCAGGAAGCCACCACAGAAGGTCTATTATTTGATAATCTTTATAAAGTGATGAAGGTGGCGCGAGGAAAAGAGACATCCTCAATTTCACTTAATCAGCCAAGGGAGATGCTAAGGTCTTTATCTGTCTCATCTCCTTATGGTTCACACCTTCCCCACATACAAAAGCAGATCGAAACCAGGAACACTTCCATTTCAAAGGTTTACAGGCACTTGGTAAATGCTCCCAACACGCCTAAGGTTGCCCAGGAAGTCACTGGTTGATAACCACCCAGTAACCAAAGGTCTCTCCACTGATTTAATATTGCTTCTCAGCAAATTTTTATTTCCATACAACTCAAAACCAACACTTTATTATTTACAAAATCCTAGTTAGTCTAGAACTGTTTTTAAGTCCAAATGTCAATGGCAGGACTGCAGTCCCTTGGGGTGTCCATGCTCTAGCATGGTAACATCTGAAACTACTACAAAGACACAGGCCAGGAGAGAAAGCAGAAGCAATCCATAGGCGGTGCCAGGCAGGAGATGAAGCAAACCCGAACCACAACACAAGGGAGGTCTCATCTCCAGGTTTCCAGCTCCTTTAGGTCTTGAGATCAGCTACAAGCATCTGCTGATATTCTGTTAGCCTCCCTAGGAGGACCACAGTTGCCCACACTAAGGAAATAATGCAAGCTGGAAAGGTGCCCTTCAGAAACCTTCATCTACACGTCTTGCACAGCATGGGTGCATTAAGCCGCCCCAGTAGGTAGTGAGGAATTTATACAATTAGGATAACAGGAAAATGCAAGTTGAAAAAGATCTCAAGAGGTCATAAACATAACTACAATATTTCTGAGTAATTATCAGCAACAACCAATCAGAACATCTCAAGTTTTAAAAACAAGTTACTGCAAAAATCACTTAAGATACACAGACAGCTCAAAAAGCTGGGTCACAGGAGCTCTGCTCTCCTGAAAGAGAACCAAGATGAAAACTGCCACAGGAAAAGGCATCCTCTAGAGCATTAATAGCTTCTGCACTGGTATCCTGCTCTCCTCAAACCCTCTGTTTTGCAGAGAACAGACCTTCTCTGCAGAGCTCACAGCCAGCCAGACAAGCGGTGTGAAAATCCAGGTCTGTGAGGGAGAGACTGTCCATTTGCCTCAGTCACTTGAACAAGCCTGGGCATCATTTTGAACACACAGAAGCATGTTTGAAGTCTCACTTCTCTTTTTAAGAAACAGCAAATAGCCAAGATCATAAATGAGTTAAACCATTTATCTGCAAACCCAGGCACAAGTGCTTATTCAAAGTGCTGTACAGAGGTTTTGCTATAAATCCTGAGAAAAACAAACAAAATAAAGCAAAAAAATTCCACGGAAGCAGGATGTGTCCCAGGAATTAACCAATGACAACAAATCTAAAAGGATAATAGATTCAAAGGACAAAGCTGCTCTGGTCAAAAGACTGACAAGCCTCAGTTAAGAGGCTCCTGGGATGGTGTGAGCAAATATGAACCTTACCTGCACGAGCATGTCCAAGAACACCCCCTTCACCCTGAGCTGGCACCCAAGACCTATGGGAATTCCCAAGCGCACTACGTTTTCCCATTGACACCATAACTGGGCACATGCTGGTATGTCCCTCAGCCCCCAGGGACGCAGGAGTACTTACTTAGTGCAAGCTCTTTGAATTCCGGAAGACTTGCTGAGGCACAGAGCTGGTAGAAGATGTGGTAGTTCCTCTCGTCCTCTGCCTGACGGATGAGACACAAATTAACCAAGGGAACAACCCAAGTTCAAGCTGGGGTAGCTGGTTTGCAAGCCCATTCAGTGCTCATTCCTCTGGAATAAGTTCACTAGGGTGATCACCTGGCCTGGAAATCATTAGGAAAAACTGCAAAGGACCAAGTCCCATCATACAAATAAAGAAGCTTGGTCCCCCAGAAAATTTACAACTTGCTTTAAACACTACTGTGCTGCACTGCATTTTCAATTTAATTTAAAGTCATGCAGCCTCAGTCTTTTATATTCACATTTTGGCCCACATACATGGCAGGGAACGTTTGCTGTTCACATGTGTACTCCTTTTTGAAGGATAACTGTGCTGCTAGCAGACAGATCTTGTTTTGAGTTCTGCCTTGACCTTCAGTATGAGAAAGTGGGAGATTATCAGTGTGCCTGGCACATTTATGAATGTTTCACGATGCATCTGCCTGCAGTAATATAAGCTGGGAAGCAATGTCTTGCATTAATCCTGTACAATCAAATCACAGAGTGGTTGTTGGAGATGAAAAAGTTGGAGGAAAACCAGACTGACTTCTCAGATGCACTTGACCTGACACATGAGGTTATCTGCAAAACTACACAGCTCAGGTAACTTACGCAACTGAAAGAGGAATTATATAAATTATAGGAATTATATTATATTTGCTGCTATCTCAGAATTTAGAGTCCAAAGTCAACACACGGGCAACTTTTCTTCAGCAAGGGGATTTTTCTTTTAATCCAAAGAAAAGACCCACACTATTAAATTGCCAAAGTAAAGCGCCATAAAGAAAGCAAAAAGAAAAAAAGACAAAAGCACATCTCACCTGGAACACAACTCTTGATTTTTCCAAGAGATAGGTCCTCATGTTGGCACCAATGATATGGTACCTTTTATCAAAGCCAATCTGAATGTATTTCCCGAAGCGGCTGCTGTTGTCATTCCTCGTTGTTTTAGCATTTCCAATTGCCTGTATGATACAGAATTAAACATCAAAAAAGACAACYCTCTTTCTGTGTTTGTACATCAACTCTGAAACAAAGATTTGTTTTTCCACAGCCAATAYATAAATCACTGCTACATAAATAGTATAGGAGAACTGGAGAAAAGCCTCATCCTGGATGAGCAAAGGCAGAACCTGAGCCCTGATGGCAGCAGAGCAGCAACACAACATTGGAGAGGATGCTGTTACTGTACAGATCCAGCTTCCATGCTCACCCGCAACACAGACRTGGGTGCGCTGGCCCACAGAAAAGCTGTCTTCTCCAGGACTGCTATGGGGATAGACCTCGGAGCAGTAGGTTTCWTCCCTGCAGAGAAGGGCACCATCCCCTGCCATTGCTCATTCACTGTCTTTCCTTTCTCCTCGCTACCCACATCTGTCCGGACTRTATATATTATCCCTGTACATCTCACTGATGATACACAGTTCTCTTCCAAAGCCACACTCTCCCAAATTAAAAAGCTGCCATTAAGATGTAATCTCTGAGAGTCCCACCTTCAAGCAACACCAAGACAATCTGCACCACCAGTACCTGAGCTGGAGGGATGGAGAAACAGAGGCATAGCAGCACACACAGACACGTGGGCAAGGAGCAATAAGGATAAGAAGGTGGTGAACAAGAGYCCTCCTTCCAGCTCCTGGATGCAGGCAAGATAAGACTAACCATGGGCCAACCAACCAGACCTAGGGCCAACCAAATAGACCACCTTTGACTTCCTTTGCAAACCATATTGTATGCTGGCCACGTTCTCTCTGCTGCTGGTGGAAGACCCTAGCCCTAGCGGGTTTTGCCACGTGGGCAGCAATTAACACTCTCAGCAGTGCAAACTCAGAGTCTGTGGAGAGCAGCAATTGGAACCCAGGAAGGAGCCTTCAGAGCAGGGGATGTGGAGAACCRAAAGAGAATCAGAGCACCAGGGTTWGGCCTTACCATCCAGGCTGGAACAAAGCCACCTGTATGTTTAAAATAGTCAGAAAGAAGTAGCAAAAAGTAGTGTTGCATTGGGATAATTATAACAGGTTAACCAAAYAGACTCCTTTTTTCCTCTTATTTTAGATGAGGAACAGCTACGAGGTGGTAAGAGGAGGAAGATGAAGCAGATAAGCTAACAAGGAAGCACATGGGAGCTGCATGGAGGCTATCAGCAATAGCTTGGAAAGAGAAAACTCACTGCAAGCCACACAAAGGGAACGACACAGGTTTCCCAGGCAGACCTCACCTCCATGATGGGGCTCGAGGCGAGGACTTTGGCTTCGATGTTGGTCTCGCTGGCCGAGCCCCCGACGGTGGCGAAGAAGCGCATGGCATACTTGGCAGAGACCGTCTTGCCGGCACCCGACTCGCCGCTCACGATGATGGACTGGTTCTTCTCATCCCTGGAGTGGCACAGAAGAAAAGTGCTCCTAAGTGGACTACTTTGCTCACTAATCCTTTGCGCTGTGCAATAACCCTCCACATCTACACATCTCCCTTGTGTTCTTAGCACTGCCTTATCAATGCCCAGGTCACTCTGCAATCCACCAAAAGGAAAAGTGAATAATGTCCAACTGCAAAACATCCTTTATAAGCTAAAACTCCAAAGGAAGAAATGGAGCTTGGTGGAGTCCCCACCAAGCGCGGCTGCTTTCGGGCCCCCCGCAACGTGCAACCTTGCATTCAGATGCCGCTTTGTTACAGCCTCATTAGAGCACCAAGGTAATAAGTACCCGTTGCTTGACATTTGCCAGGGGGAGCATTAAGGCACTTTGCTGCCTACCAACCACGTGTTTCTCCTCCCAACACCTCCACACAAGTGTTCATGTTTTTCCCAGAATAAAAAAAGGGTAGTTAGACATGAAATTCAAGCAGTGTACTATTAAGATATACTTTTAATAAAGACGGATATCCATAAAGATTCCTTTACCTTCAAATACAAAAACTATTGAAGTTGTGCAATCTAGCTCCCCCAGATTAGGAAATAGCACAATTAAATGCAATTAAACGTGGACCAGTATTTTCATATATATCTCTGTATTGGTTAAACCCCTGCAGCACTAACATCATCTCCGACTTCMCATTCACTTTGGCTTTTATTCCCCAAAGCCACCTATAATATAAGGCACTGCTCCATAGACTGAAGTAGGACAACGTCACTRAAACAGCCATGGGCAGTGTAAAATGGAAGAAATTCCACCTCTGACTGCATTTTCCCAAGTTTTCCGAAGGTATGTCCAGAAGGATTCTGCTTCTTTTTGGGTGCAGGGAAGTATGAGCAGGAAGAAGGAAGAGCATAAAGAGARTAGAAACAATTCCTGGTAGAAATCACTAACAGGAAGTTTCTTCAATTTCCCAGGTTTTTGTAAAACAAAACAGATTTCTGGAGGAGCCAGGTAGTATTCACCAGGGCCGACATTTCTGGGAAGATGCTGCTTTCAAATCCTGRGTGATTGCAGAGAATTTCCCATACAATTTGGTAAGCAGCTACTGCTGGTGGGAGGAAAGAATAAAAACTCAATATTCTTTGAGAGCTAATCAGAGCAAACCCATAAATACAATGGCATGAGAAAGAAGACGTTTTTAAGGGGGTTGCTTTGATACCGCTCCCTCAGGAATCAGTGGCCTCTGACAAACTGAGGAGCTTCGTCCCGATGAGCAAACCCACACGTGCTAACCCGGGTCGCCTGAGCACTAATCCCTGCCGCGACACTAATCCCGGCGCGGTGCTCACCGAGTCAATGGGCGTCCTTGCCTTTCTGCAGTACAAATCACATTTAACCTACTTCTCCRAGCACAGGCAGAAGATTAGCGTCCATAGGACGCGCCGGAGATTAAAGGCACTGACTGTCATTCAAATTCAGCCCAATGTTGAGGTCCAGGACACTTCTCCATAGCGGCTGTGCACGGCTGTGTGAGTGTTTATGGTTTTCCCAATATAGGATATTTCTGACTAAAGCAGCTCACCGAAAAAAAAAAGGCATTTCCTCCTCCCCATCATGGGGCTGGGTTGGTGGGTCTCCAACTTAACTGTGCCAGGAGCCTCTGGCATCTTCTTCCTTATGATGGACCTGGAGGAGCTGCATCCAGCTGCATTTACAAAGCCGAGGAGTRAACACCAGCACAGACACAGTGACGAGATCTCACCAAGAAGTCCCCACCGGCAGGCAAAGATTTGGATACCCCCACTGGAAAACAGGTAGAAACGCATGGCAAGGTGCCTGCTAYGCTTAGTGCTTGGCAGGTGTTTGGAGGGGAGATCCTGCGAGCGGCGGTCGTTTCGGGGAGGTGCTCGGGGCCACAGGAGACCCTTCTCCTGCTCCCGCCAGCACAGCAGCTCTGTCCCCGGCTCTCGAGTCACTGCAGGGACGCCGATCGTGTGGCACTGCTGCATTTTGTTTTGCCCTTTATTAAATGCAATTTTATTTTTAATTTTGCATTTTATTAAGTCTATAGATACTCATAAAACCAAAGGAAAAGAAGAAAAAAACAGCAGACGCTGCCTTTTGCCCCAGAGTGGAGCTATTCCAGGTGATTTCATGCTTCCTGAGCACACCCTCGCTGTTCATCTTATCGGAAGGGTGTCGCACCCTGCCCTATCCCTTATCTCCACGCTCATAAAAGAGCCTGCCAAGTTTCACCCTGCAAGTGGCCAAGGTGTCACAAGGAGCKGGCCAGCACCACGCAGAAGCCTGCAAGGTCTGTGTGCATCTCCCCTCAGTTAAGTTCTGTTTAAATTCTGTAAGRAATTACAGAAAACCATGTGAAGAGGGCACCTTCATTACCACAAACGGCTGCTCAGTTAAAAAAAAACATCCAGCATGAGTCCAGGTGACCACCATACAACAACATCCAATGCAGCAACTTCAGCTTCTTCTCCTCTTCCAGGTCACAGACCTTGCTAACATTGCAAAGACAAAACACTACATCCACAGCACAATAAATACAGTACTAAGCACAATAAATACATAAAGAGAAAAAGAAAAAAAGCCCTCCTACTCCACGTACCCTGCACAGATGCTGCTGAAAGGCTGCAGGCACTCGGCAGCAGGGCAGCTTGTGAGTACCCGGAGGACATAGTGTCTCTCCCAAGGGCATCCCAGCCAATAACTTCTCTGTGTTTGGGGGATTTAAGGTAGGCTACACAGTAGCAGCAAACCTTGCCTCAATGCAGCACAATGGACCAAAACAAGTATCTAAGCCAGCACAGATACGTTCTTTCTACACCTTGACAAAAAACATTGCACGAATCATCATCTTCAATGACAACACCATCCTCAAAGCTCATGCCTTGTATATATCTGATTTGGATCTGAGRGAAGAACACCCAGATTCACTAGAAAATAAGTGAAAATCACTTGAAAAGATGCTCATGTGGCTCAGAGTACTCGCTGTTCTGAGGCAGTGACTGCAAAGCCAAGTTGTAAAASAGATCATTGCAACCAGCAGAAAGAACCATCAAGAAGGACCAGGCAAGACAACCTATAAATACCTCCAGGTCTACACAGAGRATATATCTGCTTTTATTTTTCCTTCTTTTTCTCTTTTCCTAGCAATAAGGCCACATAACAGAAGACACCATATTCTCAGAGATGAAAACCGAGATGTCCCACCATGCTGTCCAYGACTCCATCATCTGCTTGCCCCTCCTTGGTGGTTGGGCCACCAGTTGAAGGTAGACGGCCCTCACGAAGCATCCACTCACCTGGCCATCTGCTTGTAGGCTTCTTCAGCCACGGCAAAGATGTGAGGGTCCATGTCCCCCATGTTTTGGCCACTGTACGCATAGATGACATCTTGTTCGTAGATTGGCAGCTGCTCATAGGGATTGATGGCAACAAGCACAATACCTTACAGGAGAGAAACGCAGAGAGGTTACAAACTGAAACTAAACTTACATCAGCCCATGCTTTAGAGGGCTTCATTTTGGTTGATTTTTAGCACGCTGTTTGGAGAGAAGGTCTGAGAAGTAGGGCTAGGAGAYGCCTGAGCCACGACTCCAGAAAAGTAATTCCTCTGAATCCAAAGCAAGCAAATAACATGGATTTTCCCATGGCTTAAATGCTGAGCAAAAGCTCCAAACAAAGGGCACATTCAAAGCAAAATGAAACAGATAGATCACAGTGARGGAACACTACAGACTGAGCCTTAAAAGCTCCCTTTGCTCCCACTGTTAGAAACCCATGCCTGGAGCAGGAGAGTTGTCAGTTTMGGGACACCTCAATCTCTGGAAAAATCTGGGTGACCGCCTGCTCTGGAGCATAGTTCTTGCATATGGCAATATTGGAACATTCCCGAGTCCCAGCTCTGAAGTATCTTCAGGTTTTATGGCTTTAAAATAAAACAGAATAAAKCAAACACAGTTGTTATTTGGAAGAGCTACAGATAGTTCATGGCTTGCAGCCATGCTGAGTTTTCCCAGCAGAGCAGGCAGTGGAAGTTCAACCTTTGTACTGGTCACATTTGGAGTCTCCTGTCTCTGGACATGCTCRACAAGCTCAGGAAGGTGTCACCACRCTTGCCCTCAAAAGTCACCTCTGATTTTACAGCCATTACCCAAGACATGAAGCTAGAAAGGTCCCCTGGGGCTTGATGGTCATGCCATGACACTCACCACAGTATGTGTAGATGTGGTTGGACTCAAGGAACCTCACTTTGAGGTTGTGGAGGACCGCAGGCTCGTGCAGGTAGCTCAGGGCTGTCAAGTCATTCTCTCCCACCAGGATATCGGGATTGCGCAAGAAAGGCAGCTCGCTTCCATGGAGGTCAATGGGATACTCGCARATCTGAAGAGACACATGCAAGGGATGTCAAAATGGAAAACCCACCAGCACCTCTAATGGCCAATAGCTGATCTGAGGACAATTCTAGCTTTCTGTGTGGTATTAGATGTGACACTTGCCCTGTTTGGCCATAGTCCCTCTGGCTCCATGTGGAATGAAAGCCCCTTAACGCCAAACAATACATGCAGCAATCCCCAAGGGAAGCCAACAAGACCCAGTTCAGATAACTAGAATTTCTTCAGGGCTTATTCCCTCTGGATTTCTCAGCATTCATTAAATCCAAGTCCAAGGAAAGCTGATTAATTTTTAATTCCAGCCATGTTAAGTACTGAAAACCTCACCCCCTTCAAGCAGGGCCAGGGTGTGGGGAAGCACGAAGTCCCTGCTGCTCCCACTGCTCAAGAGCGGGTGTTAAAGCAGTCGCTTGCCCATATGCTTGCTATTTTGGGCTCCAAAAGGACAGCAGCAGGGCCACCAAAAAGTGCATTTTTTCCTACAAAGTGGAGAGGAGAAAAAAAAAAAAAAAAAAAAGGCCATTCTGAAGTCACCGCTGCCTCCCTCAGAGCACTGGGATCCAAGGGCACTTTTGGATCCAGATGCAATAAGACACTAGGTCTGCATTTGCACCTTGATTGTGCTGTGTTACATCCAACCCCAGGGCTGTCCAACGCTACGGACCCAAAGGTACAGAGGAGAAGGGGAGAAAACCCACCGGATTGAGCCAAAAACCTATTCTTTGTCAAAAAGATCAGGCAAGAAGCCCATGAGGCGGATGAAGAAGGTGCTGACATCCCAGTGTGGCAGCAGCACAATGCGTTTAGAGCACTCCTCATATTGCCGGTGCCAATTTGCAGGAGTTTACATTCCATCTCACCATCTTAACTGCCAACAAGCTGTGGATCCACAGCAAGATTTAAACCCAGCTCTCTGTTCAGGATGCACGTGCCAAATAGAGAGCATAGCCGGAAACCACAAAATCCATGAAAAATCACTTAAAGCCCACGGACAAAGGAGAAGCATTAAGCAGCTGGGTAATGCACGCCGGCTGTCAGGAACAGAAGGYTTCCCGCAGCTTTCAAGCCCGCACGCGTGCTCAGCATCTTCGGCCAACGCACGCGTCTGCTGCTCCTCTTCTCTACAGCTCTCCAGCCCAACGTACAACTGCACCAGTCGGCCCTTCACGGACCTTGAAAGGGTCTTGCAAGGGACCATTACAGCAAAAACCATCGGTATCTAATCATACAACCTCTTGTGTGATGGAAATGGACTTCATGCAGCACAYAGAAATATCTCTGCTTCAACTGAGTAGGGGTTAAAGGCAAACTGTGCTGGAGAATGGCCTCATTGACACAAGAAAAAAATCTGGTATCACCGACTATTGCAACTTAGCCAGAGGATCAAAAAACAGATGATAAAGGTCGAGAGCTCTTCTTGCAACCTACTTTTAGCATAAGCATCTCGGGAGGGAAATGGGCAGAGGGAAATCTGGTGGTGGTGARGTGATAAGATTAATTTAAAAATAAAAATGTGTTCTAGAAAATGAGAGAGAAGTCAGGCTTATTCACATTCATTTGAAACTTTAAATAAGTGGAGGAGAATAACAAYGTTCAAAAGCTTACAGTTTCATCTTCAAGCTTCAGACGCAGGCTTTTATCTCCCTCCTTGTAATCCTTGATTATTTCTGCTGATTTCCAAACTTCATCAGGGTCAGGAATCCAAACCCGAGTGTACTGGAGGGAGGGGTAAAAGAACGAATGAGTTTAAAAAGCATGCAAACTTCAGAAATATCAAGAGAGAAATATATTAATTCACCATGGATCCAATACAGGCAAGAGGCATCAGGGACAACATGGACACCTAAACAAGTGAGCAAGGTTTTGTGCCAATAACCATCAACCTTCAAGTTTCCATACGTTTACAACGGGGTGTTACGAGCCTGCTTTGCAACATTAAGGATACTCTGCTACTGGGTAGTTCCTGCAATGGTTTTSGTAGGTAGCACATGCTGTTTTGAATGTCCTCACACCTTCTTYAGGAGGCATTCAAAACAGCACCAAGCAAGACCCAGGTTGGTTCAGCAGTGCAGACCAAGGGGCACGTGTCTGTGCCATGGCCACCYGGGACCTGCTGTGGCCATTTCCAGGCACAGCAGACCACCAAACCAGCTGCATCTCCATGTGGACACGACTCTAGTTATGCCCACCACCAAGTCTCACCTGCTTAGAAAAGGGAGATGGTAGGAAAACTCCAAGTCCTGGCTCTTCCCAGGCCCCAGTGTAAAGCTGGAGCTGAGATGTGGCAAAAGGAGCCAGGCACAGTGAGCACAGCTGAACTCTGCACCRGGAGAGCCTCTCTAGTTGCTCCAAGCCAGGAGTCACATGCACCTTCTGCATGGTGGTAGAGGCCATGGTCAAGGAAGGCCCAGAGAGCCTGGGCACAAAGCTAGGAAGCATGAGCTTGATGCTAAAACTGAGGCAAACAGATGGTAAGGAGCATCTCTCCATTCAGCCCCACCAATTGACCAGCCCCAGGGCTGCCAGCGGGTATCAGGCAAGAGGAGACACCAAAGCCACCAGCTTCCACAGGAGACAAACCTTTGGAAAGCCTTCAAAACACYAGAAAAATGCCTTGAAAACTCACACGCAACATCTAAAGTTTCCAGCAAGCCTCTCTCCAAGTCGAAGCCATCTCAGTGTTCCTGGTGGGATGGAGGGTCCCTCCAAAGCCCAGCCTGAGGGACCACATCCCATCCAGGGCATAAATCCTAGCCAAACTCAYCCAGTGCAGAGACCTTAGATACTCACTCTCCAGAGAAACGACCAGGATCCCCAAAGCACCAGGTCAGCAGTGGCGTYTTGGGGACCTGAGTCCCCAAACTCACCCCACCAATGGAAACAAAATGCATATAAAGTCATTCTTGCAAGGAAAAGGGGAAAACTGCAGCAAATACAAACAGCGACGGTGCCACCACATTGAAGAAGGCTTTGGTCCTCATTTTGAAAGCCCAGCCGTCACCACACTATTTTAGAGTGCTTTTAACAGCAACTAAAGAGTTAAGGAAAGAGGCTTCGAWGCAGCCTGCTCTGCAGCTCAACAGCAATAGGATTTTTTTAAAAAAATGTATAATGTGCAATTATTTTTAGAGCTGCTCAATAGCTAAGGCAGCAGGAACCTTAAGACGTTAATGGGCCTATGCAAAATGTATTGCCAGAAGAGCAGATTTGTCAGTGAGGAGAAAACATATATAATAACAGAAACAAAAATAGTCACTTCTTGCCTCACCTCTGGAGGGCTGGCCAGGCACCCTAGTGTCACAGCCCTGCACACTGGGACTCCAGAAGGTCTCTGATAGCTGGAACATGAAGACTGATCCCTGATAAGACTCCTAGTAAAGCAAATAACTTGTCTGGTATCCCATCAAAATATTAACATTGAGGAGCCCATCCTYATCCCGTTTTTTTCCAGGATCCAATGCTGTGGAAGCAGCCTCAGTGCATCCCAGTGATAGCACCTCTCCTTCCTATCCATCCTTACCCATCAAGTTTCCTGMGGGACCAGGACCCATCACTAGGGCTGAGGTCAGAGTAAGGGCAGAGGCAGCGTGGGATGAGCCTGAATAGCTTGGGATCAGGACAGACCCGGCACTGGGAGGCTTCTGAGATGGAAACTTGCTCAGGTCCTGCCAATCCTTCCATCTCAAGCCACCACCAGCATCAGCTTTGCCACCCAGCAGGTCCCCTCGGCCCTTCTGACAACAATACTATAGAACTATATTTAAAAGAAAGCCAAAATAGTAAAAAACAACTAACCTTCCAGGGGATGATGCCATGTAATCATTAGGTGAAGCCCTCTATAAAACTACTCTGTGGGACTTTATATATATATATATATATATATATATATATAAATATATATATAAATATATATATATAAAATAAACCTATTTATCTATTTCTTTAATCTCACCTCTCAGGCAATTAGTCCACTTAACAAGCCAAGTCCTGTCTTCGTTAGCTTTAACCACCTCTTGCTCTTCTAGAAGAGCTTGTCAGGAAGGGAAAAACACAGGCGGCCCCAGCCCAAAGCAGAGAGATAGTTGGGGCTATCCTGGAGCCGAGCAAAATACAACCCTGGGCAAATCACTTCATCTCCTGCCACTCAGCATCCCACACTCCTCCAATGCAGTATCCCAGGATTGCCGTTAATCCAGTAGAAAAAAAAYAGGCATTTCTCTTTGCAACTCATGCACACAAACAGGGATGGATTCCCACAAATAGGAATAAATTMATGGAAACATGAATGAGTTATGATTTGTTCTTCCAAGGCAAGGGCACAGCAACATTGGGGTGGGAGCTGCTCAAACCAGAATGGGGCAAATCAACACACAACGTTCCCCAGAGCTGCCAAAGAGTCTGTTTTAAAGAGTTGTGGCTTCCCGAAGGGTTTTAAAGGGTTTAATTCATAAAAATAAAATAATAACACTTAAAACCATGCAATAGACGGTAGCACTGCTCAGAGACAGTCAAACAATAMCCCCTCAGCTACTACTTAATGATTTAAATTKTTTAAATAGTTTATATGCAATAACAGTATTATTAAAATCAATGTTTTCCCTATTATTAAAGTTTTTCCCATTACTAAAATTTTCCCTCTATTTTGCCAACTCTTATTAGGGTATAGGTGCCACACACAGCTGGCCGGTGCTCCAGCTGCTCTGGAGAGCGGGTCCCCAACTGCAGAAATAAAAACCATGCTTTTGTTACAAGACTTGCAGAAAACCGAGGGTTCCTTCATTATTATTTACCGCAGCACACAGTGGGGCAGATGGCGAGCCCTAATCTRCTCCTTCCCAGCCTCCCTCGCAGCTCAGCACCGGCCTCGGGAACGCACAATGAACCCGGCTGCTAAAACGGTGCTAAACCCCGGGATCTGGGACAACCCTTAAGCTCACTATGGAAAACTTGCAGCATTGGGTCAGAAACGCGGCAGCCCCAAGCGCCTGCCCAGCGCAGCTCCTCCTGGCCTGGGTTTTATTACGGTTGGCTTGCGCAGTGCCCTTGAGGGATATTTTTTCCCTCTTGGGTCCRCAAATCGGATGTTTTCCAGCACACATTTACAATCCTCTCCAGTCTCTCCCAGGGGGACCTGCTGCACACATGAGTCGGCAGCGATGCATTAAAAATAACATCAAATAGCAATGCACACTGCTTGTGCCAGAGCAAAATCTCTTGGCRAGTATTAAATGCAAAGGCAGGGCAGACCCAGCTACAGTGAGCAGCATTATTTCTCTTATTTTCCATTTGCTTGGGTTAAATGACTGTGTTAAGCCCATGTTTGACTTYCTAGCTGGGAAGAGCACTCTCATCTGCAAAGCACCCCCAAATCAGGCACACGAGCACCCTGGTGTTTAACGCACACAGTGCAAAGGACTTCTGACCCCGAGTTGTATTTACAGCCAATTCTTTAGTACTTTCTCATCAGAGGGTGCTCCTGGAGGCTGCTTTGACCTCTCTTCATTGCTAAGCAATGTCAGGATAGCAAATTTACCACAGGCTGTTTAAATAAGCAATGTCCTATTGGTCCTAATTAAAACAATTCCAGCAATAAAGTTTGCCAGCAAGGAAATCTTGTGTGCCTGGAAAGTGGCACCTGTGATCATAAGCTAGCAAAATTGGGCAGAATAATATTAAAGTACTTGCAAATSCAGGTTTGTCCTTCCCTCTTTCAAGGAAGGATTCTTCAATAGTAAAATAAAATAGTAAAATAGTAAAATAAAAACCACGAGCAAACAGCTCTGGGATGAGMTTTTTCTCCATTCTGGCATTTTTTAAACACAGAACATTTCATGCACAGACATCCACTGCTATGTAAATCCATGAGCAGGCACCCAGTCCTATGCAAACAATAGTCAATACAACAAAACACAAACAGAGGGAAGAGGGGAGAAAAGGCATTCCCAGTCACCAGGTGCTGCTTGTTCTTCACCTCTATAACAAAGACACCTCGTTGCAGGTTTCCCACTACACAGGCAGGACCCCCATACATCTATTGCATCTACCTATATATATGCCTTAATGCAACCCCCTCGCTGAGGATCTCGGACACAACTCGGATCCAGTTCCCCTCCCACCAAGCGCCTGCTCCCCTCTCTAGGGAACGTTTCATTCTTCATTAGGCAGATGAATGAGAGGATGAAAATAAAGTAGAAAAAAAGTATTTCCTCTTGCTGGTGAAACATTATTTATCTCCATCATTGATCTTCGCTCTCGTAGCTTGTTGTGCACTTACCTGGTTTTCCCAGGCATGAACAGCTGCTCCATTCCCAGATAATTAAAGTCAATTAGTAATTCCGATGAAAGAGAGATGCTGTTGTCCCCAAACCAAATGCAACCCACAAAGCTGAGAGCTTGAGAAATGTGGGGTGGAAACACCCAGAACATCCTCAACTTCGCTTCATAAGGAGTCAGCCAAGGTTAAGAGCACTTTAACCTTCACCCTGGGCAGTTAAGGGTATTTTTTTTAACCAACTCCAAGCCCCAAAGTCCCTCCTGGCATGCATGGAGCCACCATGTTCCTGGAGTGCTTGGCCAGCAGCTCTGAAATCACACAGACTATTTGGTTTGGCTATGGGGAAATAACCYGGGTCCCAATCCACCAAGATCTACAACCAACTGCCTGCAGCAAATTAGCCTAGACCACTTCAGGCACCAGCTGGACCAAGAAAGGTCACAGAACAGGAAATGTTTGCCATTTTAGTCCTTTGATCTACCCAAAATCAGAGCATGGAGATCAGTAAAAACAAAYCCATCCCACATATTGGAGTTATTTTCTATATATGCCCAAGCTGCCCAGCAGAATCGAGGCGGGTTTTTCCCCCCGCGGTGGGACACGAGTCAACCTTYTCCACGGCTTGCATTACGCAGCAGTCACGCTTTGCCAAGCGGCACCAGAACTCGAAGTCTTGCTGTGTCCCGAGAACAATTTGTTCCAATTTTAAGCCTTTATTCAGCCAGCAAGAATTTTAGGTGGAATTTCAGAGCAGCAAATGCCGAGCGGCCCTTAAATAGCAATTGTAAAAGATATATTTTTTTTCAAGAATGTGAAGCTGCAGGAGCAGGGAGCAGAATCTGGAGCAAATATTTACTGGCTTACCAGGTCAGAAGTGGGACATGGAAGATTTCCGTCTTCTACAACTTTTCCTCCTCCTATAACTTTTCAAAGCAGTCTTCATCCCTGGAGACATCCTGAACTTGTCAGGACAAGGTCCCAAATGCCCTGGGCTGAGTGATCCTTCTTTGGGCAGAGTTGGAACTCCAGTGCCCAGAGGTCCCTTCCAGCCATATTRCTCTTCAAGCTTTGCATCACTGACCCACACTAAAAGTACATCTGTCCCCAAATCCCATCTCTTCTCCAGCCAAAATAGCAATCACTGCTTTCCTCATCTCCTAATGTCCCTCCAAGCCCTTTAGAGGACAGGTCCTCCGCCAGCAGCACCAGGAACCTGAAACACATAGGATGACAACAGAGTTGCCCAAATCTCAGCTAGATTGAGGAGCTTCCATCACAAYCTTCTTCTCCACTAAAACCACAGACAGCACTAATGGCCATTTCCTCAGGAACTCCAGATGCAAATCCCAAGCTACCATAATTAATGGAATACAATTAATGAAAATAAGGCATGACAAACACAGGTATGAGATGCTTAAGGAATAAAATAACCTCAAACATGTAACTCAGTAAGTATAATAGTCACCAAGATTTATTTTTKGCAAGGAATTCATGCCCTTGCCTCTTTTTATCCTAGGATCTTAGCTTTGCTAGGGCACTGGTGCTCCAGCAGCCCAAGCACCCTTTCCACTTCCATCATGCAATGGAAAACAGCTTTTTGGTGCAGACCAACTAGTTTTTGAAACTCTCCCAGTTTTCTGTCTCTAGCAAGGGGAAAAGGAGATTCATGGCACCTCCTGTGCTGTCACTGATGCCGCTCCCAACAACCTCCCGCACCCCACAAGGACAAAGAAACTCCCTTATCGAAGTGTCTCAAAGCCTCGAGTGCAGCGGCAGCCTCTGGATCGCTATTCCCAGCCACAAGCAAGATAAGCACCTGCTTTTGGTAAACAAACGGCAAATCTTTTAGCAAGTGCAGAGAATCAGGTGAGAGAGGAGTAGTTCCCAGCACTGCACCGGCAAGATGCATTCAGCAGYGGCAGTGCAAATATTTGCTCTCCCCTCTTGCTCCCTATCAGATTTGCTCCTTCTGGGGGCTTTTCCACCCTTAGGGTGTTTGCAAATTCCTTTGGCCTTCTTAAAATTCCATGCTGCACCTCAGATTTGCACTTATCTTTGGCATGGCCAATTGCCAGGTTGGCTCCTTCTAGCAACAACCACTGGTCCTTGGTCTCTCCCTACCCACCAAGGTGCCCAGGGTGTTGGGGCAGGAAGAGGGGATGCAAAGTTTTCCAAAATGACCTCTTCCTTCCTGGACAAATTACATATAGCGAAACACAGCCTGACTGCAGGACAGGTTCTTCCACATCACAGAAAATTCTTAGTTCTTAATTTTTCAGCTCCCTTCCTGGACACATGAGCACAACCTTAGTATGACCTGCATGTACTGAAGCAGCAAGGTCTTCTTCCCACCAAACTGGGTATTATCATTCCTCGGTCATCCAAAGATTGCATGAGCGTCCAGCATCACGTGTGGTGTCAAAAACAGTCCCAAAAAGCTGCCCAAAAAGCCACCACAGATCCCACCTATGCCGACAGCTTGATGTGAATACCAGGGCTCTGCTCCTAGCAGACATGTCCTATACATCCTTCAGCTGGATGGCTGTCATAGGCTCAACATTTCTCTGAGCAGATACAAGCTCCTATATATTCTAACCCCAAGAAGAATCCCAGAATTAAGGGAAGTCCCCAAGCACTTGCAGGTATCTACCATGAGTCTGTTGGTCCTTTCCTCTCAACATGAGGCACTGCATGAAGTGAGACTTGCTTCCCAAGAAGTTCCATCATGGTTTCCACCACCAACAAGGCAGCACCACCTTCACCAACAAGCACCCTACATGGCCGATGTGACTGTGCCATGCTTGGGTAATAGGGAAGGGGCAATGTTTGCCTTCAAACGCTCCTTATGGYCACCTATCATCACTCAGTGTTAATGCTACATGAATGTTAGGAGCACACACACATCCTTAAGGAGGAGATGAAGCAGCAACTGATACTTTAAAAATTCCACTCAAGAGTTTTACAGGACACGACCAGAATTGGAAGTTCGGAGCCCCCTGAAAATTCCAGCACCAAATCCCACACCCAGAGATAAGAAGAGGTGAATTTATCTAAACAYACCTACATCCTCTGGCGGTCTCCACACATCACATTTAGGAGCACTGCCTACAAAGCTGTTGATCCCAAGGACTGGCGATATTCGGCCTTCACAATGAAAGCTGCAGGACTTTGGCCTGTGAAAAGCGCTAATCTGCACTCAGAATTTATTACRACTTGGTAAAAACAAACAAAAAAGAAGCAAAACCGAAAAACAAAGCCCACACATCTACAGAATTTGGGAAACTACTTTGAACAAGTCTCAGGAGCTAAGGGGAGATGCCCGGGACATTTCATGGCGATGTGCTACAAAAAAACCCTCTGGCTCCTGCCAGCCTAGGACAGAAGCACCTGCAGGAYGAGAGGACCTTCCACCATCACGGACAGGAACAGAATAAACTGTATTTTGAGCTATCCACTTGTGCTCACTCCGAGCAAAAAGCTGTCCTTTGCAGATGGACACACGCAGAGCTTGGTGTGATCTCTTGAGCTATTTTAAGGCAGGAAACCCTGATTCTCGGGAGCAGACAGCCAAATTCCCTCTTTTCCAGCAGCATCACCTCATGCCTGTGAGAGGACACGGGCAGAGACAGGACAGCTGCCCTCCCAATAGACCCAAGGAAGGAGGGGGAGAGAAAAAAGAAAAAGAGGGGGGAAAAAAAAAAAAAAAACAAAAACAAAAACAAGAAAAGAAACATCAGATAAGGTCAATCATTGCCTCTCTCAGTTCATTTGCAGGGAGGAATAATCACAACTTGCAGGGCTGGAAACAGCAGACACAGTAAAAGAATCTGCGGCTGCAGGTAAATCCAAGCATTGAGACCACCACCTGGGGCTGAACCATCACTCAAAAAAGGCTCTTTCCAAGTCCAAAGGTGAGTGGGTGAAAACCTGAACCCCCTTCCAGACTGCACATCCACATGGCGCAATGCTSCTTCCCCTTCCTGGGTGGGCTCCGACGTTGCTCCATCCCGTGGGATATTCACATCGCTGCCAGTATCGAGTTGCCTTCTGACACTTGACTCTGACATGAAATTAAGGTAGAAGTTTTGTTGCCTTGATCTGGTCAGGTTCAAAAGCTATTATACAAAAGGCTATAAAGAGTTTTAAACAGAATTTAAGCTTTTTTTAAAATCAAAATGCTCTAGGTCACAGCCACAAATGTAAACCTTGCATACATAAACAACCATAAGCTGCTTGACTGAATACATGGCATCAAAAAAACGATGCAGTAACTACCCTCTGGCCCTCTCAGTTTTCAGAAGATCACAGTGTGGTGCCTTTCCAATTTCTATTAGTTTTGGCCCAAAACCCCGAAAGACACTGGAGCCAGTACAAACCACATACAAACATGTAAGGGTTGTAGAGCAAGGAAACCCCACAACTTGGCAATACCAATTTACAGTCTTCTCCGCTTCAGATCTACTCCACAGAAAGGACAACCAGCGGATTGGACAAGCACCAAAAGATCTCTGATCCAACCAGAGCTTTCGAGCAGCCCTAGGRAGTCCCATCACAACTGGGCTACAGGGTCACCACTTTTGAGTCAAATTTTTCTCTCCACGTCTCTTTCAATTCCCAAATAGAAGATTTCCGCAGGTCTGTTAATCACATCAGCCTATCGCCTCCAGCCTTATCCTAGGTTTTCCACCACCTCTCACCAGGACACCAGAAGGGTTCACCACCAGCTGGAGAAATGACACCAAACCATTGATATCCTAAACCACCAATATCCCAAACCACCATCAAAACGGTATTAACCGTAGACACATCTAGAGGTATCACCACATGGGCAACCAACAGTGATARGGAACTTCAGCTCAGGATGTTCACCTTGAACTCCCAAGCCAATGGGCACAGTCTCCAGAGAAAATGCAAAGCAGCTCCCAGCACATTCCTGGTGCTAGCAGGTCATAGCCACCAGTAGCCCCAGATCCAGCACAGAGGTTGCACCACCAGCCAGCAGACCCAGCAAAACCTCCACCAGCGCTGGGCTCCTTCCCCAGGGCATCTGCATCCCTGAGAGGCGCCGACCAGCAGCTCCAGCGCCCAGAAAGAGGCAGCACAATACGAGAAAAAGATAAATAGCAATTAAGTATTTCCATCCTGCGGCCATCTCCCCCTCCTCCACCATGTAGTACAACCTCTATTGTCTGAAATGCATTTATCTGAAAGTGGGTCATGTCTCCTGGCGTTACTAAATCTTCCCAAATTTCCCCTGATTAGTCAAATGCAATCTCGTCTGTGACATCTGAATGATTGAGGTGGTGCGTAATGCCATTTTTCCCCTGAATGAGCCACATGAAAGAGGGTTTATAAGCTGAAAGGCAGCGTGCTAGGTGAATAGTTGTCAGCGGATTGCCCCCAAAAATATTATAAATGAAAATTAAATTGCTTCTAAAGGAGAAACCTTCCAATAAAATGTCCAGACTTCAGTACTAAATGCATGACAGCAAGAAACTGCCGTTAGCTGCTGAAAGCATGAAGTCTCGCTAACTTAAGACCTGTATAAATCAATCATTAAACACACCTTTTCCCACCTCAGTACCAAGGATTTTCCATCAACCACATCTGGTCTTCTCTTTAGTACAGAGATAGCAAAAAAGGGTCATGCTGGAGTTTAGCTGCAGCCTAAACTTGGATAATTCCAAGCAAACAAACAAAAGGCTCATCTGGGATTTAAAAACAAAAGCAAACAAAAAGTCACCCTGTCACTCAGAGGGAAAACAGAAAACACCCTACAAAGCTCATCAGACAACAGCAAGCAAATAATACTGGCCAGGCCCAACTCATATCCCAAGAACCGTCCAAGCCTTTTCAAACAGGAGAGCTGGAGAAGGCTCTGGTTACAACTGAGAAGCCTCATCCCTTAATAACTAGAATCCTCTTAGTCCACAAGGATATCAGTGTCCAAACCACCAGAAAACGTCCTCCAAAATCAAACGTCACAATAAGTCCAGCAGGGCTGCAAGAGGGTCTCTCCTTGGTTGGTCACACGCACAGGTCCAGTCAAGGGTAAAGCCAGGCAGACGACTATGTGTGCCCAGCAGCCACGCAGTGATGAGACAGAGCTGGAGGACCAGGAACCATTTGGTGTCCTGCATTGCTCACATGGGACATGAGACCAACCACCCCAGTTGGCTCACCCAAAGCACATAACTTAAAATCCATAGTACAAGTGGGTATTGTTGATGGACTGCACATTGGGCATGCCCAGAAAGCAGCTGCCCTTTGAGATATAAGTTTTTGAGATATGTTTCAATCCTCTTCCCGCAGTGGGAGATGAGGTGGTTTCCATCTGTCTGCGCTGGCCTGAGCTCGATTTCCTACAGCTCTGCTGTTGACCACATTCCTAAATACTTGATCTTTTTGCCAAGACAGAAATCTAGTGAAGTGATCAATCTTTCTGCCCAGTTACATTAAGGCTATTTCCCCCGCTTTTGATTTAGGAGGAAAGAAGAGCGTCCTTTGACAGCTGTGCAAGAGGGTCATCCCCAATGGGAGAGGCTCAAGGTGGAGGTTTTAAGGACCTTCCTATCCCTTCTCCAAGCATCCACAGCTCAGGTCCTCACCTCCAGAGGCGGTTCCCAATAGCAAAGAGCAGGATGAGAGATGCAATCTGCCACAAGCTTCAGGGGCTTGAGATTGCCCCAATGCAAAACATCTCCTCACCCTAACCAAAGCATCAGCTATTCAGGATCCAAAAGGCCAACTCAGGCAAATCTTGCTCCTAAAGATGATTTCAAATAAAATTCCACTCCTCGCAATGGAGCCAGAACAAACACTGAGGTTTCACGTCCTGGTCAGACTTGCAAAAAGTGGCAAAAGATCTCCCAAAAAGCCCAGAGAATAAAGAGCCCAGAGGATGTTTTGGGGATCTTCTGAAGTTGCTTATTATGAGTGAGAGCTTGCAATGGGAAGGGAGCGGGCACAACTACAGCTCAAGACCTTCGCTCCCAGCCCCCATCCAAAAAAAAAAAAAAAATAAAAAAAAAATTCCATCAAGCAGAAAATAAAACTTCCATTTTTTAAGCTCAGAGACCAGAACCAGAGACACAGGGTTCAGCAAGATGGCACAAAGCCACTCACATTTGTCCGGCAGTCTTGTCACCCTGCTCCTCCACTGCAGAGGGATAAAATAGTAGTAAAAAAAAGTAGTAGCACCTAAGTTTTTCTTAATAAAAAAAAATATGTGCCTCTCTGTGTGTGTGTGTGTGTGTGTGTGTATATATATATACGTATATACACACATACATGCAAGAGCCATGAGTCCGTCCCCCGGCATCCATGCCGGAGTTTCTGGGAGAGGAGCCGAGCGGAGCGGTGCCAGCGCAGAGGGGCCCGGCAGAGCAGCCCAAGCGTGAGCAYCCACCCGAGCGCTCTGCACGGAGCGAGTTACCGCCTCGCTGGGTCAGGGCCCAGGGAGCAAAGGCGGCCGAGAAAGGAAAACAAAGAGCCGCGCGAGAGCAACCAGGCAGGAGGAGAGTTATCTGGATTTCTTGGAGCTGGACCAGAGATTTCCACCATCGCCAGGACCCAGAGAAGGGACTTCAGGAATAACTTTCCTGGCCAAAACAAGGCTGGAAATGCAAATACCCAAGAAGGGAGACTGGAAGGCAACAAGCCAAACACCCAGTGCCTGGTCTTTGGGCTTTTATTTCTGTTATATTTGTTTCATGGACCAGCAGATGCGTTCGGTGTGGAAGAGGTCAGCAGCGATGATCAGCAATGGACCTACATGGCTCTGAAGCCGAGCAAAAACCCACAGCACCTGCTAATTTTAATGAAATGTAATTAAGCACCATAAATCCACAGGGGAATCGCTTTGCTTATTTAGCTGGGAAGCTGGTTCTCCTCATCTGGGGACCTCGTACCAGCTCACCCTCCTGGAGGCGCTTGCACCCATTCCCGTCCTTGCAGAGCGCAGCATGGATGTGCACATGGAGGACACGCTGCGCTCCAGGACTTGGTGGCAGGTGACAAGAGAGCAGTGCCGAGGTGAAAAAGAAAACAAAACCAGAAAACACATCACTATCCCCATGCCCCTTTTCTTCAGGCATCTTTAAATGCATTCAGGGCTTTTCTTCTCCTTGGTAGAAGTGGGGTCACAAGGACCAGTTCCCACACCATGTCGTTTTGGTGACAACAAACATATAATAAATTGCTAGGGAAGGAGAGCAGAGAAGTGGAAAAAGAAAAAAATAAAAACACACCCAAGCAGAGTTTTGTTTCCAAGGGGCCAAGGACTGGAACACGAAATTGCGGCTCTGGGCRCTACGCTGTGATTATCGCCACGTTCGCCGCCTGCCGCAGAGCAGGGACACGACTGCGGCTGCACTCACGTTCACTCCGAGCGTCCAATGGCTCCGTTCAGAAAACCAAGGAGTTTCAAGGCTTGGCCGCAAAACTGCTGCAGAACAGGGCAAAGAGCAGCCAGGAAGGTGCAGCGGGAAGGGGTGGCTGAGGCCACTCAGCTCCAAAGGTCCAAAGTCTGCAGCGGTGCCCGGTTATTCCCAGGCCCTGCTCCTCAATAACCACTGCAACCCGGCCGCACTCTGCCCCTTCGTGCCAGGACCACGGGAAACGGGACCATGCAGAGCAAGGAGAAGCGCACGGTGAGAGAGGCCAGCTGCAGACTCCGCAGATAGAAATAATCTATCTATCSGTATAGATATATGTGTGTGCGTGCACATCTTCCTCGGTCAGCAGAACTATTTGTGGATTCACGTGCTCCCTTTCAGCGCCCCCCTTTCACCCATCTGCTCACTGGCAGCAGAGAAGCACGGCAAGGCAAAAGTGCTCCAATATATCACGACATGCACATCCCAAATATATGTGGGATCCGTCAAAGCCAAACTCAGGAGCACCTCCTCACACAGAGCATCCAAACGCACCCTCCTCCCACCACAGCTCCACTGCTGCAAGCACCAGATCGGGAAGACTCTCCTGTAGCAGCCGCTTTTAGGGCTAGGCTGCAGCCACGCTACTAACAGAGGGGCTGTCAGACCAAAACGAACAACTGCACAAACAGGAATAAAAATGCAGCATAAATACTTAATTCCTGCAAGCTCATCGCCATCTCTGGCTGTCATGCTCTGGACAGGCGGGAAATCCCGAATCCGGATGCGGAGGAAGTGACAGTGCATCAATCTACCCCRGGCGAGCTGCCAGGGAATATCTTCTCCTTGGGCACCAAGGGGCTGCTAACTCCGAGGTTTCCAGCTCCACYGTGGCTTCCCATCACCCTGCATCAGGATGCAAGAACTGAATTCTTAAAAGACTCAAACGTGTTTTTATAACCTAAGAAAACCCTTCGAGCATAAGCTGCCTCCCCAAGCGGGAGCTGCAGCTGGGAGTCCTCAGGGAGCTGCGTCCCAGGAGCTCTGCGGCAAAGGACACGGATGGCCCTGGATGAGCCGCAACGTTCCCATGCTCGATGCTTATTCTAACGATATTTTTTATTAAATATGCAATATATAGAATATGCATAAATAAATTTATCATCCCTTGAATGATGCACAAGTGCCTTGCAAAAGCCCCCAGCTCTGCTAATCACACTGCATGTCCTTATGCGTTTTGGAGGCAGGCACCCAGCTCCTGCCTCTCCCACTCGGTTTTGCTGGAATTTGCAGAGAAAAATAACCCCTCCTTGGGCTAGCAAAGAGGAGGAGGAGGAGGAGGAAGAAAGATCCTTCAGCTTCTCAAGCTGCTCCTTGGCCCCAAATGTGCAGACCCACAAGTGCCCGCCAAGGAGGGGTTTCCAAAACACRGCGCCCTTCAAAGACACCCAGAAAATGGGAGGTTTCTGCCAACTGACTTAGCCAGGCAGCAGGCAAGCGCGCTGGGCACGTTTGCTTTTGAAAAGCCTCTCCCCAGGACCCACAACTGCTCRTTCACTGCAGCGACTTTATTTAATAAGACAACTTGAAACGAAAACCGGAGCTTTCCCAATTTGGAGCTGGTCATTAAAAAAGGATTTCTTTTTTTTCAATGCACGAAGTTCCATTGTCTAGCAAAAAAACTCGGCATTTATGTAATATGTCACTTAGAAAAATACAGCAGGGGGGAAATAAATAAATGCACCAGTTTCTAACCCACTGGGAGCTTGCAAAAAGCTCCTGAGAAGCAYGTCCGGAATGGCACATCTGGAACCACAACACTCGGGAGCAAGGAAGAGCAGGCGACTCTCCCCACCAGCAGAAGCACTTTTTGCAAGAGAGAATCCTTGCTGCCGGCATGTCCCCTCCTGCCTGCAAATCGCTCTACACCTGTATTTGTTTCTGAAATGCAACACAAATATATATATACATATATATATATATATATATATAGATAGATAAAGAACAAAACCAAACTCCTAAAGCTCCCAAATTTTGCCCATGGGACAGGCGCGCAGCGTCGTGCTCCCTGGAGCTGCTTGCTCAAGCAAATCCATGTGCACTCTGAGCTCCGTGCATGCAAGCAGCCCGGGAACTACTCACATGCTTATAATTAAGGCGCAGCTCTTAATTATCCTGCTTAATGGGGGCTGCTCATCACTCATCACCCGCCCTGTTTGGGTGCTTTCCTGCATCCCGGCGCGTTTTTGGGATGAACAGCACGAGGAAGGACCACARTGCAGCTCRGAAACATCCCGGACATCCCGCTCCGTGATGCCCAAGGGGATCTCCGGCCATTCCTGCTGCCYGGGGGACGACATGGTGGCYGCGCTGGGGTCACCGGATCAATAGGCTCTCGGCAGGACATCCTATGGATCCCTCTACCCTCATCCTGACTCAAGGAACACCGTTCCTGGAACACCATCAAGGTTATCCYGCCGGCCACAGAGGGACCTCCCCAGCTCCAGGTCTTCATTTTTTGGGGAAAATATGTAAATAAACAGCCAAAATTGGCTCCCTCGGGCAGTCCGGTCACACCGAACCCTGTGGGACTTCCCGCACCGGGAGAGGCTCCAGAGACAAGTTCCCAAAGCTGACGCCTCATTCCGGATCGGGATCAGATACTAAACAGTGGCCGTCAAAACACAAGCAGAGGTGCCAATATTACGTAAGAGGCACCTGCAAAATTCCCACGGAAGCAGAAATTTGGGGGAAAAGGGGAAAGAAAAAAAAAAAAAAGAAGAAGAAGAAAGAAAGAAAACCCCTACGGAAACGGGTCTGTCAAGCACCGGAGACTCGCGGACGGGCAACGCGGCGCCTCTTCCCGCGGAGCCTCCGTGGGCACCGCGGAGCCTCGCGGCCCCGGAGAGCACCGCAATTTTGGGGACAAAACTGCGCATCCCACGACGTGGCGACCCCTCCCCGCGATCCCGACCCCTCCCCGCGACCCCGGGATACGGGAGTGCCCGCGTCCCCCCCCCCGCCCCGTCCCGGCTCCGCGCGGAAACAGGTGAACGCGGCAACGGCGCCCGCGCGAGTTGCGCAACACGGGGAAACGGAGCCCAAGAGGGGGCTTTGCGCCACTTCGGATATTTTTTTTTTACCCTCTTACATACGTAGATTTTAAAAAGATTTAAAAAAAAAGTGCTAAGAAGCGCCGCTCCCGAGTGAGCACTTCGCCCCACGCCCCTAGTTCAACAAATAAATGAAGTAATTAACTAATTMAGCAGCCCCCCGCCCCCCCGCGGCCCGGTCGCGCACCTGCGTGTAGAGCTGGGCCGCGGACATCGCGGCGCGCGGCGCATGGGGGGCGGCAGCAGCGGCGGCGCCGCCGGCCCGACCTTTGCACCCGCCCCCGCCTTTGCACCCGCCCCGCCTTTGCACCCGCCCCCTCCCCGCCGCCGCGCCCCGGGCAGGTACGGGGCGGTGCCGCCGGCCGGACTGGAATCTGCCGGGACATGGAATGGAGTGCGCTGCAGCGGGACGCAACGGCGCGGAGTGGACTCCACTTGCACGGAATGGAGTGCGCTGGAATGGACTGGACTCACACGGAATGGGCCGGCCTGGAATCGACTGGACTGACACGGAATAGAATGGAGCATCCTGGAATGGACTCCATTGTCATGGACTGGACTGCACGAGCATGGGATAGAGCAAGATGGAATAGAGCAGCATGGAATGGACTTGGCTAGCACAGCATGGATTGCACCAGCACGGGATGGAGTGGCAATGAGCTGGACTCCTATGGAATAGACTGCATTTGCATGGGATGGACCATGCTGGAGTGGGATGGACTGCAGCGGCATGGAATGGGCCAGCAGGGAATGGATTGACATGGAATGGAATACACTGGACTGGTACATAAGGGAGTGGAATGGACTGGCACGGAATATACCAGCACGGCCTGGAATGGAGTGCTCCAACATGGGCTGGAATGGTATGGAACAGAAAGAAAGGAATGGACTGGCACAGAATGGACCAGGATGGGTGGTCATGGCCCAGAATGGAATGAAACAGCCTGGAATGGCACAGAATGGACTGGCATGGAATAGAAGAACCTGAAATGGAATGGACCAGCACAGAAGAGCAGGGACTGAGTAATGCAGAATGGCACAAAAGGGCACATCCCGGCACAGCTCGGTTCATCCCGGCCTGGCATGAGCCAGCCCAGCACGACTCAGCCTTTGGATTGGTCCAACACTCCTTGCACTGATTAGTATACAAGGGATGAAAAAAAATCTGGGAAAGAGCTTCAGATCACTCGGCATCCTCAGGGAGACTCAGCTCTTAATGCCGCGGAATTCCCCATGAGGAGCAGGGCTCAGGGCTGTGGCGCCTGGGCGAGGAGGGGGTGTCCGTGCTCCTTTAGTGCCACCTTTAGTTTTTTTTAGTAAAAAAATCCTTCCTTTCTGTAGAGCTGCTCCCGGAGGGGGTAGTGAAGCATTTGATAGGAAAACTGAACAATGAACCGGCACCAACCCTGTTTCCACGTGCCCTTGGAGCTATGCACATTGTTCCCCAGGCCCCCCACCTCTTCCCTGAACCCTGTTTGATTTCTTTTCCCCTTCTTCTTAACTAGATTTCTTTTCCCCATAAAGGAGGCAGGTTACATTTCGAGCACCCGGGGTTTCACTGCTCCGGCGTCGCCACCTTAATAGAGGGTTTGGCTGCGGGACTTCTCTCCCTGCCGGGAAATACCAGGCACGTGAGTCCTCCTGGCTGCTCCGGAGCTTCTTCCAGCCCCATTGGCTGCCTCTTACAATCCTCTTAGTCATTTTCTTAGTTCAGGTTTACTGCCGCTTAAAAATCTGTGAGTTTGGGTGGGAAGCAAAGGTATGACCTGCTTTGAAGCATGCACAACTCCCTGCTCTGCATCTAGTTTACTGCAGGAGCACCAAAGGAACGGGAGCAGGATGGAGATCAACAGGATTAAGCACCAGGGACTCCTCGGTCTTGACAGAGAAAAGCCTCCCTTCTGTGCTGTGCAGCTGGACTCTCGCAGGGCATCGCGAGGCTGCTTCCGAGAGGAACCCGCTGGCACGTTCGGCCGCCTCAGCAGTTCCTGTGGACCCGCTTGAAGTCTCCAGAACGCTCGGCAGGGAAGGGGGCAGCGCAGCCACGTGCTCATCGACTGCAAGGCTACTCTCTCAACAGTTCAGTCGCTGAGTACACAATGCTGTTATCAAGCCGATATCGAGCTTGCCGCAGGGAAACCTTCCCAGAACCCGGACTCACGCTGCTTCAATGAGAAGAGTTTTGCACGAGAGGGCAGGAGCTCCGAGGACCTTCTTTGAGTTATTAGGTAATTTAAAGCAAGTATTATGGCTCATAGAGCTCATGAACGTGTTATTTTGTACCTCTCACGTTGAGTATCCCTGATGACAGTTTCACAGCCTTTAAATGAATGTGGAATTAGTATTAACTAATTCTGGAATCACAAGCATGCTATTATGTTCTCTACAAGGATGGGTCACCATAGTAAAGAAAATCTATGTTGCCTACCCAAGGCCACCCCAGAGCCATCGCAGAGCAGGAAATAAATTTCTTCATCATCCTTCGGCACTTTGAGCTAACGGCAAGATGAGACCTGGAATTACCTGAGCTCTTGGGACTGCTCAAGCATCATCTCCCTTTTCTGGGATGGTCCCTCCTACCTGCAAACCAGGAGCAGCGGCCCTGAAGTTCACTATGGCTCTGGAGATGGCTGCTGAGAAGCACCAAGTGAGGGTTTGGCATCACCACCAAGGAGCTCTCACCCCTCTCCAGGTTTGCAGTGCTCCCGCATTTATGGATATTTGTCCCTCTTCCATCTGCTGGCTCAAAAAGCTGCACCACAGAGGGTTTCCTGTGGGAATGAAGCTGAATTCTTCCATCTTTTACAGCCTCCCTTGGTTGGATTATTCCACTAGGATCAGTGATGCTGTTTTCAGATTGCAAAAGGCCATTTGCAGATTTATTAAACAGCTGCATTGCCTCCTTCCTAGGCGAGCAGCGTTGGGCAGCTCGGAGCCTGTGAGGTGATGGGGTACTTGATACCTAACTCATTCCTGCCGCTCAGACATTTGTCAGCTTCTCCATGTATCCATTCATGTTCCCATCCAGCAAACATGCAGGCATCTTGGTCCTTGCCAATGGAGAAATAAATATTGAGAAGGCAAGAGAAGGAAGGAATGTGAAAGGAGGAAGGAGAAGAAGGCAGGAGAAAGGCCTAAGGAGGGATAGGATTGAAGAAGAAATGGCTAAAACACAGAGGTTGGAGGAGAGCTGGTGGAATTGGAAAGGTAGAGGGACAAGAAAAAATTGTTTACAGAAATGCAGCACTAAAGGCTTGAATGGAAAAATATGGGAAAGATTAAACCTTGTAAGATGCAACAAAGTCTATTAGAAGGAAAAGAATGAGGTTGCAAATGTGTTCCTCACCTCTCTCCTCTTAAAGCATAGATGTAAAATAAATAAAAATATCCCAGGGAGCTGGTAGAGGGGAGCATCACAGGGAGAATGGGGTTTTCTCACCTGTACTGCCTATGACCCCCTCTGCTCATCCTGCCTAAAGGGCAATCAGGTCCTGAGCAGGGAGAGTGGAGAGTGGGGAGCATCACAAGGATGTGACCTTCTTCCCCCTTCTGAAAACCTTCTCAGACCTTCTCGGTAACATCTGGCCCCTCTCTGTGGTGCTTTGTTTTGGAACTTTGTTAGTGCCTGGCCCCCAATCCACATGTGCTAAAAGTCCGAAGAGGCAGGCTTGCAATCAACAGGGTAAAGAACAGCCTTCCACGCCCCCACCCCCCAAAAAAAAAAAAAAAAAAAAAAAAGAAAAAAAAAAGAAAAAAAAAGAAAAAAAAAACACAGAATGACCTTTTTTGCTGCATGATTAAGTCTATGCAGAGACCTCAGATACTATCCTCAGGACTCTGATATCCCACAGAACATTCAAAAGCTATCGAATACTTACACAGCTATATATATTTATATATATATATATATATAAAATATATAAATAAAACAAATATATATCTAGCCATAGCAAAATACAGTCATCATTTTATATTAAACAGGAAATGCAGATGTGTCATCAAATGCCTTCTGTGTAAAGACAAAAAGGTTTGCAAATACTTGCACTTTGAAAGGCGTTTTTAATAAAAGTTGGTCAAAACTCTTCTGGAAAGTTTCCTTTTTGCAGATTCTGAGGAACGTCTGCACAGCATTCATGCCATAATAATACGGTATTGTGCTATGGAGAATGTACAGTGCTTATATTAAAAAAAAAAAAAACACTTTGATTTGGATCAATCATTTTGTCAAAGAAAATCCAATAAGGAGAAAGTAACTTTTAAAATATCATTTTTCTTCTATTTGCCAGTGAAATATTTTGAGCATAACAGAGGAGAGGGACCTGCTAATTAGTTACAAAGGCACTTAGAAAATGTTTTTAAGTGTAGTCTAGAACAAGTGAAAATATCATAAATGCTCTTGCGTGCTAGATACGAGTCTCCTTCTCAAGGGATGAGTTTCTGCTAGTGTCACAGAAGACCTTGCTAGAACATCCTCTATTTTTTCTTGTTTCGCTCTCTCTGCTGCCAGGGCTGATTCATATTCTCGCTGCTTCTCTTCCTTCTCAGCATTACGGGCTTGTTGTTGATAAGCAATCTGAGCCTTGAGTTGCTCTTGATATTCTTTTGCTTCCTTTACTTTTCTGGAAATGACATATGAATAACTTATTTATGAGGTACGTGTTAAAAATAAATAACTCTTTTTTTATCTGTTAACGTGCAACTTTAGACCAAAGAACTATTCAACACACTTGCTAGGAGTTAACAGTAACTGCTACTCAAACAAATGCGACATTGGTAATTAACCTGAAGTTCTCTGGAGCATGAATTGCATTCTCTTACAAAGCAGACTGCAAAATCTGTGCTTAATAAAACAGAAGAGCAAGAGGAACCCCTTGTAATCAGCATGTTTTCTCTGCCCCACGCGAGGCAAGGAGAAGACAGAGAACGAGTATGGCGGGTTTGGGCCCTCTCCTAGCTGCGCCTCACTGTTGTGGCATCCTCACACCCAGTTTCCCCTCCCTTGCTCCAGAGATAAGGCGCTTCCAACAGGGAAGGCAGCCTGCCGGCTCCTGCTCCAGCACCGTGCTGATATTCGAGGAAAAGGCTGTCACAAGAAATCATCCTTCCACTCCTCCGTCACGCATTACTTGGTGCTGCGCACTGGAGCGGCAGAGGAAACCTCCCTACGTGCTCAGGCTCTTTGAGAGCAGAACTCACTAGATATTTCAGCACCAGCAGCCCAGTCGCAGCTTGTGTGATAACACAACACGAGCTGAGCCACGTGGCGCCTAATGACCGCACCGAGTGCCACCCTTACTACAAAGTGAAGTGTATCCAAAGCGAAGTCCCGCATGTTTACTTCCACAAGGGTGAGGTTTCTGCCCTATCTTAGAGATTGTTACTGATAAAACTATTGGAGATGCAGCAGATAACAACTCTGGAAGGAGCAACTTGTCTCCCTCCTGCTCACATGTGCTGACAAGGAGCAGAAGTACCAAAAGGTCTTTGAATGGGTGAAATGAAGATGCTTTGTGCTAGGTTTGTCATGACACCCAGAGGTGTGTTTCAGCTACTGCGAATAACAATATTCTTGCCTTGAGGAACAGCAAGGCAAGAGCAACCCACGGAACGGCATGACGTGTGCCAGTCTGATATTTTGGTGGCTGTGTTATTGTTCCAGGGAGGTGAGTGGGTGGAGTTCAGCACTAAGCCTGAATGCCCAAACTCCCCTAGGGAAGTAGTGAGCTAACCTGTCATTACACCCTCCTCCCCAAACCTTGGCCACTCCTAATAACAGCTCAGAATTGCAAAGAATGTGTTTACAAAACATGATCAGTTTAAATCATGGGATGGTCCAAAGGGCCCAAAACAAGTGTATGTAATGAAACACCATTACTTGTACAATGAGATCAGAATCAGTAATCTAATACCAACTGCAGTATAATTGGGCTGCTACTGAGCAGTTTGGAGCTTTTAGGTTTCGTAGCAGAGCCTCTCTGTACAGAAGACAGCCAAGTGCTCTCTTGCACAGTTAGTTGAAAAGGAGAAATAGCCAACTCGGAAGTTTAAAAGGTTGGCCTGCAATGAAAGGAACCTGCAGCATAAAAGAAAAATACCTTGCATATTTTTCTTCTTCTATACGTTTGAGTTCTGTGATTGCTTCAGCAAATAGCTTCCTTTCCTGAGCGAGTTCTTCCTGCTCCTTTGCATTTCTCTCCGCTGCAGAAATAATTTTTAAAAAAGTACTTTTAGAAGATGCTTGCTTACTTAGCCCTGATAAGATTGAAGGGACAGTGAGACTGTATTCAAGCCAAGTGGCCTAAATAGCAAACTCCAGCTTTGTTGTTTCTGCAGAAGCACACAAACAATAGGAAGGATATTCTCAGCCTATTTGTTTTCCACCACTAGGAAAAGACTTCACATTCAGAACTGCATAACAATAATAATGTAATTAATAATAATGATTGCATGCTAATGCAATCCTTACTTGACTAGGCTTTGTTCCGCTGATAGTAATGAAAAATCTGTGTAASGGCTGCCCATGGGAGCAAACTGGCAGGAGCAGATTTGCAGACAAAAGCTCTGTTGTACATTACTGACCCATGCATGCCGTGCCCGGCAGGCCGGGCAGTGCTGCCTGAAGCGGCTTGTCCTGCTCCCCTGCCCCGCCACGACTGGCACTCACACAGCCACAGCCCCATTTGGCACAGGGAGCTGCTCCTACTCACACTTCTCCTCGATTTGCAGTTGCCTTGTGTCCAAGACATCTCTCAGCAGCTGTTTTCTGGCTTCTTTTTCTAAGCGGAGTTGCTCAGCCTTCTTGGCCCAAGCCTTGTCCATCTCTTCCTTGAGGAGTTTGTCCGCTTCCTTTTCTCGCTGTTTTTCCTCCTCCAGCTGCTGTGCCAGGTGTGCCCGGTAAGTCTGCTGCTCCTTGAAAAGCTCTTGCTGCAAACACATGCACATCTGCAGATCTCAGTAAACAAGCTCAGCCAGGCATTTCACAAAAGCCACAAGAAATGTTGACTTGTGGTGAATACGGGAAGCGGGGCTGGGAACAGAGATGTCTGTTCTGAGCACAGCAGTGCAAAGAGATGTGCAAAATCTGTGCCCTGGCCAACAGCCGATGCCTGGAGAAGAGCATAAGAGCCACATACAGTCACAGAGAGTTGGGGTCTCCTCCTAGCAGTTCACCTACCTGCAGCACAGGAATTGGGCACACGTTTTCCACATTTTTTCAGACAACTTCACCCCATCTACATGGCAAGCCATGGGAGCCAGAGTTTTAAATATCAGCTCTGCTAATTTTTTCACAAGGTCTAAGCACCTGGTGATTACAGAAGAAGCCGATACCATTTTCCTACCCTGCAAGAATTTCTAAATAACTGAGCAGGAAGAGGAATGCAGCTCCCTGCTCTTAAATGTACCTTGAGACCTGTTTTCACCCCAACATTGGGCAACCAACTTGTTTTAAATCTAAGAAGTGACAGACACATCTCTGTCTTCATGGCACCTCCAAGATGTTGAATGCAAAGTTGTGTGCCTAACCTGAAGAAAGTAGCTGCAGACATTGCCAGAGGAATCTTTTCTGCCAGGAATAAACAAGGGCAGGATTACAGCTATTAATGAAAATTGGTCTGCTGAAAAACAAGGTACATTTTTTAAAAATAAAAATAAAACCAAGATGCCCTTCTTTCGTGCTTGAAAGTGTTCTTAACGTTCTTAATTTAACAAAAAATGAATACCAAGAAGCACCACATAAAATGAGCAAAAGTTGYTTGTGATCTCTCTGTAGCTATATAAAAACCTGAACTCAAGTCATGCTGCGGCATGCACAAGCTTTGCACTCATCAGCTACAATTCTATCTCACTAGTAAAGACTTAAAACTGTTTCTTAGTATTTTCATGCTTTAGAGGAGGTTAAATATTTACTTTCCTCTGCAGTTACAAATATTTAAGATATAAGGTCCATGAAACAGAAAACCTGTGCTTAACTCCATTATACCCACACAGTATAAAGCCCTCAAAAGTTAAGTAATTCACACACAATAAAAACCACATAGGAGCACAAGGCTCCAGGATTTCCTGGGAGCCTCTYTGTTGGTTTAACCTCACTGCCTTGYGGATGGAAGATGAAGCTGGAAGGTACTCACTGTGACTGCAGTGGATAGCAGGCTTCTTCAGAGGGGCAGTGCTGGCAGGAGGCAATGCAACAAAAGAATCCCCTTGTTCAGAGCATTTCATCTATACTGTGCAATGCCACTAACAGCCACCAGATTAGTCCAGAGGAGGTATCGCCCCTGACTTCAGAATGAACATCTCTTGCCCTTACTTTTCTTTTCCTTTTCTCCTCAGCACCTCCCTGGGATTCCTGAAGAGTTTTCTCTAGGATCTTCATATCCAGAGCAAGTTCCTCCTGCTTTTCTTCATTAAGAYGCTTCATCTTGTCCTGCACTGCACCGACCAACATATCCCTGCATTCCTTCTGCTTCYGCAGTTTCTCCATCTGAAGGCGTTCATTTTCTAGTTTAAGCTGTTGCTTTTCTTCTTCCTGCAATAACAAAAAACAGACATCTTGTAAAACATCATGT
This sequence comes from Eudromia elegans, assembly GCA_003342815.1. Lineage (NCBI taxonomy): Eukaryota > Metazoa > Chordata > Aves > Tinamiformes > Tinamidae > Eudromia > Eudromia elegans. Next base: position 687,518 of record PTEX01000139.1, on the reverse strand, counting down.
AACTTCAAACAAAATAATAAGTAGGATTCACTTAATTGGAACACAGAAAAAGGAAGAAAAATGCTCAAAGCCTTTCTTGCTGACATTACAGGATTTTGGAAGTATCAGTGTTATCTGTTGGAGCTGTTAAACCATGAACATTTCACTATAACATTCACTCAAATTCAGGATTTCCTCTTTAATTATCACACCTGTTTCATACCAAAATACTGGAGTACCTGTCACTCTGTAAATAATTCACAGGGATAGACAGTCATCTCTTTAGAGAAATTAATAGAACTCCACCACATATGATGCTTATCCAAACCCTTATACACAGCCACAACCACTAACCAGTAGTGAAGCCATGTTCTCTACCCTCTAACTGTGTATATTATACATGCTGTGCATGTTAATGGATGTTACAGATATACCTAAATACAGACACACCAGATTATTGATTCCACATGGTATTGTTTTGCCTAAATAAAGTAAYCTAATAGAATTCCTGAACACCCTGCATTTGAATGAGTTTACAAGCACAACTGCACTTAAATATCATTGAAATGCAGCATGGGGACATCATTAACTCACCTATGGGTCTCAGAAACCACATCTTAGTTTTCCTTAGGGTACATGCTGGTTTTTGTTAACCTCATTTTAAATAAGATGACTCTTTCATAATGTGAATAAATCTTCTAAAATGTATCAGCAGGTTTGTATAAAGAGCTTTTCTAATCTTTTCCATATGGAAGGACAAGCTGTGCTTCCGCTCAGCTGGACACAAAACACCCAGACTCTTGCAGAGATTCATAGCCAATGTACATATTGCTGCCTTCCTAGGGTGGTGAAAGAGGCTCTGTCTGAAAGGCCAGAATCACCTCCAGAAGCTGATAAAACAGCTTTGAAACTCACTATATTTTGAGCCACTGAATAAGTATTCCAAAAGACTATGAACATAAAAGAAGGGAGAAACAGGTGGCAACTCCTGGGGAAGGTGGCAATATGGCATTAAGTGTCTTTGTCTGAATTCCAACATCACTGGAGTCATCTGGGAACTGCTAAGAGTGGAACCCACGGTGCTTTTGCTATGACAGCTTATACGATGCATTAATAAAATGCTGTAAAGGTGCAAGGAAATTGTTACCACTGGTCCTTCTGTGAGCCAAGACTGAAATGCCAGGAAAGGAAGCTTACTTCTGAAAAATGAGGACCGAGCCCGAGCCAGCAGAATGCTGTGAATTAGTGTGTTCCATCAGCTAATGCAACTAAGCCAAGCCTACAGAAGGAGGAGAAAAGAGAAGGGCAGTGGCTAAATGTGAGCTAAAGGAGCCAAATATTTCCCATGATGTGGCACCTGCCAGCTCTAGCAGGTAAAAGACCTTCTGCATGGCTTGCCAATGTGTATCTCTTAAAGACTGAACTTCCAGAATGGGTGTAGATTCTGAAATTCAGTCAGCTGTGGTGTCTACACCTGCAAAACACTAGTGCCTACATTAGAGACCACACGGGGTGTGATGCAACCATGTAACTGTGAAAAATGGATCTGCTGGCAAAGAGCAAGGTGAGAAGAAGCTAGGAGACATTGCCCAGGGGGCTGTGGTTCAGCTCAGCAGCTTGACACAAGATCTGGGGCACAARAACCTCTAGGTACCCCGCTCCAAGTCAAAAAATTTGAAAGATAACTGGCAAAAGGTGAAAAACACTTCAGTTTCCTGCAAAGGCTCCCCAAGGCTTTGAACGCTACAACTCCATTACATGCTAAATTTCAGGAGATCTATTTGCCCTCTATAAACAGGACTGCATTTGCCACAGCTCTGGGAAAGAGGCTTAGCATAATAAGCGAGTCTCAGATACTAAYGGAATCAGTGAAAATACAAATAAGGCAAGGATTAATCTAAATGTCTGGTAAGCCTGTCATTAGAAGGGCCTTTCGGAGACGGCTGAATTGAGCGCGATATGGAAGTTACCAGCACACGGGCCTCCTCTTCCTTCAGCCGCTTTGCTTCCTCCCTGTGAGCGTTCAGCACTGCTACCTGGGCTCCGAGTAAGCTCAGCAATTCCTGATGCTGCTCCGCTGCTCTCTGCATATCCRCCACCTCCTGTTTCTCCTTGGCCAACCGGTCCTCTTCCCAGAGCTTGGCAAACATTTGCTCCTCCTGCTGCTGCTGCTTTTTCAGCTCTTCCTTGAGAGCCAGCTGGGCTAGTCGGTCTGCACACACTTCCTGCTGGTGCTTTTGCACCCACCGCGTGCGAAACTCCTCRCACTGTTCTCTGAAGGGCAAAATAAGGAGATAATAATAATAAATTAAATAACAATAAAGTCTAGTTGGAGATGGATGGTCCTAAACTCATAACCACACATGAGACTGCAGCTCAGGATGCCAATGTCTACACCTGGTCCAATGCCGATTCCACAGGAAGCCTAATCAATCACAAAAAGCCCATTTTCATGGTGATTTTGGCATAAATCTGTTAAAGAACAGGTCCTATATTTACATTTGTGTTTATATATTTAATACTATGCATGTTACAATCGTTGAATTGTTCTTTATTCAAACAAAAACTTATATTAGGTTTACCAGCTACTCAAATGCACAGTCACATTTGGAAATTATTCTCAGAGCAGAAATTTATGTTACATTGTTAAACAGAATACTAGAATTTTATTAATTTTGCATGAAGTTTTGTGAGATAGTTCATAAAAATTGCAGTAAAACCCTGAAGAAGCTAGTAATGCATTGAACAAATARTATAGCTTTTAGTTTTCATTTGCTTCCTACAAGGGAATTGCATGGATGTGAATATTTACCTTCAGCTGAAGGATATGTAATTATATACAGATCTGCCTAAATTTTTAAAAAGTGCTGTGGAGATCAATGTATGCAATCAAACAAAATTTGATTTGAACAGCATGCAAGCATTTAAATCTAATTCTATAAAGATGATACAGGTTTTCATAAAGTGAAAATTTAAAATGAACAGATAACAGGAAATACCTCTAGACATTACAGATGTGTGATAAGCACACATGCATGCTGTGAAGTAAAAAAAAAAATCTCAAATTATTTCATGCTGATTGAAACCATCTTCTTTGAAYTGTCGCAACACTTTAAAAATTCATAGCAGGCATTGTAAGAAATCATTGACCAACTGTGGAACCATTGTATGACAGCAGTAGTTCTTTGTACAATGTGAAACATTTTTACTTTATGCAATGTTAATCTGACAGTGGTATAGAGCAAAAATATTAAATATTCATAAAGCAACTATCTCACAATATTATAGTTCTCAACATAAGCTTGGTTATTTAATTTTTGTAACTACAATAAAACAACGTCTGAATGAATTCCATTACCCCTTTTTTTTTTTAAAACTTAAAAGCAAGACCGTTTTTTCCAGCACTGAAATAAGACTTTCAGCATTTGACTTCTTCATATTCCATAGCTCTGCTAAGGTTCTGTCTTTGCAGTCCACTCCATGTACCACAGGAGCTCCCAGGCTGGTGCTGAGCACAAACCATTGCAGTGACTCCTCTGCAGGGTGGCAGTAGTTCCCTAAACACATACGGGYATTTAGGGCCTCCCAAAGCCTCTGCACACATTATTTAATCATTATGTTTAGGAAGGCAGCCTTCCCACGCCAGCAGACCGATTGGGTCAGGCTTTTCTTGCTCTATTCCTCAAATTTTGTAAGGCTCCTATCTCTCAAAGAAGGGCAATGAGACAAATGGGGCAAATGTTTAGCAAAATAGGATGAGATTTYGTGTGCAACTCATTTCTGGTCTAACCAGCACTAAGATTTTGGAATAACAGGTTCTTTTTAGACAGGCTCATTTTAGGAATAACAGGTTCTTTATCAGATGCTGTTCCTTCACCACCTCCTATTCAGCTCCTGCTAGCAGACACAGTAAGAGCTCAGCTCCTGGCCTCATCAGCCCTTGTATCAATCACCTATTAAKGCATAAGGATTATAGGTTTGTTTCCCAAGCTTTAGCACTAAAACTCCATGGTAAGCCAGCTTAACAAAGATGAGTCAAGGCCTATAAACTGCAGCGAACATCTCCCCAAATCACACTCCCGTAGTGCAGAAGAGGCTGAAGGGGCTGCTGGCAGCCAGGCAAAGTGACAGCGCGGAGAGCCGGTCTGACCCTGCTCTTGGTGTCACCACGAAACACCCAACCACACAATTTACCGGCGAGGGGGACAAAAGCAGAGCCAAGATTGTAGGGGGAAAAATTGCTACACCTTGACGTCTACACCTGGATRGGGGAGTGAGACTGGGCCAAACAGCACCAACCAGGATCTGTGGTTTCATGGCAAAGCAAAGGCCTCACTGTGTTTTCCTCCYGCCAGTATCCGCTGTTTTCTGGCCCGTGGTTCTGTTTTCTGGTCCGTGGCTCTGCCTCAAGCTTCTGGGGCCGGGGGCACCTCCATCTTCATCCACTATTTGTCAAGCACCCAGTTCCCTGGATGCTGTGCAGAAAGGCACTAAGCTCAGTATGAGCAATAAAAAGGGGAGCGATGCCATGGAAGCACATTTGCTCAATATCCAGAAGGCATTTCTAACCTCTTAACTGTTTCTAACTTATATTTTTTTATATATATATATATATATATATATATATATATTATATAGTACCCTGTCACATTCAATTTTCCCAACGTCAAGCTCTGTAAGATAAAACCTCTCATAGACAGCACTTTTCTCCTCCATTCCAAGCACGCTGCTTCTTATAACCAAACATTGGCCCAGCTTCTGGGTAGAAGYTAATGGTAATACTGACTAGTGACATCACCATTAATTAGCATTCATAAAAAACATAATTATCTAAAATGKTCTGAAGAAAGCGTACATTTTTCAGATTTGAGGTCTCACACCATTAAGAATAACTATATTACCTTAACACAATGGGTTCAAAGATCCCTCAGCAGTGGAAAGAATAAAAAGAAATCAGTTATTTCTCATAATGTTAAGCTAATCTCACAGCAATTGAATTCTCAGAGGGAAAGAGAAATTAAATGAATAAGAGTTTGGCACAGTTTGAATTTTAATAYAGAATAACTCTGTAACTGCTTGATTTCATCAAAATAATTCCTCCCAAGCAGCTTTTAAAGCCATCTATAAACATCTGCTCCCCCAGATGGTCGTTTCTACTCCCCCTTTGCAAACCTAAGCTTCTTAACTTTCAAATTCTGGCCTCCATGTAGTCACTTCCCAAAGACAGAAACTACATTTACCCCTACTCCCCACCCCCAGTTATTTATTTGCTTTAGAGCTGTGGTATGAAACTGATGGGATAACAGCCTTCTCTATAGAGAGGYGTCTGATGTTATCGCAGTAAAGAGGATGCACTATGATTTTCATGCACATTTTAAAACAGAGCAATTTTCTTTACATACATCATTAGAGGACATTCYCCTCAGACTAACACTGAGCGAATACTTTTCCAGACAAATTGCAGTCCTTCACAAAAGSGCTACAAATTCTGGCAGGACCCTGCTGATTCAAATGCTGCGCTCTGTATCTGCTTAAAACAAAGGACCTTTCTTGGCCAGTTCCCATACTGAAAAGCAGTTGTATGCATCCCTGTTGGTTTAAGCTGCAAATCTGGCCCACAAGGTTAGTAAAAACTCTGCATCTTGAGCACCCTGGRGTAATATATGGGAGTACTATATAGGTATTTCTATACTGCAGGTTTAAGGATCAGTATCTGCAAAAGAATGTCTTGTTTCATTTAAGAGAAGCACAAGGTCTCTAACAGGTGTTAGAGGGATAGTCAAGAGTGCTGTAAAACTGTGAGACAGAGGAACAGAAAAACACATACACATCTCACTGTTACTGAATGAACACCCTGGAGTTCCCGGGGGGTGCCTTAGGTGATGGGCACATTTACATTTGATACATTTACAGTTTTCTTGTTGTGCAATCAGTTCTTCAGTAAACTCCCATTCCATAAGTCACGGACAAGCATCCACAATACCAGTGCTTCTTACTCCCCCTAATAACCCAAGCCTATCAAAGACAGATGGCCAAGATTCAGATCTTCTCCTCTCRCCTCCCCTAAAACATCTCCTTAATCTTTACCTCATCTGGGAAGGAATTTCAACCTTCTCCCCATTGCACAGCCTCTCTGGTTTGGGCACAGCCTGCTCCAGGTGTCACCGGCAGCAGATAAATCACTGCTCTGGTGCTCAAGCCCAGAAGCTGAACACCCCTTCCCATCATGTCCAGTCCCAAACCTTTTAATCCTTCAGAGTTTATTTTCAGRTAGTCCATCCAGTCTCATGCTCTGYCTCTGCAGCAACAAGAGATGCCACTTAGGAAGAATCCATAAAGTCAACCACAGTCACGTCCCTTACCTCRTAGTTTCCCAGCATCTAGAACTGTTGCATTGAGGATATTTGCGGGTCCAACGCATCCCTGTCTATTCCCTTTACTATCTATGTTCTGCTGTCCACGTTTTTTACATTTACTTCCAACTGATCTAGCTCCAACATGTCGGCTGCAAAGAATGTACAAGGGTAGGAATTTCCCCTAAATCTTCAGAAGTGATAATCTACACCCAGAGTTCATTTCTTGCTACTGTCTGATCATCACTGACTGTCTGCTACTGTATAGCAATTACTAAGTCTCATTGTTCCACCAAAATCCCTGAACTAGAACTTTACTTTGAATATTATCTTTTTCCTCATGGGGTTTAAGACCAGTTTTCTACAAAGTGCTTATTGCACCCATAAAGCCAAGCAATAGCAGAGGTTGGAAGGGACCTCTGCAGGTCATCCCACTCAAAGTGGGGGCATTAATTTTTTTTACATTATATAACTTGTGATAATGGGATTCAGCCTTTTGATGGGTCTTATTTTAGACCAGAAATAATGGCAAATAAATCACCAAGTTGAAAAAAGCCTGGGGGAAGGGGATGCTTTGAAGGGTATTACAAGCACATTCATTTAGAATAAACACTGTCCCAGGAAAGACAATGTGCTCACGTACTTAAAAGTACAGGTGATATATTTAAAACTGYTTTAAACCAGTATGTTTTAACAAATATGAGGATGTAGAACAGCAGTGTCTGGTATGACTTTGGATTATAAAGAGCTTCCTTTCTTATAGGAATCTTTTCATAAAATTTGACGGAGCTTAGATGAAGGGAGAGAAGGAGGGAGAATATGACTGTACTTAATCTGACTGAATTTRCTTATTTCTGTGATGTCACTAGAGACAAAGACGGTTCTCTGCCCTCTAGGATGAAGATTCTCCTGCAGAGATACTCGCCAAATATTGACACTTTCATAACAGCCATGAGGAAAAATTATTTGGTTGCATCTAAATCCTCTAAAAAATGCAGTCAGCAGAACACCAACTGCAAAAGCTCCAGCAACATTTATATATGGGAAACTGTGTGACAGGAATATTACCTATATCCAACATCAGACTACGAAAGGCAGAAGGATAAYGGACTGATCCTACAAGGTCCTGAGTGAGCCACAGACATCTAAAATAAGGCATCCAAAATAGCARTCTACATACAAGCCAAGCTGCTAAATTCACTTTCTAGTCAATAGGGAATTGGTCAATACAGTCAGCAGACGTTAGGGTGCAGTTCAGCTGCAAGAGCAACATACATCTGCCATAGGACGAGGGGGTTCTCTAACTGTCCTGAGCTCAGTGAAGATCTACTGAGTAGGAGAGGATTTCAGACACCTACTGAATATCAAAATACAAATGCTTAGACACCAACTTTTAGGTTTCTTAATCTCAAACTGAATCYCTTGGTACACAAGTGTGGCTACATGAACAAAGCAAAGGGCACTCCAGAAWTGTCTTCACTAAAGCATCTTAAAAGTGAATTTAGTATTTGGGGTTGTGGGTAGTGAACAAGCTAGGATTGAAAATCTTTGTAAGGGCCACATTTTCAAGCCAGTGTGAGAATTTAGAACTGTATATACTGTCTCAGAAATCAATATCCATCAATAGAAAACACATTTAAGAAAGAAGTATTTAYCTGTCATATCAGGTAGTCAAAGTTTACACATAAGTGAAATGCAACACCCTCCCCATTGTAAGGAATAGGTCTTATGGATTTCCATATGACCACAGGTTTGAGAAGTGTTCTTCAAATAATGAGAATTAAACTGCATTAATAGTATTTTCATTCCTGCCTTGGAAAAGCAGATTTCCAAGAACTGAATAAGTYAGACTTCATGCTGAGACCTCAGGACCTGATAAGCACCTGCAAATCATAACAACTGCAGAAAAAAATGCTAAACTCAACATCCTGGAACTCATGTCTCAGAACTTCAGGTAGCATTAAAACCTTAGCATCAACTTCAAAATTAAAYAGCTTCTTTGCAGCTTCAAGATTAAGCTTCCATGGGCTATTTTTACTCTCAAACTAAAAGGCAGAAATAGAACTCTAGGCCCAAACAAGAAGCTGCAARGAAATAGCTCATTTTGTAAAAGCACAGGAATACTCACACAGGACAAAGAYTTACATACTACACTTGGAGAAATCTTTTCACGGTACCTCAACACTTAAATAACAGAGAGAGGACAACTCCATGTACCTGTTGTTTTCATCACTATTGATGAGGAATTTTGTTCACAAACTTCAGTGAGCTTTGCAGCTTTGCCAACGGGGATCCTGGGCCTTGGATGCTSCATCCCGCAAATAAAAATTAGAAGGACTACAGTCTGGCCTGATGTGTACAAACTACCCAAGACTTTTCAGGTTTTGGCAAGCAGACAAGAGAGCAAAGTTTGCACACTTCTATCTAAGCCCCCTGAACTCTGCATTTATTATTTCCATCACAAGCAACTTTTCTTCCTCAATATATTATTGCCTGCTTGTTAAATTGCCTCTTTGAAATTACCTACCCAAATTCTATTTATTAAGAAATTTTATGAAGATACCTGAATTGCTGTTCTCGTTTTTCAGTAACCAGTTTCTGYCTTTCTTCTTCTCTCTTCTCTCTCAGCAATTTTGCTCGCTCTCTCATTTTTGCTTGTTTTTCCAGGACTGTTTCTTCAAGTGACTCCATCTCAGCAAAATACCTATTTTCCTCCGATTCCAGCAGTTCACGAAGCCTATAATGAAGAGAACTTTTCAGTAAGAGCTAAAAAAAMCTCTGTCAATTTTTTGGCTTTAGTTTATTTACTAAGAATGCAAACAGCCTGAAGTAGGGCTCCATAGGCACTGTCCAGAAGAATCTCCATCCGGTATAGGAGGGAAAACCCTGTTACAAGTAATCAAGAGAAGCAGGTACCTTAACTGTTAATTTTCTTATGCGACAGCAAATCTTACCAGAATGTTGATGAGKCAGCACTTATACTCCACAGAGATCTATCTTGATTTTATAACAAATAAATAACTTAACATTTTGTTTGGAAAGATTTTTCTGTTCATTCAATTTCATTCATAAGCCAAAGGAACCATTTTTTGCTAAAATTATGCTGCTTTGCTTTGGATAGATCACTAATTTTTTTTTTAATTTTGGATATTAGTCTAGCAATAAATAGCTATTGGTGCAACATACAGACACACACACGTTTTTAGATCCATTTTTCCTAAAGAAAATAGAAAAAAGGAAAAGTAGTCAGGTAAAGAATAAAGAAGTCATTTAGATTTTGAATTATGCTGGTATATTTTTCTCATTTTTAAAGAAAAAGAGCAGAAACATGCCGCCAGTGTTTCTGTCTAGATTTTTAAGCTAGGAACTAAATAAAATTTGTGAATTAAATATCATATCACATGAAAAAATTATGATCAAACTGAGCTAAAAAAGGGCTTCAGCAGCATGTAGACACAGGGCTAATGCAAAACAAAGAGAGAGAGAGGGAGGGAAGGAGGTAGAGAGAGAGAGAAACTCCCCAGTCAATCAACAAATGGTTACTGATCTACTTTCAGCACTTCTTGCAATATTTTCCCCATAATATAAACTTGAATTTTAGGATCATTCCCATTTTGTTGCAAGATATCCTTCACTGGCTGAGCAGTTTCTTGGCACTATTTCAGCTTTTATCTCACAAATCTATTTCCAAGGCTGCTACAGAACTGTTAAACATCTTCTTCTAACTTCCAGTCTATATTTGTCATCAACTAATATCGATTTGATCTTGCACCATTGCCATCCATCCATTTAATCAATCCCCAGTATTTGGCCCTCTTCCTTAGAGATTTATGCCAGGCTCTTCTCAGAAACTTCATTTTGTCTTTTTTTTATGTCACACCATAAACCAGTTCCTCTAACCACTCCAATACTCCTTAACAAGAATATTATATCAACTTGGCAATTTTTAACATATATCACCATTTACCTATTAATTCCAGCAATATGAAATGTGGTGTTAAGAATCAGGAACTCAGTAAATCCAGCCCTAACATCCACATTGTTCTCCAGTCATCCTCACTTAAGCAGCTAAAGAATACAGTTAGTATTAATTCATGCTCTAAGAACCACAATACCAACCTGATAACCTTTGAAGGCACAAAAATCCCCTCATATAAAAGAATGTAAACCAGAAATTAAGCTATATGACTATATTCTCAGATCACTACAGTGTAATTCTAATATGCCTCACCTTTATTATTTTTGGATGACTTCTGGATCAGATTTTTTTTTCATCTGCCTGTGCTGCAAAGTCTTATTTGTGGCAGAAATAAGTATTAACTTAATGAGGTTGCAGAAAAGATAAAATTAAATAAAAATAAATCAAGATTGCATCCAGCAATTAGATTTTCCAACACTTTCACRGAAGTATGAAGAACACAGTCTTAACACACAGCCTAACACTCAGACCTGGGACTGAGTGTTTCCTCCCACAATCCCTCCTCTAAGGACACAGGGACGCTGGACCTGGCAAGGCAGCTATCAGTAGTGTGCGTTACCTCTCTCTCCTGTCCTCGCTGCCTGCCAGGTAGGCCTGCATGGCCTCGTGCACCCTCCTCTGGACGCAGTGGTGCTGCCGTCGGCGCTCGAAGCGCTCCCGCCACTCGTTGCTGGTGCGGTAGSTGCGGTAAAGCGCGGTGAAGTCGTCGAACTCGAGGCGCCCCTTCTCCTTGCGCCTGGCGGCCAGCACGGCCTTTTCGCACACATCCTCCTTAGGGGGCTTGGGGCGCTGCCAGAGAGAGCAGYAACACGTTATCCCGCCCGGGGGGTGTTTCTTTTAACGGAATGCTGACGCCCCCCACAGCACGGAGTGGGGTCTCCCGGTGAGCTGCTGCCGCTGCAGCCGCCGCCGGCCAGGCCGCGGAGAGCCCGCAGCGGACCTGAGCACCCCCCGCGCCCGCGAGCCGCCGCTCACCAGCGCCAGGGAGTGCGGGACGGGCCCCGTCACCTCGCGGTGCCGGCGGTGCCACCGCGCCGCCTCCKCCGCCTCCATGGCCACCCTCTCGCTGCCGGGACGCGCCGCCCGTCGCTATGGCGACGCCAGACGGCGGAAGTGACCTCACAGAGSGGAGAAAACAGAAGGCGCCCAAAGCGGAGCGATGCGCATGCGCTAAGAGTTGTGCGGGGACAGCTCACTGCTGCTCATGCGCAGTGGGCTACCCGAGGCGCCCGCGCGCGCAGCCGTGGCGCCCCCTAGTGGGGGCAGGGCGGTGGTTGGAGGAGTCATGGAAAAGGAAACAACTCCCGCAAAAAACCCCATGTTTTGGGACTTGGAGCTTCCTTTACCTGAGGTAAAGGACGCGTTAACKGCCACGCCAAGGCGGTTGCTGGTCACGGAGCCGTTCTGCGGCAGTTCCTCAGCTGCGGAGAAGGCAGCACCACGTGGAGACCCAAAATGACTCGGAAAAAGAGGCCTTTTTTAAGAGCAAAGGCTATGGGGTTGTCACTTGTTTTTTTGCTGCTAGGAGGGGAAATCCAGCCGAGGACAGTGAGGCCTTTCTGCCGCTACAGGAAGTAAATGAGGTTGATTGGTATCAACTGATGAACAGTTCTCCACACACACACACTCTTTTTTTTAATATACAAAGGGAACCTTTCAGTTCTGAATCCCTCCAGTGGAATAACTGCACAATTCTGAAGGAACCCAAGTCATCTTCATCCCCTATAAAAGACAGAACATGCCCTGGAGTGGCTCTTTGTTCCTTTTCTGCGGCATTGCGGTTGGGCAGCCCTTGAGCCCATCGCTGTCGTCCTCCCGCGGGATCAAAAGCCCTTCTCACCTCATCCRTGCTCCAGGCTTCCCGGGCCCCAGGGTTCCTCCCGACTCCGAATTCCCCCRGGGTTTCCTCACCCATCCCACATGAAACCTTCCCAGGTTCTTCCCGTCATCCTCCCTTTTCATCCTGCATGCTGGTGGCTTCAGGCTGTCTTTGAACCACATGCTTAAGGAAATCGTGACTCCTGCTTGTTGCCTCTTCTGGGTGCTTCTGTTCATTTATTTTGAAGGAATTGCTGTCTGGCCAGATCCACATGATCAAAATCCACATGCTCAAAGTGAGTCAGAAACGGAGGCGGGAGGGAGTCACATAAACACGTCTCCATCGACACGCAGTGAGTGAGTAGCGGAGATCAGAGCTTTCACTATGGTCCAAATTTCAGGCACAAGGGGAAGACGAAACCCTTCTTTCTCTCCAAACTATCACCAGACATGCCAGGCCAGAGGGAAGGCTGTGAACTTACTGGGTAAGGGAGGCATCTGATGGGACAGATCTGCACCAGGCTGTGGATGGTGCTGTCAGCTGCGTGCACTGGTCACRCTTGTGCTTAAAATGAAGGTGCAAAGGCTGGAGTCCTTCTGGGACTGCTTCTGAGAAAGGCCCTATCAGATAAATGTTCTTTTTAACCCCAACCAGCCCATCTGAAGGGAGTGGAAGAGATGAGCTGCTTTTGGTGCTCACTGGCAAGTAGGAATGAGGTTATTCTCCTTGCCTTCTCTTGGCCTTGGAAGAGCAAAGCCTGACCACAGAGAGGGGACACAGCACAAAGTAAGGGTGTTCAAGCTCAATATCAGAACATTAGTATGAACACACAGAATCCCAGAATGGTTGAGGTTGGAAGGGACCTCTAGAGATCATCCAGTCCAACCCCCTGCTCCAGCAGGGATACCCAGAGCACGGGGCACCCGGTCGCATCCAGGCGGGTTTGGGAGATCTCCAGAGCAGGAGCCTCCACAGCCTCTCTGGGCAGCCTGGTCCAGGGCTCCAKCACCCTCACAGCAAAGAAGTTCTTCCTCACATGGACATGGAACTGCCTGGGGTTCAACTTGCACCTATCACCCCTTGTCCTGTTCACTGGCCACCACCCAGAAGAGTTTGGCCCTCTCCTCCCTACTATCATTCCTCAGGTATTTGTACATATTGATCAGATCTCCCCTCAGTCTTCTCTTCTCCAGGCTAACCAGGCCCAGCTCGCTCAGTCTGTCCTCATATGGTAGGTGCTCCAGTCCCTTCATCATCCTCATTGCCCTGCGCTGGCCCCTCTCTAGCAGCTCCACGTCCCTCTCGTCCTGGGGAGCCCAGAGCTGCCCCCAGCACTCCAGGTTTGGCCTCCCCAGAGCTGAGCAGAGGGGCAGGATCCCCTCCCTTGCCCGTCTGGCAACGCTCCTCCTGATGCAGCCAGGAGCCCATTGGCCTTCTTGGCCATGAGGGCCCATTGCTGCCTCATGGGGAACTTGGTGTCAAYCAGGACTCCCAGATCCCTGTCCGCGGAGCTGCTTTCCTAATCTGCACTGGGCATCGAGGAGCTGCTCAGGGCTGCTTTAGTTTGGGGGCTCATGGAGTCTCAGGACTGCTTGAGTTGGGCGGATCCAGCCACTGAAACTGCAGCTGGGTCCGACGGGCTGCCTGCCCGAAGGCTGAGGGGCCAACRCTCTGCTCAGCAAAGGTCTCCTCCTTCTCCTCCCCACATGCCCCAGCGTGGGGAAGGCCCCATCCTCTTGCCCCATGTCTCTGTTGTCCAAGTCTCTGCTGTGGAACCACTTMTTTTCTCCAAGAAGGGCGCTGGGAGGCCAAGGGCCCTCACAAGCACGGCTGAGCATGGGATGTGCTTGCCCATGCTGCAGTAATAACTATTGGATGTGTCTATGCAGTGTCAAACACACGCTACAGGGTCCAAAGTACTGGTTTAAGAAAGAAGATCAAATTCTGTGTATAGTGAGGCGGSAAAGGTTTAACATGCAAAGCTGCACGCATGAGCGCGCCGGTGCATGAGGTGCCACGGGGAGCTGCATGCCGGCGCTGCACGGAAAGCCTGTTGGGTGACTAATGCGGAGTCCTGGGCTTGCAAGTTAAACTCCATGTAGGAGTAACTTCCCTATGGTTTTAAAAAAAAAAAAAAAAAAAAAAAAAAAAAATGTGAGTAATTGTTGCTGTGAAGTTTTGGGTTTTTTTTTTTTCACGAGGGGACCTAAAGCTGAGTCCTTAAAGCCAGTTGAGACAGCTAAGGAGGAATTGAAAGAGTTTTGAAGGACCCTGTGCCTGCCGTCACTTTTGGCTAAATCAGTGATCTCCAATGAGCATCAGCGGTATCAGCTAAAGAGCTGCTCTGGCTGCCTCCTGCCACTTTTCCTTTCCATTTTTTCCAGACAATTATTTTARAGATTTGAGTTTATAAATGGCCCGGCGAAATAAAACCCCACGCTGTGCGGACGCGTTGGCATGCCCCCGTCATGCGTTAATTGCCGGAGCCGATCTGCCGTCCCCRCCGCGTTGCAACAGGCAGCGGGTGCCCTCGCACCACGGGTCACCCAGCGTCACCTCGCACCGTGGGSAGATGGGGGGAGACGCTGCACGGGGCTGAGCGCAGGTCCCTTTGCTTAAAAAAAAGAGAGAAAAGAGAAAAAGGAAATTACAAGTTGATTAAATTCCAGTGCCTCCAAAACAATGAGGCACGTGGAATAATSGAGTACCTGGGAAATCATTCAGAAGCGACTACAAGAAAATACAGAGATGAGTAACGGCAGTGTGGCAAGGGGGAAATGGAAATTCCCAGGGGGAAGAAGAGTGTCCAAAGGGTCCTGGGCATTCAGAGGGAGGGTCTGCCCAGCAGGTCCGGTGCAGTGAGGACAAGGGCACCGCGTTCGTATACATGGGCCAAAGATGGAGAAGATGGAGAAGACAGAAAAGATCAYGGAATCCCAGGATGGYTGAGGTTGGAAGGGACCTCTAGAGACCATCTAGTCCAACTCCCTGCACCAGCAGGGACAAAAGATGGAGAAGCTGGAGAAGCTGGATGAGATGGAGAAGAAGATGAAGAAGATGGGTGGCCAGAGGGGTGCAGGAAGGCAGTGGACGTATCATTCAGACCACTATGTCCTCGTTCCTGCCTCCAGGATTTCATTGCCGTGCCTCCTAAAGAAGTAAAGTTTAATTCCGGCTTGAAAACACACTCTTCTGGCGGGACCAGAAAACAGCGACATTCTTGGTGCCGCCGAACGGGACTTCCTGGCGGAAAACCAAATAAATAAATGAGCGGATAAGTTAGATAAATAGATAAAATAGTTCCTCTGGTAATTATCTTTGGTGCTTCCGCAGCTCCGGCGGGCTCGGCGCGGTTCGGGGGCGGTTCGGGATGGCTCGGGGGGGGTTCGAGATGGGTCGGGGGCGGTCCGGAGCAGCTCAGGGGCGGTTCGGGGCGGTCCGGGGCGGCTCGGGGGCGGTCCGGGGCGGCTCGGGGGCGGTCCGGGATGGCTCGGGGCGATCCGGGGCGGCCCCTTGCGGGACCCAGCGCGTTGTCCCGCCGGTCGCACCAGACCCGGTTCGCCCGCGACATGGACTGCGGCGTGATCACGTCCAAGACGGTGCTGGTGCTKCTGAGCGTCGCCTTCTGGGTACGGAGCGGGCCGGTCCGGGCGCCCCGAGGGACCGATGGAGGGGGGAAAACGGGGCTCGGCTGCGGGAGGGGGTGTACGGAGCATCACCCCCCACCACCACTCCGCTTTGCACTAACCGGAGTGTCCAGGAAAGGAGGTACCGGGGTTTCTGTTCGTAAGCTTGTGAGGAAAAGACAAGTTGCAGTTCAGGGGTGTTTTTGGAGGAGGGTTGTACGGTTTTCACTGGCACTTAGCGGTGGAGGTGCCGGGGAAGCACCGGAGCTTCCAGGCAGGTCCCGTTTTGGGGAGGAAACGGGTTCTGGCTGCTGTGAGGTGGACGCAGACGGTGGCTTTAAAAGCAGCCAGAAAGTGCAGGGGCTTATGTGTTTTTTGGTCAAATCCTTTGCTGGTTTGGAAGGTGCTGCTGGAACGTGAAGACCAAAGTGAAGGTAAATCAGCCTGAGTGGGAGGTGCACAGGAGGATTTTTCGGTGGATTTTCCAGTGCTCCGATGCCCGGGAGTGGCAGAATTAGCCCTGGAAAAGGCCCTTCTGCACCCCATGGCTTGGTTTCCACGCGGGCAGGGAAGGGAAGCGGGTTTGGGGCTGGCAAAGTGTGGCTTCATGTGACTGTGACTGGCGGCCGGTCACAACGGGCCACCCGTATTCTGACAAAATCAGCCTTGGACTTTTCCACGGCGGGGGGAAGTTTGCGTAATCTGCTAATAAATAGGTGGGAAGGGACGAGCGGGTGCCGGAGGGGGTCTGGCAAGTGGTGGGGGCGCTGGGGAGAAGCGAGGAAGTAAAATGGTCCGTTGACCATGGACCAGAGCTTGAGTTGGCCACCCGATGGGTGACTGGCCCTCCTCTGACTTCAAGGCTTTGGGATTTACAGCGCTGCATGTGTTTCTTCTCCTTGGATTCCAAGGGAATTTATGGATTTGAGGTTTTACAGGATGTGTTCTCCCTTTGGAGTCCAAGGGGATTTACAGATTTGAGGTTTTACAGGATGTTTCTTCCCCTCGGGTTCAGAGGGTGCTGCCGTGCTGGGCAATAACACGCAGGTCACCTCACTGTGCCTCCCCTATGGGTTTTTATCACAGTTTACAGCGTTTTCCAAAAATCCTTTCGGATCAATGGCGTGAACGGTGCGGGAGGWTGAATTTCTTGCTGTGTAACATGAGCTGCTGTGTGTTTGTCACGTGCTGTTATTGAAAGTGCTTGGAGAGGGGCCCGGAGCACCTCACCGTGTGTGAGTGGCAATCCCAGAGCCTCAGACAGGAATATGAGGGGTCAGGGACACCTCATATTTATATCATTGCTAGTGATGAGCTTTATTTTATTTCTTTATATCAAGCTGCAGCTTTGTGGCCTCCTAGAAACATCTCTGGTACTTTCTGCCCTAAGAGAACTCCCCAGTCTTGACTGTTGGATCGTCCAGCTCTGGATAATGAGCAATTTCTTCCTCCACAAGTTTGCAAGCCCTGAATTTGGGCCGACCCAGATCAAGCCTTGGTCTCGTCCTAGGCAAGGCGCCCTGAGGCCCGCGGCGCCCGGATGCTGCAGCAGCCCTTACGTGCAGCGACCGCGCTCCGGCGCAGAACCGCAGAACCAGGAATTCAGGTTTCTGCAAGGCGGGGAAGGAGGRACTGCCTCCTCGGCGCTTCCAGAGTGTGCTTGTGTGTGACAGGGGGCCGCTGTGTGCAGGGCTCTAGATCGTTATCAGAATAGGAGGCTTGCAAGGAGTGTTTGTGGTTTGATTTTCTCGGAGCGGTAGTTCCTGCTTGGGCATTGTATGCTGCAAATCTTGCCCTGCTTGGAAATGATTATGGGAAATATTTCATCTTCTGTCAGGGCAGTTAGGATATTTTGACAGAGGTTATTGCTTAGAAATGCCATTAAAAATAAATAGTTGGTCTCTGGAAGTTGGATTTTCTGAGACCTTCTATATTTTCATTTCCTGTGTTTCTCTCCATGCTTGCGATCAGGAGCAATTCATCTTGCTGAGAGGAGCCACCCAAAAGACAGGTATGGTGTCAGCAGGTTATCCAGGCGGCCTCCGTGTTCAAACACTTTCCATCCCTGATGGAAAATGTGGGTCGTGTGCCACCTTGTTGGCTGAACTGGCTGCATGTTTGGAGCCAGATGCCTCTTCCGATTCAGGAAAAGAAGGTGGGAAGAGGAGATGGTGGAGCCCTTCCTGCTGCAAAGTGCAAGCAGAGCATGTGCCTTCCTGCCCTGCTCTATCCTACTCCTGCTCTTTCTTGTCTTCCCGCCCTTGGGGACAGGAAGGAGAGGAGATTAAGAAGCTCCTGTTGCAGGGCAGGGGTTGAGGCAATGTTTGCTAGAGTGTCTGTCATCTCTGTTTCTGCTTAATCTACCCTTTTTTGATGCATCCAAGACCAAAATGTGCTCATTTTCAGCCTCCCAGTGGTCTGCAGAGTGATCTCCGGCGGCACACTGGAAGATCAAGCGATGACAGTGTTGATGCAGTGTCACTTTTCGGTCGTTTTTAGTAACTGGGAGGGATAAATGTGTCAGTTCCTGCATCCCCAAGTGGTTTGAAGGCACTCTCGCCGCTTACAGGTGGTTTGGAAATGCTTGCCATGAAGGTAGCGATGGATGCAGAAGGATGCTTAAATACCAGGTCCTCAGATATGGACTCTGAGAAGGATATTTTTAAGGGAGGAGGTTTTCTCCAAAGAGCAACTGCAGGTCAGGGAGTCTCAGACCTCTGAGTTCCCGCATGTTTTAAATGACTTTGCCCAAAACCACACAGCAGAAGTTAACAGACTTCTGCTCATTACGCGTTTGCCCCACTCTGAAACCCAGGGTCTACTGTAGAAAGACCCTGATAAACCCTGATAAACCAGAATCGCCGATGACTTTCAAGTTTTGTCATTCCTCTGCAAGAAGGTGAAGGATCAAGAAAGCTTTTATCCAGATTTGCAAGGAGAGAAGGGCTGTCCCTCTTGGTGTGTATGCTGGTTGTACAGGGGTAAGAACGCCGGTTATTCTGAGAGGAATAATGCTGGCAAACCCTTTTTGAGCAATTGATAAATGGGAAATATTTGGAGGAAAGGTGATAGTTTTCCATCAGATGTAATTGCTGGGTGTGGAGAGGCAATGGCAGCACTGGGCAGGCTGTATTGGATGGGATGTTTTCACCGATATCCCTGCCAGGCAAAGGTATTGTGAAGGGAGAAGCGGCTTTCAGGTCTTGATATCAACCAAAATACCACACTGAGGTGGCCTTGCAGTGAGGAAGCGCAAGGGGATGGTTTGAAAAGGTTTTCTGTCTATGGCCATACATTATTTTTCTACTGCTTACCGTATTTTTCTTTGCTTATGGAAAGTATGGAAAACGGAACTGAATCAGTCCAAGTTGTGTTCTCTGGTAGATACTTTCAATACACTTGAATTACTGTGGGGAAAAAAAAAAAAATCTGTGTTTGCAAAACTATTCTCTAATGCTCAGAATCACCCATATTCTGCGAGTGCTTCTCTCATTCCTAAACTGTGCCTACAGCTTACGYTGTTTTCACATCTTTGAGCTGTGCAGAACCCCAGACCGGACTGGGCAGCCTGAAGACAGAAGCTCTTTCCACTGTGATGTCCTTTACAGCAAAACCTACAGCCGGCCCTGTTTGCAGACCTCGGTGTCAAATCAGCACTCTGAAATGGGAGGATATGGGGAAAAATCTTTATAAACAATAAAAAGCCCTAGCAAGAAGCACTACCTTTTTATAACTGTCAGCTTGATTAGTAACTTTGATTCCATAGCATTAAAAAAAGAAACCTACGCTTGTAGATGCAAACAAACAAAACCCCTGTTCCCTTCATTGAACAAGGTCAAATTATTCACACAGTCAAAGAAGGGAAAGTGGAAGAGGGTCTGTTCTACCCCACTGTGAGATGCAAATATTTCTATTTTTAATTTTTTTTTCTTTCTGTCTGCTGTCCAGCCCCAAGCCCTCCTGTTTCACAGGCTGGATTTAATAGTCACGGGCTTCCTTTGAGCCCAGCCCGGCAAGGGCTTCATCCTCCGCGCTCGGATCATTCTGGATCGCTTTCCGGGAGAGGCGCAGGGCAGGAAACACGAGGGTTTCTGCGTCAGCACCTCCGGCAACGCGAGCGCTGTGGGCGGCTGCATATTTGGGATCGCGGATCAGTGAGAAACGGGGCTTTCTGACAAAATTTCCCGTTGCTCGGCTTGTCTTCAGGGAATCATCGGTGCTATGAAGAAGTGAAAACCTTTTTTTTTTTTTTAGGGGTTAGACAGAAACTTGTTAAATCAAGTCTGTACTTCAAGATCTGGCCTTGCCAGTGCAAAGAGACAGGTCCTTGTGCTTCTCCTCTGGAGAGATTTTGTTTTCATTTTAGGGATGGACTGCTAGGTTTTGCAATGTTAGAATCCTTCCGCTGGATTTTGATTCTTGCCTTAAGTTTGGGAAAAGCTTTGGGAGGAAAAGGTGGAGATGGACATCCTGAAGTGTTTTTCTCCTCTGCTTTGACAGTTGCTGCTGGGATTTGCCTGCAAAAATTAAAACAAGCTGCCTTCTCTGTTTAGTATGCAAAATCATCTCTTTGATTTAAAATATGGGGGTGAAGTCCTGGATGTATCTAAGCTTGCAGAGAAAAACCTAAACTTGCCCTAGGCCAAATCTTCACCCAGTATCTTTTATTTTCCCTATGCTTCCTTTTTTTTTTTCCTGTATGGAAGCAGAAGTTCTGAAGTTATTGTAACAGAGCCCTTCTTGGCTGTGTTTCCCATCCGACCAGAGTGCAGCTTATCTTTGATGTTGCAGGAAAACCATCGGAATGGTCAGTCTGTGCTTGCATTGATAAAGCTGGTAGAAGAACCTCCCACGAGCTGCATGTTCCTGCTGAAGCTGGCTCCTTGTCGCGGAGCTCTGCTAGGTCTGGCCCTGCAGAACTTCTGCAAATTGGCTCCACAAGGTTGTTGTTAACTTGTGGTAGCCCTTAACCAGCATCACGGGTTTGCTCATCGGCCAGGGCTCGTGATGTACCTGCGTTCAGCACCTCCTGTGCCTGCTTCCTCTGCAGTTGGAGGGGAGCTCACTAAAAACGGTTGGAAAACAGAGGGTATCAGATACAAAGGAGAAGCAGAGAACACTCGCTACCTAAATCACTTGCAGAAACCTAGTGTAAATGTGGGAGGTTCTGACCTGTCTCCACATGGGTCTCTGTCTTATAATATGAAATGATGCAGAGGGTTTGGGATTTGCTGTCCTGGCATGTGCTGCAGAAGTGCAGAACTGCTTGCAAAGGCACTAGCTTTAGAGTGACATGAGTCACTGGGGCTTGAAACTCTAAATATGACAGACTAGCTGGATTCACTGACGCTTTGCACTTTAACTAAGCCACATGGCTGTTTTATTTAGATGCAACGCCCTTGCATCCACCAGGAACACGGTTCCTGCCTCTGCAGTCTGTCCTGCCTGTCCCGCACTAGCTCCATTCCCCCAGGATTTTGCCTTTCTCCATCGTGAGCCTTTCCGAGGATCTCCCCGGGCGCTCAACAGTGGATGACACCCCAACCCCAGTGCTCAGTGGCACTGCCCAAAGCCTGCCAATGTCCTCAAGGAAAAACCTGCTTATTAGTAGCTGCAGCTGGACGCGAGCGCTCGGCTTGGGCGTGCACGTGCCTGCAGCCGTGCACGTACGGGAGGCCTCGCACGGCTCCGCCTCGCTGCGTCGGGGCGGGTACCTCCGAGGACTTGATCCTGACGGAAAATTTCAAGTTACAGCTCAGCTCTGCGCTAGGTTTGCAGTGATGGCAGCAGCAAGGAGACAGAGGGCTGGAGGTGACGCCTTCGGGTCAGGATATGAGTGCTGCGGCTGGGACACCACCGTGTTGCATCCGTATTCCTGGTGCAGGATTATTTCTTGGCACGTAAAACATACACCAGTCTTTTTAAAAAATTTCAGAAATCTGCTTTCTTTCCTCTTATTTTAGGAGAAAAGACTTTACTCGGATGAACTTGATAGACTTTGCTTGGATGAACTTGGCAGACTAACTTTTTTAATCTTAACACCCATTTCAAGTATATATCTTCTAGTGCAGCAGGTGGAAGATGCTAACTTTTTCTTTCAGATGAAGAACACTGAAATAAAAAAAGCAGGACCTTAGACAAGACATGATAGATGGCTTTATGGGTTAGCTTGGTCCTAATTGCATCACTCAGAGCATCTCATCCCGGTAATTTTTAGGTCCAGGGTGTGGATGAAGGATGTGTCCCGCTCCAGAGCTAATTAAGAGCAGGCAGCAGACCTCGCCGCAGGGAAGGAGCCAAACATGGTAAAGGAATTAGCAAGGTCTAGCTCTAGTGTGAGGAGTACTGGATTTAATTAAAATGTACTGTGCTGGGAGAAGTAGGGAACAGCTTGTAGGCTGCGTGATGAAATCCAGCTGCGGCCTGTTGAAAACAGGCTGGTTTCTGTCCTCCAAGTTTCTAGCAGGTGGGTACGGCCAGTGACCCACTTTTTACAGGTCCTGAATTGGGCTGATGGGTCACAGGGGATGGACTGACTGCAACTCGGAGGAGGTTTTTAATGCCGCAGCTGAGGCTCTGGCTGAGCATTGTGAAGCATTTTGTGTCCTATCCAGGGCCAGTTTTGTGGATAAAACCCTTTGGCCTGCTTGTTGGGCATCGGTCGCCAAGCCACCATGCTCATACGTTGACTCGTGCAAGGTTGTGCTGGGATCAGGGACAGTTGTGCCTGTCCCTTTCCCCTTTTCTGAAGAAAGTCTAAGAAGAGTCTTYTGTAGTGAACAGTAGACCAAGGATAGAGAAAACCAGTTATCTTGGTTGGCAGTGAACAGTCTCGCTCTTGTGCTTACATCCCACCSTGTCTTTGAGAGCTTCCAAGGGCTCAAGAGGAGCACTGCTGAGAAGGCAGRAACGATGAGGTTTTCTCCAAAGAACAAACCAAAAGCACAACCCCGGGGTCATCATTTTAGAAATTAACTCCTCCAARTGTAGTATTGGATGGGGAGTTATTTCCAAACATAGGCCTTCTTTTTCCCTAGATCTTTGCATCTGCAGCCATTGCTTTACGCTATTACAAAAGAAAAGMTCAGGCTCATTTTTCTGGTAACTCCAAGTAACTTTATTGTGTTACAGGCAGCAGCAGCCGGTCTTAGCTAYGTCGGAGGATACGTCATTAACACCTACAAGAGCTATGACAACTTCCTGCAAGACGAATACGCTGTCTTGCCAGCGGTGATCATTATTTGTGTCGCCATCGTAATGTTCCTCATCGGCTTGATCGGCTGCTGTGCCACCCTCCGCGAGTCACGAGTTGGGCTGGGGCTGGTAAGTCCTCCACGTTCCTACCTGTCCTTTTCCGCTCCCTGTTGCATGGGGCACTGTTTGGGTGTGTGGAGCTGCAAGTGAGAATGTTACTAGGGAGAAAGGCTGGAGCGCTGCCCCTTCGTGGGAGCTACGTGCTGCTGTGAGGCAACGATTGATGGCGAGTGGGCTGCATGGTAAATTATTAGACTTTCACTCARATTATTAGAATTTCACTTGTGCAGACTAAAGCCCTCAGCCCTTTATAGTTTCTGATGATTATTGCAGAGATGCGTCCAGAACAGCCCACATCCCTATCTCTGGGGGAATGATCCCATTGATATCCCAATGATAATGATCCTTTGGGGAGTCCCAGAGCTGGGAAGCTCTGGTCATTGTCGTGGCTATTCAAGATGATCTCCCTTCTCAAATTACTTTCTGGAGGCTTTTGTAACTGGCGATGCAACAGTGGATAATGCAAACTTACTCATCATCATCCATCCATGTGGTGGAAAATGTGTCCTTGCTGTGCATACTTACAGTCTCTCTCTTTGGATTTCAGTTCTTGGCCATTATCCTGATTATCTTTATTGCAGAAGTATCAGCTTTTGTCCTGGGATTTGTGTACAGGGAAAAGGTAAGAATTAGCATCTCTGTGCTAACACAGAAGTGAAGAATACCTCCTGTGTTKTTGGAGCATTCCCATGTATCCAGCTTTCTTGCCTTTCCTCCTCTATGCTGAAAACTGCACGGCAAGTGGCTACCGTGCGAGTGCAGAACGGGGATGTCACCACCGAGTGTGTGAATTGGCCCTTGTAAGGAACATGATGAATACATGAAGTGTCTGCAGGCCTCCCGACTGACTTTAGGTTGAATTAAGCAGATGTTGTTGCTCACAAAGAAGGCTCTTAAGTCAACGAAGAACAGCTTGTATCCAGGATATTATATTCTGATTAAGTACTACCTAGATGTTATCTAAAACTTGGTGTTTTCTTTTTAATTTTTGAGATACAGATCTTCTGCATTTTCCTTCAGATAATATTCTGATCCCTTGTGCTAACACAAAATGGATATTTTTCTCTGAAACTAGGTAAAAACTGATGTGCAGGATACAATGCGTTCAGTGTTTGAAAAGTATGACGGGAAGAATGCAGAGTCTACTGTCGTGAATTACTTGCAAGAACAGGTAAGAAAATCTTAAATTCAGCAGAGAATTATTTAGAAATCACTCAATTGGGCATTAAGCAAGGAATGTGGCCTGGGAGAAGAAGGGAAGGAAGGCTGGTGTCCTAGAGCAGCAGCACTGAGCACTTGGCTCTCTGTGGGGTGCTCCCTGCTTTTCAGAATTGTCCTTTGGGGTCCTCATGAGAAGTTTGTGTCAACTAATGACCTCGTTGGTATGAGTGGCCTTGGAATTAGACATGGGAATGAATATAAATATGAATAACTTTATAAATAACTGTCACTGAGAATCCCATGCTATAAACCAGAAAGATGACAGAAGCCCTTGCTCAGTATTCCCAMGAGAGGCTGAGTTCAATGCTAGCGTTCACATTCGTGTTGTATTCACACATCCAYGTGGCTCTCTGGTGTCTGGCAGCTTCACTGCTGTGGCGTGAGGAACTACAGYGACTGGACGAGCACGCCGTGGTTTAACTCCACGGGTAACAACAGCGTCCCGCTGAGCTGCTGCAGGCAAGAGCTGAGCAACTGCACGGGGAGCCTGGATCAGCCACAGGACCTCAACACTAAGGTGAGGGGAACAGGAACAGTTTCTTATTTCTGTGTTATGCTGGCCYGTGATAGTTCTCTGAACTAGCCAGAGCCAATGGGGAATGCGTTTTAGGCAGGATTTAGGGATGATTTCTTCCAATTCTTTCCAGCAGTTTGAATCCCAAACTCTCTTCTCCCCCTGTGTTTTCCACTACATAGTTTCCTTCTTGCATATTTACCTAAAAGCACTGAGATAACCAGAGGGAGAGCGCCAGGTGTCTTCACAGGCATCAATCTGTCTGTTTGGCTTCTGTCTACTGATGACAGTCCTCCCTTTGGAGCTGCTGCAGCAGCAACATGACTAGCCCAGAGGGCTACGTGTGGGTGAATCACTGTCTAGACCCTTCTGGAGTGAAGGAAGAGGCTCTTTTAGGATGGACAGTATTTAACCTGGAAAATTGCATAGTGAGTGCTCCAGCTTGAGGCACAAGCCCATAAATTGCCTCTTACAGAAATCACTGGTAACCTTTGTGGTGCTGAGTTTTGGATACTTCTTTGTGTAATAAGTGAACTGAGCTGGAGGAGATTCCTCGAAGCAGCAAATGTTAGTGAGTCACAGACTGTCAGTGCATCTCCCCAAGCAAGGGGAGAAAGACAATCCATCAGCTCCCGAAAGCAGGAGGGGAAGCCATGGAGTTCGCAATGGTTGCTTAGGCAGGCTCTACATGGTCCTGCTTCCTTTCAGAGACTATGGTGTTTATTTTTCTTTTTATTTAAATAATAAAAAAAGACAAGCTGTCCAGCTGAATTATCTTTTGGGTTGTCTTCACTTCTTTCTTCCTTGGCAGGGCTGTGCGGGGGAGCTGGAGTCTGGGCTGCAGAGTGTGCTCAGCTATGCAATGCTTGTAATCCTGGGATTTGCCATCGTAAAGGTACGTCTAAATGTTGCTATTTCTTCCCTCGTGGAAAATAATGCTGATCACCACTGATGTCCTCTGGCATTTTCTTCCACCATGTCCTTTCTTGGACTGTGAAGTAGACTCTATACCRTATTCCTTCCTTATTTTCTTCCATTTTTCTCATTTTTGTCTGTATTGTGAGAAAGAGCAGGATCTAAAAAAAATAGTAGAGTATTCAAAGTGGGAAGTTGTTTTTTTTTTTTCTTGATAGGAAAGACAGTCAGCTATGTGTGCTTAAAGGCCCAGATCTAAAAATCTTTATTAAAACAGTAAGAAGTTTTCCAGTATTTAACTGAGATTTTAAAAATTACTCYTCAAAGTTTGCTCTTGGACACATGCCAGTCAGTAGTCCTGTGCAYGGAGACCTGGAATCAAAATGGTCAACAAATACGACCAGGAATGAAAACAGATGGACTGTTTATAGAATTGCAAGATATGAATTAAATGAAAAGAARTAGGAAACCAAAACAAGTTGTCCTGTGGGTGAAAAACAGATGTTAGAAGGCCCGACATAAAATTTGTAGTAACTGATACACCCAAGAAATGTGCGTGCAGCCTTATAAAGATTTGCCATGTTTATTTCAGCTTGGTGGTTTGTCGTTGTACCTTTTTGCCAAATTTTGTAACCTCATCCTTGTTGATAGAGATGAACATTTAATAACAGCAAAATGTCTCTCCTTTGAGTATCTGCTTTTGGTAAAAGAGTATCGGTACATTGAGCYTGTGTAGAACACTTGCTGTTTAATATCTCATTCCTGAACTTAACGAAGAAGCAAAAATCTGTCYGCTTGCGTGTTGTCTCAGGATCGGGGACTTGATTAAAATTTCCTTTTCTTAGTTCTGGCCCAAAGAGAGAGGTTTGTTTTTGCTGCATTATATCTTACAGTGTAAATTTTAAATTACTCTGAAGTTTCCATCACTTCTCTTCCCTCTGTAAAATGATCAGTTTTAAACTCCTACTACACCTCCCTTTTATTATTTCTCTGATGAATCTTTCCACCACAGTTTCCCCTATGATTATCTCTTATGATTACTGTAGCATATCCTTCCCTTTTATTTACCTATCTTATATACTTAAATCTTTAATAGAATTACATGGTAARACCAGAAGAGTCACATGCTTTTGCTGAAATTACTTCCGTGGTAACATACCTAGAAATARATATGGATGTGTAAATTAATGGGAGAATCTAGGAAAAGAAAAATGAGAGTTGGAACTAGTATTCAAATGTGATATGCAAAAAACTATTTTTTGATATGAAAGGCATGTTCTTGTTATGATGATAAAAGCCTTGATTAGCACTTAATTATTGGATCTGAGGGATGAAATGGRAAGATGTAGCAAAACTAAATCTCTTTTGTGCTCTCTCTTTTTCAGTTCTTTGGCATGCTGAGCATCTGCGTACTCACTTGCAAGAGAGAAGACACTGGATATCAGCCTCTTTACTCGGGCGTGTTTGCTTGATAAAATGCAAAGATTGCTTTTCTTTTCCTTCCCAAAGATAAAATAGATTTGTAAAGATACATGTTAAAAGACAACTTATGACCTTTTGGTTAAATATTTTATTTTATCTACATGAAACAGAAAGAACATTGTGTTTTGATTTGGAAATTTTCTTGCGGGTGGTGTGTGAAATGACACTCCACATTTAGTGCTGTGTAGTAATTTATCCTGTTTATACACACTGCAACTTCCTGCGAAGTTAATTAAGATTGGCGTATGTGACTTACTATGTACCAACGGATGATGTAGTAGAGTCCAGGGAGAAATCTACTTCTGCAATTCCTTTCTGTATCCTAAAGTATGCAAAGAGAAATATTATTTTTAATTACTAAATTGACTGAGAAAGCAGGACAGATTCATTAGCTGCACAAACACGAAATTCTCCTCAAGACATGGGTAATCAGCAAAATAAGTTCTTGAATAGGTGAATTGAATGCTCTTTAAAATTCCAGGGAGTTAGGATACATTTCACCTGTATCTGGTGGTGGTTCTTTTTTCCCCTCTTGCTTTGATTATTCAGATTATTGTAAAGGTTGTTAGTGCAAGACAGCCCTTTGAAGCATTGCTTAAGAACTAAAGCAGAAATTTGGTGTTGTCTTTTGAAGCACCTATCAAATGTGAACAACCCCGGGTCATGAGCAGGCCTGTATTTTGGGCTTGGGGTATGTCTATTTGGGGGTTTTCCTGTTTGGGATTTTCTTTKTCTTTTTTTGAAGCTAAAAACTACTTATATAGCAGGTGTCTGGATTTTTTTTCCCTTTATACTGATGCYTTCGTGTTTTGCCTGCACAAAGACACACTTTGTTTCTATTGAACGTGGAAGCTKCACGCAGTATTCGGGGGGTACAGGCTGCGAGGTGGGAGTTGCAGGAGAGGTTGGGTCAATGTGAAAGGCCTTTTGGAAGGGTCAGTGTCAGGTCCCTGTGTCAGGGAAGATCTGGGTGCTTTTTTACTGTTAAAAATGCACAGATGATACATTCTCAGTAGTTGACCAAGCAACWTAACCCAGTGTCTGGCAGTGTCACGTGAGCCTTTATTTGCTAGTTTTTCTTTCTTGTAAGTCTGCTTAATCTGGTCATTTCTTAGATTCTCTTTACAAATTATCTCTGTTAAAATGATCTTTATCATATTTCTGTGTGAGTCTCTTTCTCAGTTCCTTATGAGTTTTTATGTTTTTAGGGACATGTTCTAGGGCTAAGATAATGGGGAGGGTGGAGTTTTGAGCTACTCTTGATTAGACGGCTGTGGAAAAGCAGCATTTTTTTTTCTTTGAAGAGATAAGCAGTGTCTCCTGTAGCAAACACACTTATAACTATTTAGAAACAAACAAAAACAAATAAAGTTTAGGGTAARTGTAAGCTGTTTTCTTTATTTTCTCCCTTACCGCCAAGAGATGGAAGAAGGAAATAGTGGTAATAATCTATAGGAGACATGCCAGCGTAAAGATGCATGCGTTGAAAGTGTTTAAATGGTCATTGAGGGGTTTGTCTTCCATTTAAAGCCAAAATAAAATTTATTTAACCGATTAATAAGTGCTGKTTTTGTTGATGGCTTTACCTTACGGGATCTTTCAGCCTGGGGAGTGGCTGAGTGTGCGTTTTGGGTGATTTAGCCTCTTTTTTTGGCAAGGAAAGAGCGGCGTCCCTCAGTGACGGCAGCCGSCTCGGTTTCAACGCGCGCCCGCGCCCCTCAGCGCCGCCCTCCGCGCTTCCCCGCCCGCCTCCTGCGCATGCGCGGCCGTTAACGGCGCGCGTTCAAATGGGGCGGCGGTTGGGAACAGCGGTTGGATCTCCTGGCTGCGGTATGGAGCGGTCGTTGCTGTAGTGATATGGGAAGCCCTGAACGTAGCGGAGTATTCTCGGGAAAGCCGTTATCGCCCTCCTCGTGTAAGCGATACCTTGTTTTTTAATTTTTTTTTTAACCTTGTCTTTTGTTAGGTTATAATATAAGTACCGCAATGCTTGTGTTGGATTAAAATTCAAGTGCAGACGGGTATCAACTGCACGGAAGTTCTTTAGCTAATGAGCAGATAACTAGCGGAGCAAGCTTATGATAGTTCAGAGGGTCTTAAAACTGAAAGCAAAATAAAAGGCAAAACAGGAGCTTTATTTTCAAGCCTCAAATCTCCACTAGAGGGAGCCTGCGCAATTGCTAGAAATGTAAAAATGTTAAAACAGCTCCTTCAGGATAAGGCTTTTTACGGTATAATTGGGGAGGGTATATTTAAACAATTTCTTTTTCTCAGCTGTTTTCCATCAGCTTAAATACATTCACCCGGGACTGAGTAGCATATATTGATACCTTTTATGCTTCTACCTTTGATGAGGTTTTAGCATGGATGTGCACATTTCTTTTTCTTCTAGTTACTTGTCCTTAAGCATTGTTTAAATATTGATCATCTGTTAAATAAAATCTCTCTAAGAGCTTTAGGGCAAYGGTTTATATAAGTCATATTTCTTCTTTACTACAGTAAATTTTGAACTCCAAAGGTAGTGAATCCCTTGGAGCAGTAAAGGCTTAATGAGGTTCAGGAGGTCCATTATAGTAGTGTTAGACTCTGTGTATTTACAGAATTTGGGCATATTGCTTTGTATAATCTAGCATCAACCATTTTGCTTTTCCTGTTTTGATTTTGATAAATAATAGCTATTGTATTTACAGTTTCAGTTATGTAAAGTTTCTCTTTGCTTCTTTGATAACACAGGCTCCACTTTAAAATTCTACTTATATGCTTCATATTTGCAATTAAATTTTTTTTAAAAATGCTTTTTTTTTCTTCCCTTTGTAGAAAGGTAAAGGAATATGGCCTCTTCAGATCTGGAAGACTTGTGCTTGCACATCAACACGAAGATTTCAACTATCAAAAAGATTCTTCAATTAAGAAACATAGGTAGCAGAAACTAAGAGTGGGTTTTCATTTGGGTGTGTTGGTGTTTGGGTGTGCTGGAAATCTAACTGCTTGCCTCAAGGGACATTGATACAGTCATCTGGTCTAACTGRCTGTCTCAAGCAGACCCTCCCCCAGGAGGTCGGTACCTTTGTAGCTCTGCCRTGAAGAGGGTGATGATGATGGAGAACAGGATATTCCTGGCCAATTGGCTGTGGGAGCCAGACTTAAGAGCTCTACCTGCAAGCTGCAGTGGTTGTAGAAACACCTTAGTGCTCTCCAACATCATGCGAGAGAGGAGCTTATTTTCCTGAAGCAGACCAGAAAACATTGCTGCCTCCTTTGAGAAGATATGGTAGTTGGCGAGGACCTGGGTAATCAGCCCTTGTGGGAAAGGAGGGAAATGTGATTTTTCTTTTTTCTTTGGTGGTGATTTGGCTTTTTTTAATTTAAAATTCTTTACTTCCTAGGGCAAGAACCATCACTGAAATCTATGCTGAGTAAAATAGGACATGAGATGGTTATTGTAAACGATTTTCTGAATAAAATGGAAATGGAAGTTCAACAGCAAGAAAAACTGAACAATTCACTCAAGGTAAT
Organism: Eudromia elegans; assembly: GCA_003342815.1. Classification (NCBI taxonomy): domain Eukaryota; kingdom Metazoa; phylum Chordata; class Aves; order Tinamiformes; family Tinamidae; genus Eudromia; species Eudromia elegans. The sequence goes on along the minus strand of PTEX01000139.1, from coordinate 656,800 downwards.
CCCTTTCTGCTTGTAAAATACTGACGGAGGTTCAAAAATCTTTGAGTCCCTAGCTGTTCTTTTCTAGATCTGAAGCAGTATGTTTGGATTCAAGAGGCAGCTTACAAGTGAAAARGTATCTTGGTTTCAACAGTGATGTTATGATCAGATTACTCTGTTACTGCAAATCATGCCAGTAGGATTAGATTACCCCTTCTTAATCAARTCAGAAATAATGTTATTTGCAGAAAGAGGAACTTTTCTCTTGAATCATTTTATTCTTCTGTAGAAAGAGATCTGCTAAGATATGACAGGAAATGAATGAGATCACATGCATAAGTGAGACCAAACTCAGAATTCAATTGACACATTGTGCACTTGTTTAAGTCTTGTTACTCAGATTTTTTTTTTACCAGTGGGCAGCTGGTTCCTTTTGTCATTAGCAATATGCAACATAGCTTGTCTGCACGTTSTGTTCCTGATCCATGCTGTAGGCTTCAGTTAGGAGTGGCTATGCTTATAATCTTTAGGCACATTTTTGTGCTTTTGTAGTGGTTATAATTCTGACAACACTGTTGCATTTGCTGTTAAATTTTATTGTTAATCAAATATGGTGGAAGAGAATTACATGAAAGTAGTAAAAGTTAAGAAAAATGTCTGGAGTTAATATGACAATGGCAATTTGCCATCATGTCAGAATTAGACATTGATATAAAATAAGTCTGTTGTATAAATCTTCCTCTTTGCCATAATTGTTTTTTCAATATAGTAGTTCCAGCAATATTTATGCATATTCTTGTTAATTTCATTACTGAAAATTAAGTCTTTTTTACAGGAGTTGCTGGCAGTAGTGGTAGCATGACTTTTTTTAAGCAATCGCTTTTTTGGAATGATACCCTCACTTCCAGGACTGCTGCCAGGTGGAAGGATAGACATTAAAATGAAGCAAAACTGTTAAAAAAGTTGTGTCTATAAAATTGTAGCTAAACTCTGGGGAAAATGATAATATGACATAAGCAGCAGCATATATAGATGCTGAGAGCTGTCAATCTAAAAAATTCTTTGCTGATTTAAGTTTGAGGTGTGGCATGGCTAACATAGTCTGTCAAATCACATTGCTGTTTTGTGACAATTTTATGCCATTCTGCTAATAAACTATATTTGGTTGCTCTTAAAGCAAATGTAAGCAAAGTTTGTGAGCCTGGAAGAAATCAGTGATTCATAGAGGACACATTTGATTGGTGTCACAAAGTAAATAACTGATTTTAAAATGGTTGTTGCTGTTCAGTAAAATGTAAAAATCTGTGAAACGCTGTGCTACTAGTGAAGAGTATTGCTCAGGCACCTGCCTCTCTTATTTACAATATTTGAGTATCTTCCTTCTTAATACCTTGCTGCCTATAGATAATGATATCTGAATGGCTTCTTATTCTCTCTTCTTGCAGAAATATTTCTGCTGCTCTATTGTTCCACACAGTGATTCAGAAACCTTGAGAGAATCAGAAATCATTCTTCATAGACCTTTTTTTATTCCTTTTGATCCACATCTGTCTTTAACCCCAATGAGATACTTCCCATAATACCTCTGTTTGTGTATTGATAACAATGTAGCTGTAGGAATAGAAGACTAAAGAAGTAACAGTAGCCTGCAAAACTTTCTAAATCCTGCTTTGTTCCCTTTTTTTATATAACGCTGGGACTTGGAGCAGGCTTACTGGAGGATTATTAAGGAGCTCTCTAGTGTAATGAACACCTATAGAAAAAGCCTTCTGTTCTTTGGGGAAAAGTTGACAAGTGTCCTAAATTGTAACTTTAAAAAATACTAAGTATTTTGCAAGTAGTGTTGCTCACCTAGAATGATCAAGCCTTGAAGAAGGTGCTTGCTATGCCTGCTGATTCCTTTGCCTTACATGCAACTGGTTTCCACACAATGGTGGTGTCAGAACCCCCCTGCAGAAGAGAGGGATGACAAGAGAAAGGACAAACATTGTTACTCTTGTGCTAAAAGAGAACTGCTTTTACCGAGAACACAGAAGCTCAACAAAGTGGACAGAGGTAGTTGGAGTTTTAGAGTTTGTTTTGTCTTTTTCCAAGCTTAGCAGAATTACAAGTCCCTTACGCATGAATGGCAAACCCGGAGCACTGCTTTTCAGTATTCACACACTGAGAGCATGTTTCTATAATAATGAATGGAGGAGTCTGAAGAAGGGGTTTATATTTTTAGATTTTTGTAAAAGTTATGGAAATTACATGTTCAATGAGAATATCTGTTTTAGCATGTTTTTCTATTGCCTTCATTTGTTTTCTTGAAATCCCTTTGGGGAATGTAGATGAGTTTCTTGGAAGGAGAATTTCTTCTTCCTACTGTTATCACAACCTTTCCCCTACACAAACCTTTTGGGGCACATTGTTAAAGATTATTTCTTGCCAATTTGGATTTCTCTGTTTTGAGGATGTTTTTCCTGAAGCAAGTACTACTTGCTCTTCAGGAAATTAATTGGAGATCTGAGATAATGTGGAGAGAGCAAACAACACTTGTTAATCATGTAATGAATTATTCTAGTATTGTCCTAATAGTAAACTGATTTCATAGGCATCACATTAATAGTTTCAAATTTCTGAAGTCAAATGTTAATTTCAGGAGCTTCTGAAGACTGCTGAGAGAGATCAAAATGAAGCACGATGCCTTCTTGAAAATATTCCTCCCCATCTGCCTAAACCAACTACAAGCTGGTATGTGACACCTGATTGCAGAGGTAGCAGAATGCTGCATGGCTCTACTGCACGGCTCTACTTCTGTTGTTGGGTATTGACTAAAATTTTGGGGCCTGTAAACATTGACTAATAGCTTGCTGCAGACTTTGCATTACCAGATGTTGGGCTTGTGCTAGGATCCTACCCAATCCCTGAAATAAAGCCTGTAAGATAACAGTTTGGTCAATTGGAAGCTTTCTGTGGCAACTGTGATACTATAGCAGAAAGCTAGTTCTTCTTTAAGAATGAGCGTTGCTTCTGTTAGAACTACAAATGCACTAATTTGATAGTTGTGGTGCCTCTGTGGATGGGTTAGTGATCCAAATGTGGGGTCCTGAGAACTGAATTTCAATACAATCCTTCCTGATACCGTTAAAAATTCTTTTGTAGCTTGTCAGGAAGTAAAACATCAGTATATTTGAATTCAGTGTCCCAATATGTGCTAAAGCTGAAGCTATGGGCTTTGCCTGGTTTTGACTGTATACAACAATATTCATCTGTTGCAGTACTGCTTGTGTTACAACTTGAATTAGTAAGTGTTGGATAGTAAGTACCTGGACAAGTAAGCTGGTAAGGGCAAATGGATGATATGTCCAGAAGCAATTGACTTTCTGAAGGCTACCCTTTAACCATAAACAGTTAGTCTGGGCAACAGCCTTCTAAGATATGTCCAGAGAAGTTCTGTGTGGTTTTCATTTCCTTTTCCTGAGTTTCAGAATTGTTTTCCATGGTGGCATGGCACAGAGCTTTCCCTTTCATGCTGTGACATCCCTGGTATTTGGAGAGCCCAGCAGGTGGCACTCGGTGTCCTCTGCAATCCTCTTCTGTGGAAAGTGGGATGCTAGATTTGAAGGGGTGACATCAGGTGACATCCAACCAAGGCCTATGGCTGGATATCTGGGATGCTGCTCTGCCATTCACTGCTTTGTGCTCTGGACTCTGTATCTTGAGAACCGAGACCAAGATTTTTTTTTTGTGTGTGTGTATGTCGGGGTAGGGCTGTATCAAAGAAGAGAATCTGGGTTTTTTGATTTTTTTTTTTTCTACTGAGCTTTTCACCTCAGTCATGTCCTTGTATTTGATGGCAAAGTGACATTGACATTGGCCAAATGCATCCTGCCCTTTGCTGTCTTCCTGCCAATAAGTAGGAGAGCAGCTGGGTGGGTGGCTGACAAAAAGGTCAGCATTCAAGGTCCTGAGATGAGGTTTTAGAGAAGGGGTAAATTTATAATCTGTTGTAATAATCCCTCAAAGCAGGAAATACCTTGGGGTTTTATTGCATCTTCCAGAAGAGAATTGTACAGCTTGCTGGATGATATTGAATTCATTTGTTTCAAAAGATTAATGGATGAGTTGGACTGCCCAACATTTGGACTTCTTTCAAAGAGCTGTGAGGTATTTCAAATCTGCCTGTTGGACTGTAGCTCTATGCTCTGGCTCATCTGATAAAATGTGAGGCCTCATGTTCTGTGAAATGTAATGGTACATTGAATTTCTAACTGCTCTGTACTGCACTTGGATTGTTTCCAATTCACCTGCTAGCAGTCTTTCTTGCAGAGAAATGAAGAACTGTAAAGTTGGCTAAAATACAGGATTTGAAAGGGATTTGACTTTCTCATTTGAATTCGGAAAAGATCATCCAACCTAACAGATTGTTTGGAACTTAATTCTGTGATTGAGCAGACCTGATAACACTGGTATTCTCCTGGCTGCTTACCTGCTATTTAGACACTTAATATTCATTTATCTTACAGTGTCACTGGACTAACCCTGAAATGTGGAGAACAAACAGAAGTCACGGAACCTAAACGTGCAAAGAAACCTACAAAAGAGCCAATACTTATTAAAGAAGCAGCCTTAATAACTACTGAAGAATTTGAAAATGTTCCTGTGTAAGTAAACTTTTTTTCTGAGTCCCTGTTGTGCCACTTGAGGAGGTAAATGGGTTTAGGAAGGTGAACTGAGACTGACAGACAGGTTTTGAAACTTCAGAATGTTCTACAATATTAAATATCAAATAGTTCTGCAATAGAAGGACACCTGAAAATGAAGCAAAAAGGTCTGATTAAGTTCTTTTTTATGTATATTTTGGGGAGATGTGAACTAATTAGTTAAAACTGTTTATCTGAAAAGTTCATTTAGTTTAATGAAGAGAAACACACCAGGTATTTTAAGTTTACTTGTTTTGAGAAATGATACTAGTAAAATGAGCCATCATCTCATAAGATGATAATAGTAAGGATAATAAAGGATAATAAATGCTGTTTTAATTGACCTGGATGTTGACATCTGAAAAATTAAAACTTTGATTTTTTTCATACAGGAACAGAAATCAAAGTTGTTAAAAGCAAAACTCTCCTCCCACTGTGTTTTCTAAATGGGAAGCTTTTTTTTTCCTACCATCAGCAACTGGTTAATAAGTACCCTTGCTTGAAGGCTTTTGTGTAGGAATAACTTYTCCTTAAATGGGATTTTGTGGCAATGACAAATATTTTTGCAAAAATGAGAAAAATCCTTTAATGCCAAAGGGTAAATTGTTACGTACATTATAAGTTCAGTCTGTGGCCTGACAACTTATTGAAATAAAAGTTTGTGGATTTTGAGCTTTCAGAGTTGGGCCGAGCACTGTCCATTTTCTCCCACTGATTGCTCAGTCTTCAAAAGGAGTTAGAGTGGTGTTTTATTCCTCTATGTACTTCTTTCCTAACAGAATTTTGCAAAGATGAAGCTGGAGCACTCAGGTTCTTGGCCTTTGCCTGTGCTAAGGCAAGAGAAGTAGACTTAGACCATTACAGTCAAATGTTTTAAACTCCAATTAAGGTTATGATCTTCCTCAATAGCCTCCTCAAGTATTCCATTTTTTCTTGAAGGTTTTTCACTGTTTTTTGGGCAATGGGTAAGGAGMTAACTGGATGCTACTGTAGTCATCCCTGGCTTATAGAAAGATTACATCTCTGTTTTCTTCTGCTATAAAAATATTTTTATTCAAATAGGGAAAAGTGCTTTTGTACTGAGATTTGTATAAATTTAAACCTATTAACCTACCCATGTTTTCTGTTGTCTAGCAGTGCTTAGTATGTGATCGAGAAGTCAACTATGCTTGCAATTTCACTTGCTATGTCGTCCAACCTAAGCAGTGAATATTTATAAACAAATCTTTCTAATTCCTAATACATTCTGCTAGAAGAATCAGAATTTAGTCCATGTCCCAGTTCTGGTCAGTCTGCATTAGTTCTCATGTAGAATCTTTTCCATCTGCTGGCAATAGTAACAAGGGGTACTATTGCTTTGTTTTCTGCAGCTCTGGTCCCAAGGCTGTGAGACTCTAATACAGTCTCTGCACCAAGTTCATCTGAAAGACTTAATAAAGCACAACAGTATCATAGTGTGTGGGGTCCAAATCCCTTAGTTTGGTATCATGGACTCTGCATCAGCTGAGAATCTCAGTCTCCAGCTTCCTTTCCACACTGCTGTGGGAAACTCTTAGCTGAAAGATCTAGATGTGTTTACTGCCTGTGTGCTGAATGTGGATGGGAATTTAACCCAAATGTCTTTAGGACTTTAAATGGAACATAAATCTCCAGTGACTTGATATTTTAGAACTTTGCAGCAGATATTTGAAAGTACAGGCCATGTTTAGGTATGGATATTGAAGTACCTTGTTCAGATAAAATATTCTCACACATACAAAAAAGGTAAATTATTTTAGCCTTCAAATCTGTTCCAGAAAGAGGTCTCTTTTTCTAGGATTAAAAAAAGTATAATATCTTGGTTAACTGAAGCAGATGAAAATGTGCTGTATTCATTCTCAATTTTTTATAGTTTTTTCTTAGCAATATTTTTAGAATCTACACTTGCATTTTAACATTTCTCGGAAGTTGGTATCTTGGAGGAATGTCTTTCTTTTTAGTCTAGGTATTTTTGAGGGAGCTAGGACAGTCTATTAAGAGGATTATCTTTTTCCAGTTTTATATCTGCAGTAGATCAATATTCCTCTTTTCTCTGAAGACCATATAATTGTGTTTTGGTTTTCCTGCCTATGGGTTGAGGTAGAAAAATCATGTTGGGTTATGGTAAGGGCTTCAAAAGGAAGTAAGGGTAGAACAAAAAGAAAAATAAGTTCCCTATTTTTAAAAGAAGTAGAGTTGTGAGTTTTGTATAWGGTTCTGGTGCAGATTTTAGATTTATTTTAAATCTAAATTAAATGGATGAGTCTTGAACTTACCAATTTAGTACATTTTTATGTTACTATATGGACTAAACTGAATGTTGACACTTGTTGAGTTGTTAGCCACAGCTGGATAGAAACAAAAGGATCACGGAATACCGTGAGTTTGTACTTAACCATAAGGCCCTTATAGAAGAAGAACGACTGGCACTTTGGGCAGCATTTAGTTTAAGCTCTGCTGAGTTGTTCCTTAGTTTTAGCTGTATTGGCCACATCTCCACTGATAGTGGAAACATAAAGGTGATGTTAYACTTCAGACCTTAATCTGCATAGTTATAGTTTTCTGGTGGCATTATAAAAAGGATGAGGGCAACAAAGAGCAATAAATTGCAGTTAATGTATATAGGCAGAATGCTTCTATGRTTGGGGGTTGTGTTACTAATTTGTGCAGAGTGTGACTGGGTTTCAGAGGTCATAGTACTCCTGTTATGTGAAACCTTGGTATGAATGCAGAGTAGAGAATTTATATAAAACCGGCTGCACTTCCAACTTTGAATTTGGAGTTAACAAAATATGAATAAAGACAAAAGCTTTACCTGTGATCTAGTGTAGATCTGTCTGCATAGTGGTTTGGACAGATCTCCTCACAAGGGTTTCTCACGTTCTGAAGTTGTGCCCTTGCAGTGGCATTCACTTGTCTTGGTTTGAGCTGAGCACCTTTGAGTTCTGGATTTATTTTTTAAGCAGGTTGGAGGGCAGCTTGAGCAGCACAGTTCTGTGCAGCCTATGTTCACTGTATAAGGAAGAGGCTTAAGGTTCACGTTGCTGACTGAGACAAGGTAATAGGTTTAATCTTACACAAGAGCCAAGCAGCGTTTTGTATAGTCACTAAAGGCCCTGTGGTACTTCTACTATTGCCATAAATATTCTGATTCCCATTACAGTCAAGTTACAAACCACACTGTTTGTATATATAGCAGGGAAGACAATGGCCTTGACTGCCTGACTGACTGCGAATAGCTTGGTGCAAAGTTGGTTTGAAATCAGAGCAGTTACTTTGATTTGGGGGTCCTTATGTATTCACTGTAGATATTTTGTTTGTTTTACAGTAGTGACTATTTTAAAATCCCCAATAAGTACTCCTTTTTAGTTGCTCACTGCAGAATGTCACTCCACATTCTGTTTTTAGTATACTGGTATTTTTTTAATTGATTAGCTACTTCTGCTGTATATTTTTTGCATATATTTTAAAGGTGGAAACTTTTGCAGTCAGATTAAAATGAGGGAATAATTTCATGCTCACTGATTTCTTCAGTCTTATTGCTCTACAGCTTTTAGTTGCCTGATGGACTGACTGGTGGGGGTGGGGGAGAAAGAAAAAAGACCATAAATTTTTAAATTAATTATAACATTTTTCAATAGAATATTTATAACCTGCAAACTGTACTGAACCAAATAGAAACATCCAAGCTTGATTTGTTGTAATGTCTGAATGGTTATCATAGGATCTTTCAACTGAAATTATCCTCAGGACATCTCTAGCCTGACCTCCTGTGTCTTTTAAATCTCCAAGCGTGAAGACTGTGCAGCCTCTCCGGACAACTTGCTTCTCGTGGTGGAAAAGCTTTTCCTTATATCTAGTCTGAACCCTGTTTTGCTTCATGCTCATTGTCTCTTATTCTCCTGACATGCACCAYGGAGGGATAATTCACAAGTGGGGATAATCCCTTCACTTGCTCTGCTCCTTATGGCATTAATGCAGCCTAGGAGACTGCTGRCTTTTGCTACCTTATGGTTGTGTATCAGAGCTCAGTCACTACCTGCCTTTTTTATAATAATATAGTGCTATGCAGGAGTGAGTGCACTTACATTGCAGGGGTTCAACAGGGCTTTCCCTGATAATACATGTTTGCCTTCCTTGTATTCCAGACATGTCACTGAAAAATACACAATAACATCTGAAAAATTACCAGAACAAATTGCTTAGATGACTTATTTAAATGACTAAGCTTAACCTAGGCTTTTAATGCAGTGATTTCTGGAGTTTTTTTGTACATACTTCACTGTTTTGGAGTTTGTTTCTATATAATTGTTTCCCAGTTGGCAGCTTTGCAATCTATTTCCTTTCCTGGAATTCATCTATGTACACTTATAAATACAGAATAGCCCCACTTGCAAATATTCCTCTGTTCTAATATTTCAACATCACTGTTTTTATCTTGTTCTTTCTGTACCTCTAGGCTGTTGTCAGCAAATATTACTATTTTGATACTTGTTTTATGAAATACTGAGAGCTCAAAAAATGGTGGTGGTGCTGTAGAACTTCTGTGTCTATGCAGTTAAGGAGGCTGCACAGTAAAAGAAAAACCTGGTATTTCTTCAAAAGACCAAACCAGATAAACCAAAATTTTTTGAATTGAATTGTACTCTTAGGCAGAAACACTTTAGAAATGTTTTCTTTTTTCTGCAGTTGCTTTATTTTTCTACTACAGTCATTTAAGTGATATAACTACAACCTTTATTTTGGCAGCTTAAACTTTATGTACATTTTAATTAGACATTCTAATGTTTCATTTTCTTGATTTAGGCTTTATGTTTTTTTAACACTATTAAATGATCCAAAAAAAAGAAAAAAAATAACTACTTATTCATTAACACAAAGCAGAAGAAACCATCTCTACCAAGGAAAAAGCAAGTTTACAATAAACACAGTGCTCTAATTCTGAGATTTTTCTGGTTAACTTTTTATTTATTAGGTACATGAGGGGCCGTTTAACATATGATCAAATTAATGCAGTTATTCAAGACATAAACAAGGCTGTGATTAGCAAGTACAAGATCCTGCACCAACCACTGAAATCTATGAATGTGGCTGTCAGAAATCTTTACCACAGATTCCTGGAAGAAGAAACTAAGGATACAAAAGGTACTTTTTATGTTTGTTAGCACCAAGGTCGCTGCATTTGGATGTTGTCAGTGCAAATGTAAAAATACTTGAGTTTAGATGACTTATGGCAGTAGGTGATTTTCATGTTGTGGTTTAACTTGAAACATCATTTTCAGGAAAGAGACAATCTATGTGTTCTGGAAGTGGCTGGAATAGTGTAACTTGTGGGAATGCCTGAAAACATCAGTCTTAAAATTTTGGAAATCCTCCTGGGACTAATTCTCAGCTGGGGAAGAGAAAAACAAAAAGCAGTCTGAAGACTTGCAAGGGCTTCCCTCCCTCCCCATGGGTTGCTGAGCTCTAAATCGGCCTTTACTCTGCCCATATCTATTCCCTAAGGAGACATCAACAGTACTCGGGCAGTCTACAGTAGTGAACTTTCACTCTGGCGCTCTTGACTAAAAAGAGGGGCTTTTCCTTGGCATAAATGAAAGAGAATTAAAAAGTAGATCCACTAGATAGTATTCTAGACCACAAAGACTATAAATACACATTTACTATGGACAGCTGAATAGTCACAACTGCAGCAGGAGCCCATGTTATTCAGGTCTTTTTGTACTAGTTTAAGAACCCATCTTCTGAGCTGTTAACAACAGAGGGATACATGACGAGAGTAAAGTGGTACTTGAAATGTCAGCATTACTCCCCAAATAATTTTAATCCCTGATGCTGTCTAGTGCCTAGCAGATTAATTATATCTAGATAAGAATATAGATTCTGTGCCTGAAACAGTGTCACAGTAGCTTGTAGTGGTTGGTGTCAATAACTGTAGGCTTTGTAGCTGACCTCCTGTGCAAGAGCCTTGCCTAGATAACCTTTTAATCCTCTTGCAAGGGTTGGTGGCTCTACTAGCTGCTTTTCTGCTCTTTGCTGCTACTTGACAGGTGTTTAGTTTATTTAATACCTGTGGCAGAATTTGCGTTCTTTAGCAATAGGACAACGTAAGCTTGCACAGGGCACTGTTTCAGAGCTCCTGAAGTGGTAGAATTTAGGAACAAGGATTATTATTTTGACTGAATAGATTCTTTGGTTGTTTAATCTATTTTGACCAAAAGCATATCACTTTCACAGTGTTGTAGCAAAATAAAGGTAATGCACAAAGCTTTAATTTGGAATTGCTATGAATAAACTTGACTGTATGAACTGAGGTTTCAATTTTAAGTAGAATAGACATCAGCTATTTTTAAAACTTAATCTAAAGTTGGGATATGCAAACAATCATGGTGCAGTGGATTTGTGGAAGAGAGGCTTAAGATATACGTCTTAAGATCTTGTCCAGTCACTAGAAACATCAGGGAGCAGAAAATTGTGTCTGTCAATTTACAAGCTGGTTGTATTTTATGGATTCCTTTTTCCTAAAGTACATCTCTAATATTAGAATTTACTCTTGGACCTTTCTTTGCTTTAGAGTGCATATATGTAATGTATGCCAGGATGCGGAGTACTGTCTGTCTTGCGTGGGGTTGTTGTTAGAAGACCCTTATGTTTCYAAACTCTGACACACTGGAGCAAGTGCTCCTGTGTCTCTCAGAAATAGTCTGTTGATATCCCCTTGATGTCTGCCTTTTGATTTCTATTCTTAATAGAATGTTACCTTATGCTAAAACTGTCCTTTGCCTCAGATTTTTCTCTGATCAGATTTGTCTCTGTTATGACATCTTGCCTTAACATCCTTAGCTCCTCGATTTTTAGATGTGGCTTGTGCGGGGAGGGACCCATGGGACTATGGGCATGCCTAGCATATTTTTTATTTTGAGAGCTACAGGACAAGCTTGTCAAATGAAAGTCAATGTTGTAAAGAACTTTAATAAATGTATACCAAAAACATACAACTAGAGCACTTCATGTGACCAATCTCTGATTTGGACTCCAAGAGAAATCTATTTGACAAGTTTTGTCTCTGTCTAACAATGGCTCTTATTAAACAAAGTTTTTTTGAAATATTTGCTTCACTTTCAAAAACAGCTGAACTCTGGATTCTGTGGAGACTATTTTGATCCTACCATTGGAGTAGGAAAGGAAGAAGAAAAGTTGGGTCAAAACCACAGAAGGAATTCCTGGGTAGAAACAAATGTCAAAATCTTAAGTTTTGTCTATGGAGCCATGAAAACAGCAAAGTTGAAGGAGCACCTAGCTCTGGGTCCTGGTAATCCTTGAGGTCCAATATCAGTGTTTGTGGTGCTGTAGTGACCCAGGATGACTCAAACTCCCAAATTTTACTGTGTTAATAGGTGACCTTTAGGTACATAACAAATGGACCATCCTGCTAAGGCAGGAACTGAGACACTCCAAGGTGCTGGCAGAAGACAGCTCTATTTCAGAGATGTACTTGCCTGAAAGCTACTTGTCTAGTTACAAGTTTTTAGGTGCAGTCACCCTGTAGCTTTGAGCATTGAAAATTTTGGAGTTTGACTGTCATTGTACTCAGGTTAGTAATTAGGATTTTCTCCTCATGGCTGTAGGAGAGAGGTTAAATGCTAGAGCATCCTTCCAATGCTTGAAATGCTGCTTAATCAGCACCGTGGTCTGTGGGAGCATCAGTTACAATGACAGCACCAGTCGTTAGAGAATCTTTTGCCAGATAATGCTTTTTCTGGGGGGTATTGAACTTTTAATTCCTTCAAGTACCTGAGAGCTGTTCTTCATTTTCTTGTTTATGTTGGAAAGTTCAGTTATGAAACTAGGACATTCAGCATCTGAGAGGTTGCTTTTTGTGTGACTAATCATCTAGAAAGAGAGCAAACTGGCAGCTTGTCAGACAGTTCTTATTTGACCTGTACAAAATGATTAATCGTCTTTAGCCGTTGCATTTTTTAGGATGAGATTGCACGGTCATTGATTTGATTGCTTAAATTTCTCCTGTGAATGTGTGTTTAGGATTCCCACTATTCCTCAGACTGACCTGGCTATGAGCTGACATGTTTCTCTTTTCCAGATGAGAAAAGATGCTGTCTGGCATGTCAAGGTGACTTCTCACTCACTAAATCACCTCACTCAGTTAGTTTAGTTGCCTATTTAGTGCAGTGAGTTGTTATTTCCAGGCAAATCATAACCCTTTAACCAGCTCTGCTTCTGGAATGAGTGGCACCTAGTTATGCTCTGTGTTTTAGTTGTGATATGTTACAGTTTGGTTCCACCAGAGCAAGGTGGTAYGGCCTTTGGTGGGCACCTAGCACAACATATTCATGGATATACCTCCAGAATGGAGTATGTCATGTTAGATGTCTCCCAAGATGAGCAGGATAAGATTTAAAATATTTTACTCAAAAGCACAAACTCACCTGTGAAGATGGAGCATATGTCTATGAAGTTATGTAGGCTAGTGCTGCTTCTGCCTTGCTCCCGGGTAAAAGGAAGAGGAGGAAGGTTGTTAATCTCCTTTCTCTGAGCTATGGCACCTTTAGCCTTGCTACTTTTATGGTCCTGTGGAAGAATACCTCATTTCCTGCTACTTACTCTCCTTAAAGATAATTCTATCTTTCTTTGTGATAGCCTAATTAGCACATTCTCTAGTTTCAGCTTGCTTTTCTTTGTTACAGTTTTACGAAGATGCATGGTTAAAACTTTATAATATTCCAGGAAGTATTAAATATGCAGTCATTTCATTCCATCTGTAATTACCTCTCCTCTACAACAGTAAGAAAACTGAATATAAAATCACAGAGAGCGAAATTAGGAAGGAGTGCTTGGAATAACTTCTTTTGTCTGGTGTGTGCTGTCAGTTTGGTGGGGAGTTTCTCCTGGGATTCTGTTGCAGGCATTTCAAGTGCTCTAGCTCTGGTGAAGGCCATGGTTTCTTAAAAGCACTCAATGAGGACAGAAGACTTTTTTTTTGCCATTTTCTTAGACCTGGGATGCTGTTCCAGATGGCTGTTTTTTCTCTTACATTGCCTTTATTGATAAGGTGGTGGCGTTCCACAGATCAGATAGCAGGYGAGGGGAAGGTAGCAGTGCAGCTTTGTGTGCCAGGCTCTGTCCTGTGCTGCAGAGGAGCAGCTCTACAACCTGTGTTTGCTGTGAGACCATCATCAGGACACAGGTTCAGAAGACCTTCCATGTAATTGGGATTCAAGTCAGGCTGTGACTGAACTCTGTTCTGTCACTGAAATCCCCAAGCTGTTCCCCACTGAAGCACTTTGTGAAGTTCCTGAGCATGTTTTCTTTTGCTCAGATCAATGCTCTAGGTGTCACCAAGAGTGTAATACATAAGCAAGCACTGGAAGAGTCTGATTGGCAGCTCGTCCTCAAGGCTCTTTCTGACATGCTCTTTGTTTGCTCTTTCCTGTYCCTATTCCTCAGTGCCCTGGTGTAACACCTTGTGCCTGGACTCTCATGCTGGTTTTTGGATCCACCCTGTGTTTTACACCTCAGTAGGCAAGCATGGGTTGTTTGAGAGACCCCAGCAGATAAAGCCGATTACAGTCGGCCTCACTGAAGGCTCATTGCACTTAATAGAAAGGTTAGAAATCCATGGTTTTGATGACAAATTCAGGGTGTAGGACAAAGCTCTTGAGATAGTGAGGCCATCCTACAGCTGTGTTTTCATTACTACCTGGAACTATTAGAGACCAGATTGTTAATTTTGAAGTGTCAAATGTATCTTACACCATAATTTAGGTCACTTTTTGTTTTCCAGGTGAATTCTTTATCGTGGAGGCTGATATCAAAGAGTTCACCCAGTTGAAGGTGGACAGGCGCTTTCACAGCATCCTCAATGTCCTGCGCCACTGCCACCGGCTGAGGGAAGTCCGTGGCTCCCGACTCGTCCGCTATGTCATCTGCTAGCAAGAGCCTTGGGCTCTGACATGAGGATACATGAGGAAGGCTGAAGCTTGAGGTGCAACATGTTATGTTGTCCCAAGAGTGGGTTAAAGGGGATTTTCATTCATCCTTTTTTCCTAAAAAGAGTAGTGCAAAACTTGCTTATTTAAATTATTAAAAATATTAAATAACTTCGAAGTATTTGAGTTCTGTGCAGAAAACTTGAAAGAAACTACCATCCTTTGGTAAATTACAAGTTCAAAACAGGCAGTTGACACTTCTGACTACAGATGATTTTAATCCCATTTTCGGGCCAGTACTCAAAGTCTGCAGGTTAATGTTCCTTTTGTGTTTGAGGTGGAGAATGTATTTTAAACTGCTGCTACTCAAAGGAAGCATTTATGTGGGTAACTACTTCTTTCCTCCTTATGCCTCAAGCCAATTTCCAGATTTCCTTTCCTTAATCTTTTCATCCTTATCCTAATTGTACACTTTGAAACTTTCTGCATCTCTTGAACAGGAAGATCTGAGGTAGTCTAAACATTTCCAGATCAATGTTCTTGTAGTCATATGGCTCTCATCATGCACTCAAATCTTTTTGTTCAGTCTTGTCCCATCAGGATTGAAACTGAACAGTGGATTTTAACCAAAAATGTTAACTTTCACTTTGAAAATGCTGATTAAATTCTTAGCAGTTTTTATTGCAGAAGATTTTGCTTCCAAAGACCTTATTAGTGTGGAGAATTCTAGAGAAGGGTTGTGAAGAATTTCAGCTCTGCAAGTAGAAAAAAAAACCTACTTTGACATGAAAAGTTGTATTTTTCTCTTCTATAGCATGTACCTATTCTCACTATTGGATAACTAAGGGCCTTGTATTTTTTGTGCTCTTTAGACTCTTTCATACTGAACTCAAGGCCTTTTATTTAATAAAAAGAAATCTCTTCACAAAGCAGTTGCACTGGTTTGCCCTTTATTTCATGTTTATATTTCTGAAATTTTCAAGGGGGGCCCCAGACTGTCCTGCAGGCCTCTGTCTATTCTTTCTCCTTTCATCATCAGACTTATCTGTCCAGCCTGTGCTACACAGATCTTGTTGCTTGGGTGTCAGTAGAGAACATAGCTGGTTATGGAGCTATTTCCATAATTTACAGTATGCTAATGTCTTAGGGATTTGCTGGACAGTTAAATGCTTTTTGCATACATACAGCCTACTTGCTGTATTTAAAATAGGTAAGTCCAGCTCTGACCAGCTGGCAATATCACTGTCCCCACAACAAAGGCCAAGATCTCCCAGAACCCATTTTTTTTAAAGTACTTATTTTGGTCTCAGTAAACTTGGTTGCTACTTTTTTTTTCCTCTTTAATTTCTTTTAGTGTTTCATTGTGGTTATTGCACAGTTTGTGATTAATTAGATGTTGGTTAACAGCTTCCAGTCTGTTACTATRCAGTTTTTAATTTTCTAAACTATTTTCCCCTGGGCACATTCTCAGAGCTATGCTCATTATGTGCAGCTCCTCTACTGATGTGTTTTTACTTTCTTTGTTCCTTTCTTTGCCTGGTGCTTCTCTCCAGCTTTGACCAGCAAGCAATGGGCATTAGCACTGAGTATCAGTGAGTGTTTGAGGGTCTTCCCTGATATTTTGGAGAAGTATTTCATTAAATTTTAACTCAGAACTTTTCAGTGCTAACTTGTACTCTTCCAAATGTCAGCTTTTCTAATACTTAAACTTGGTAAAACCAAGAAGTAAGATTGAAGTAGCACTAATCTAATTACCTGATATGTGAGAAAGAAAGTGTATATTCTTCCTATGGCCTCTGCTCTGTACTTGCTTTCACACTCATTGCCTGCTTCTACATTGCCTTCTGGGAACTGCAAGGGAGAGGAGCAGTGGTCAATGCATATGGAGTTGATGAGCAAATTCATTTCCTTGCCTTTGTCTAGTCAAGACAAAGGTCCTAATGTTGGAAAGATGGAGCCCAATATGGTGTGTCCAGTGTCTTGCAAAGAGGCAGGAAGAAATCTGCTGCGCTTGACCTAGCTCTGGGCATGAAGGAATTTGAGGGAAATTAGCAGTATCAGGAACCTCTCACAGATAAAACCTTTGCTTTCTCCAAGCTGAAAAAGGCTTCCTGCTATTGCAGTTGTGTCGAGTGATTCTTTGGGATCTGCAACATCCTTGGTGCTGTGACTTGCTATACAAGGTAGCCTTAAGGACCAAACCGCAGGAGGCATTGATTTAAAGGGATTTAAATAATAAAGCAGGAAACTTTGATTCAAAAAAATCTATTTTTAACCCAATTTAGCATTTATAGTTTTTTCCCTTGAGTGCTGATTCTTAATAGATGAGACCCACTAAGTGGGCTGCAGATGTTGGCTGTAGATAAAAATGAGAAATATGTTTTATTTGGAGCTTTTTTGTGCAGTAGGCAGGCAAATATGTATTTAACCAGCAACAAAGCTTAATATCCTTTTAATTAGGCTTACTAAAGTGTGAAAGTGAAATGGTGCTTTTTCATTTAGAATCATAGAATGGCTAGGGTTGGAAGGGACCTGTAGAGGTCATCTAGTCCAACCCCCTGCACACGCAGGGTCCCCTAGAGCATGTGGCACAGGGTGATGTCCAGGTGGGTTTGGAAGATCTCCAGAGAAGGAGACTCCACCACCTCTCTGGGCAGCCTGTTCCAGTGCTCTGTCACCCTCACTGTTAAGATGTTCTTTCTCAA
>PTEX01000139.1:535681-637866 GCA_003342815.1 Eudromia elegans | reverse complement strand
TTGGCCTTCCTCGTCGCACTCCTGCATTCCCTGACAACATTCCTATATTCATATATATATATATATATTCCTATATATATTTCATGTTTAAAAAAAACTTATAACCTGTTTTAAAAGGCTTTTTTTCTAGGAATTGGGATGCAGTTAAAATGTAAAAAGGCCTGTTTAAATAAAACAGTTATGAATATGTTGGGTTTTTAATAGAATCAGAAGCACTTTTATGCATCCAGACAGAAGCATGAAAGAAGTTAGTTGCTATGTGGCCTGCACTTGAACTTGTTTTACTTGAGCCTAAATAATTTTGTGAACTTGAGCTGTTTGGACTCTACTGGTATTATCTCACAACCAGGTTGTGGTCAGAAAAGTCTTGGATTGACCTATTTTGAATTTGGCTTCTTTTTGAGACTCCTGGGGCTAATTTGCCCTGGCCAGCCTCAGCTCTGTGCCACTGGTGCAATCTCTCTTGCTATGAGCTGAGCAACAACATTTCAATTCTAAGCCAATATTTCATGGTTGCTACAGAGAATCCTAAATAATTAAATTTCCCTGTGGTCCAAGCGGGCCAGGAGCGAGTGGAGCTTCTGTCCAGGCCTGAGCTCTGCTGCCTGGAGATGTGCTGGCAGAACAGTTGCAAGCAGGGCACTCCTCCAGAGCAGGAGCCTGCGGGGCTGAGTTGTTAATAATTCAGCCAGGGCTCGGCAAACCGCGTTAACCTTTGGGAACTGCATCGAGGTCTTTTCTGTTTCAAAAATGAAAGGCTTTGCGGAAAAGTGTTTTATTTGAGGCAGCAACCAGTCATCTTCCCCACCTGCCCCGTTTGCTTCTTGATTCTTCATTGGGGGAAGGCAGCCATGTGTAAGCATGACTCTTACAGACAGTTGTGTCAGAGACTTGTTAAAACTGTTCAAATATGTGGTTAAATAATCGATTTTCCTCCAAAACCAGCTGGCCTGCTTTATTTTCTGTCTATTGCTCATCTACATCACACTGTCACATCAGGGTTTCTGAAGGCGGAGGGAGCGTTTTCAGCCTGGCCACGCACCTTGGGGAGATGCTGGAAGAGGTCAGAAGAACTGGCACTGCTGTGAGTGTTCGTTCACCCTCTCGTGCCCCATTTCTTCTTCCTCAGGCTGCAGAGAGTCCTAGTTTTTGTGGTGAGCTTGAGGCAAAAGCCCTGCTCACCACTGGAGTCTGTCTCCTTTCTGTGCGTTGGTGTTTGCCTGGGTGCCGACACTGACTCAGGGTTCACGCGGGTGAGACAAACATTTAATTAAGAGTGATTTCATCGCTAGGCTCTTGTCTGCTTCCGTCTGGACGCAGCACGGGTATGTTGGCAGTCTGGATGTAGGGTCTAGTGACCCCATTCCGCACCATTTCTGGAAGCAAGTGGGTAAATGAAACAAAAACATTAATGAGAGCTCTCCAGCTCGAGTTCCTCACTGTTCCCTTGCTGCCCGTCTGTCCCCAAGCAATGGGACAAATGAGTGCAGAGATGAAATTTAACTGCAGGTCTAACATAACATATTTTTATAAAATTCTGCTCTTGTATAACATGAGGCATGATTGAAGTAAAATTTAGATTTCAAGATTTTTCACTCTTTTACTATACTCRGTGATTAATTTGCAATATCTGGGAGGGTTTTTGGCCCCCTAACCATGGTGTTAAAACTCTTTACCTTGGATAAGAAAAGCAGGCAAGAGTAGCATTATGCAGACTGTGCGGTGGCCYCAGTGAGCAGCTTCCTGTGGGGAAGAGCTTAAAGGGAAAAAAGAAAAGGATCCTGCCATTGCTCTGAGCTGGTCCTGGTGCCTGCAATGGAGCTGCCTCACTGTGTGGTGAACAAAAGATGCTGAGGTAATTCAAACATTCTTCCCCATGGGAAATCACAATGATCTTAAYAGAGCTTTTTAATTTAACACCATGCTGCAAGCTGGGTATGTGTTTATTTGGGAGTTTTGGGTTTTGTTTTTTCTTTGCAGCATCATTTTCTTCCAGTCACCAAGTAGTTTCAAGGCCTCACAGCAGGTCGCAACCTGTGGCACCCAGCAGGCAGGAACCCGCTGAAACTGCCCTCTGTTATTCCAGTAATCCCTGTTTCTGGGCAGAACATGTCCAGAAACAGATTCCTCTCTGCGCCACTTCCCTGTGCAGTGGCTGCCGTGGCGGTGCTGAATCCAAGYGCCCCACACCAAGGGCTTTATTTAGATGAAGCTGTTCAGGTAGTGAATCATATTTTATGGTTTCTCGGAGAAGCAGCAGCAAAATGAGTCCTGAAAGGCCAGAACACAGGGGTTTAGTCTGTCCTCTGTCTCCTATGTTCAGAGCAGGCTTTGGGGATCTGCTGTGTGTTTTCAAGAGGCTTCTTCACTCTTCTATCCTTGATTACTTCATTCTGGTTGTTCATGCTGTGCCTCACATAATGCAAATAATTTGCATAAAAGAGAACTATCTTGATTAGCGACAGAGCCCAAACACAGAACTTGTCCTTCCCTGGACAGAGAAAGGAGTCTTGATGGATGCTACTTGGCCATGGGCCATCCGCAAGTGGGGGACAGCAGCATCAAAGGGAAAATGTCTCTTCCTAGGAAAAAAAGTCTGGGAAGAGCTGTGCTGACTTCCCTTCTTACAGCTGGATTTCTCAGCTGTGGACACTTGGAGTAACTCAGCTGGCAGTCAGACAGGCCACCGGTTTCTGAACTTGGTCCATGTCTGCAGCCATCCCTCTCCTGCAAGCTTCATGCTCCCTAAAGGCAGCTTTTACTCCCTATTAGCAGTGGAAGCGAGTAAGAGCAGAGGCAGGTGAAGAGGGAGCGCTGCAGCAGCGAAACCCCCTGTGCCGGGGAAGTTGTGACACATTCATTCTCAGAAATGTACAAAGGTGACTGCCTATGACATGAAAAAGGCTTCGTTTCCTTTTCTGCTTTGCTTTGGCAGTTTTAGGTCGGTTTAATAAGGCAGTATGGGAAAGAAGAAAAAAGAAAAAGGAAAGCTTGAARGAAACTGATGTCAAATTGGTGACAGTTTGAGAAATCAAAAGCTTTGCTCCTGAATATTTTTGTYGCTAGTCTGAGCACAAGAGCAGGCTGAAATGCTTTGCAGGTGCMTTCTGTGCCCTTCTCCTGAGTGGGCCCTGGAGCAGCCCAGAGAGGCCAACCTGCTTCTGCCCAAGCAGCTTGTTCCTCCCCTTGTTGGTGGAGGTCTGTGAGGCTGCACCTCCTGCACCAGACACTTGCAATCATTTTGTCCAGCTTCAAGGAGCTGCATGAAGATTTGGGCATCCAGGTAACCTTTACATCTAAAGTCTGGCATTATTTCACCTGTATCCCAAATATTAGCTGAGCTGAGCCTGTGCTTTCTGACAAAAGCAGCTTGATGAGTATGAATTTGTGCTGGAAGCTTTGCTTCCCTATGAGCAGTTGTGGACCCTCTGCACCTGAATTGGGGCCAATTTCACTGCTGTTTCTTTGTTTTCCTACAAATAAGTGCTGACCCTCCTAAGCACTGCACCTCCTAACAGAAGGAAGGGGGRAAAAAAAAGCATATGCATTATTAAATGCAAGTTTTTTCCTCCCCCAGACAAACTAGCGTGTGCTGCACTGAATCTGGAAATATAAACTGACCTTTACAAAGACAAACTTAGTTTGAATAGGAAATGTGGATGTGAGGGAATGGCTCTGGCCTAACATTATTCAGGTGCTGCCCTTTTTTTTTTTTGTATTTTCATATGTTGGGTTTTTTCCGCACCAAACGTTAGGAAGTCAAGAAGGATTTTAAATATTTTATACTGCCCATTTCTGTTGGGGGCCTTGTTTTGGGCAGCTGAACATGTCCTTGGTTTTGGGAGCCAGTTGAGGCAAGTTGGCACCTGGGTTTCAGRGTAACTGTGGAGCTGCTTTGGCTTGGCCAGGACCCAGCAGTTTGGGTTCATCAGCTCCATTTGAGCTGAGAAAGTGGTATTTTGGGTCAGCAGCAGGAGGGAGGTATAACCACAGGTGTATTTGATATTTAGGATTGGTTCTGACTTGCACTGGGCCAGCCCAGACAATACCACTGCTAGCGTAGAGCCTGGAGTAACAAGCTGATTACACACACCTACTCTTCGGCACTGTTCCTGCAAAAAATGAGCCCAAAAATGAGCTTGGGATGGACCGGGAGTCCGTTCTGCAATTCTCCTCCCTGTATAAAGCCCTTCTGAGCAGGATACCCTCACCCCAAGCTTGCTGCGCCTGTGCTGGGTGCGTGTTCCTCCCACAGGGCTGGGGTTTATTTAATGAGGATCAATTTACTTTCTTTTCAGTCTAAAATGCAAAAAGAAGGTGAGTAATAACAACATAATTTGTAACCTGCTGATTAATAATACAGCTGACAGGATGAAATTGGGCTGCCAGTTGAAAGTGCTGAAGGGAGCTAAAATGTGGTGAACAGCATGTGCATCTGGGGTAGGCAGCCTGTAGCTTAGAGACGAGATGAGATTTTCTAGGGAAGAACAATTTATTTGGGGGGTGCCTCAGATATGAAATCTGATGGTGCTAAACAAACAAAAAAAAAAAACACCTCAGTTTTCCCTATCTGGCTGTACAACCTCCTAWCCCTGGAGATGTTGGGAGACTCACCTGGAAAAGTCTCTGAGCAATCGGTCTGATCAGAGCTGCTTTGAGCGGTGAGGTTTTGACGAGATGGTCTCAGGAGGGCCCTTTCAGCACAAATTACTCTCTGATGATACATAAGTACATGAGGGCAATTGCGAGATGAGAGCTTCTTTTTACACAGAGCAATTCACAGCAGTGTTTTCTATTTATGTATAGAGAAGAAGATTCTGCAACCCATTTTATGGGGAACATAAATACACATCAAGCCTCTAAATAAGAGCTGGAGACCTACGAAGGACATCATCTGGGCTTAGCATGCCTAGAAATCCAGCCACTTTTATGTAGGTGCTCAGCTCGATGGCATTTTGTGTGAGAAAAGCATCTTAATTCTCTGCCTGCTGTGCATTGCCCTGTGGAGGAGCTGCTGCTTCCCCACAGGGTGAGTTAGTRCAGAGCTGTAGTGGTTGGGACAGTTGCTGAAATGTTGCATCTTGTTCCAAAGGTTGATGAAATCTGGGGGATCTGTCTAGGGGGAGGAAAAAAAGTGTCTGCTTTAATTAATAAGTACCAAAACCAAAATACACATTTGATGGGGTATGGGTATGGCAAGGCGGCACCAAGCACTTGTGTCTCTTCACGGGTGTCACTGAACTCAGTTCCACCAAGGAGTTTGTGCAAGTCATTCCTGCTGCAGACACCCWGCTCCTATTTATTTCAGTGGCTAATGATTTAAGCGCCTAAATATGCTGGAGAAGCTGGATCTCCAGCGCTGTAACTGGAGACAGGGTAACACTGTGCAAGGCAAACATTTTGCAGTGGGTGTAACAGCAACATTATGCAGGGAGGGACAGAGGGAAAGCTTGGCCCAACCTAGAAATGGAAGAGGGAAAATCAGAAACCGAGCAGATTTCTTCTGCAGTCGGCTGATAGCTCGAGTGCTCTGGGACCCGCGTCACCAGTCACTGGGGGATTGGTGTCGATGCRTGGGCACAGAGTCGCAGAGGGCTTGAGGTGGGAGAGACCTCTGGAGATGGCCCAGTCTGAYGTCTCTGCTCGGGCAGGGGCACTGGAGCGGGTGGCCCCGGGCCGTGTCGAGGCGGGTTGGATGTCTCCGGAGAAGGAGGTACTGCCYGTGCCCGCTGCAGACAGCTCTGTGCAGTGAAACCAAACACCGGGCACGAGAGCCACGTTCCAAAGCGTGGTGCCCAAATCTCCCTGTTTTTATCCTTGGATTCCTCTGTGGAGCGTTGCAGGATGCCTCAGCGTAACGCTGCAGTACGCCTTCGCGGTGCACTGTAACGCCGTGCCTGTGCAAACAGCTTCTCTGGGAGGCTTGAATAAGAATTTTAATGTTCCCATTACTTGTTCTTTACTTGTTCTTATCTTGGTCTTTTTTTCCCCCCTTGCGTTCATGGGCGTAAGCACAATTTCAATATCTTCCTGCTCACAGGATAGCAGGATGGGGACATTCATTTTAGCTTAAGCAGTGAAGCCTTGTAGTGGTCTTTTAGAGACTACCAAGCCACCAAGAATTGTTCACATGCTCTCATTTCCTCCTGTGTAATTCCCTCAGAGTTTAATTTACCGAATCATTTTTCCCTCTTGTTTTTTTTCTCGCTGCCCCATGGAGGGCAGGGAGCCAGGGATCAGTAACTGTGGAGCTACCTCGCTGCTCCCACTTAGACTGCTGAAGGAGCCACCTTTAATTACRCTTTCGTGCTGTAAATATAGCGTGTGGTGAGGTTTCCCATTAAGGAGGGTGCTTGGAGGACCACAGCGTCGTTGAGCTCTTTCCATCGCTCGCTAACGTCACCGCTTTGATCCCTGGAGCTGCAGGAGGTTGGCTTGGCCCAGACACCGACCTGGGACATCCATGAGTTTGTGTGTGAYGTGAACGGAGGCGTTTGGCCTAGGGACACACTGGGCAAACGAGGCGCCCCATAAGGATCAGACATCACTGGGATCCCCTTGGGGCACCTCATGGACACAGGGATCCCTTCCAAGCTCYTCACAGGGATCAGACATCACCAGGATCGCCTCAAGGCTCCTCGCAGCCCCGGTCAAGACGCTCCCCTTGGGGCTCCTCGTGGGGATCAGGCATTGCCGGGACTCCCCCCTGGGGTGCTCCAGAAGCACCGGGATCCCCGCGGGGCTCCTCTCGGGGACCCGGTGTTGCCAGGACCCCCTCGGGCCTCCTCAGCGGGCGGCGCCGCGACCCCTCCCCTCCCGCGGCAGGTGCCCCCGCGCGGCCGTTGAACGGCCTGTGCGTGACGTCATGCAGGGGGGCGGGGAGCGGGGTCCCCTCAGCGGGCGGGGCCGCGCCCCCTCTCCCTCCCTCCCTCCCCCCCGCGGCAGGTGCCCCCGCGCGGCGGTTGAACGGCCGGTGCGTGACGTCACGCGGGGGGCGGGGCGTGGGCCGGTGCGCCGCGCGGGGCTGTGGCGGAGCGGGCGGCGGCGGCGCCGGGCGGCTCCGGTGAGTGCGTGTGTGGGAGACCCCCCCTTCTCCTCCCTCCTTCCTTCCCCTTCCTTCCCCCGCGCTGCCCGGCCGCCTCCTCGTCCCTCGCGGGTCGCGCAGTCCCCGCCTGGACCCGCCTCGCGCCGGTGGCCGTTATCGCCGCCCTTACCGTTATTCGGCGCCCGGCAACATCTCCTTCGCCTCGCCACTCCGGCGTTATTTTCCTGCCCGCTCCTGACGGATTCCCAGCATTTTCCAGGAGATGCYCACCCGGCAACGCTGTCCTGCCCCGGCCCGCGGCCTCCTGGCGCTTCCCCGGGTGCCGCCTCGTCCCGTTCCCTCCCGCCGGCTCCCGCTCCGTTTCCCGGCTTCCTCCATCCTCTCCCTTCTCTAGCCGGCGTGACTCGCAGGACACCTCGGACACGGGGAGAAGTGAGACACGACGGGTGAAACGCACTGCTCCAGCGTGATCCCTGCGCGGTGCTGCCCTTGGCACCCCCACAGCTGGGAATGCCGCTAAGCTTTTCTTTTTTTTTTTTTTTTTTTTTCCCTCTTCTTTCTTTTTTTCTTTTCTTTTTCTCTGGTGGAGTCTGGGGGAAGAGGAGACTTAGCCAGCAGTGGCTTGTGAGGAGGCTGCCGTGGCAGTGAGCTCGGTACGGTAGCCCCGATTTCCTTGCCACCGAGGAGTGCAGGTGAGCTCCTGGACGTACGGGTGGCTCTTCTGGAGAATTTCTGTAATTGTGCTTTTTAATCGTGCGAGATGCCTACAGCCTCAACTTATTGATGGAGAACCCCCCTAAATAATCCTGCTTTTCCCTGTGGGGTTGCACGTTTACTTCTGGAGGGTACATGAAAACCCAAGTGGGAGCAGCCTGTCCCAAGCCCTCCTTCCTTGCCCCTATGCTGCCGGCTTTCCGGACATGGAAATGGTCCCATCAAATCATTTATATACCCGAGGGTTATAAATAGCAAAGACTGTGCTCCTGTGCGACGCTCCTCCTGCATCCTTGGGGAGACCACAATAGCCTCAGCCCACGTGTCGGGGCTTGGTATGAAGCGTTACAGAGCTGCATGCGGGAGTTGGTGATTTGRGGGAGATTTTAGAGCTTTAGGAAGTTGCTGATGAAACTGTGGATTTGCATCTGAAAAAAAAATGTGCTTAGGGTTCAGAATAGAGCAGTGCAACTGTTCATGGAGCAACAGGCRGATTCACTTTGTCCTTTTTTGTACTGCTTTTTATAAAAAACCTTTGTATATGTGTGTGTRTATGTGTTTATGTGCATATATACATATACATATGCACTTATACACACATGTGTGTGCCCTTTTTTTTTTTTTTTTTAACTGGTGGGATTATTCACAGCTTTTTTTCACCCAGCACAGCAAATCGGCAGGCAGAGAGTATAACTGATGCTGTTTTTTCTGCACCTCCTCTTTGCAAGCACAGATTCTCTTACCCAAGGGCTGTGGGTTGGTGCAGTCAGTTTAGGTGAGTGGCTGGAGTGGGTAACTTGTGTCTCCCTCCCTTCTGTCTCTAAGGCAGCCCATCTGTTTGGTCTTACCTATTTACTTTTAGCCTGAATTAGATCCTCTGGACTAGAGAGCCTGTGTTCTTCTCTGTTTGAGAAGACAGGTGGCAAACGTCCAGGCTTTAATGGCATCAAGTGTAGTTAATGTGAGGTAAACACATTGCATTTTTAAGTCAGCACTTAGCTACCATGCTTACCAGCATAGCACCTTGGAAAAATTCATTTTGCAGTGATGTAACATGACTGACAGAAATGGGGGGAAAAAAACTATGTTTTGGTATTTCTGACTGGGCTCTCCCCATGATAGTGCTCTGGCCTGCGGGATCCTCCAGCCYAATCTCTTTGGAGCTTATGTTATCCTCTCTTTTTGTGCTGGAATTTGAACCCACTGCAAGCTGGGTCACTGGAGGTGACAGCAGAGGGATGGGCTGAGTTCTTTCATAAACAGATAAGGGTTTAATTGCACTCAGGCTGAGGAGATGATATCTCCTTTCAAGGTTGAGCCTACCTAGCTCCAACTTCTAACCACGGGATAGTGCTACACTGCTGCTACAGAGTTGGATAATCCTCCCCAGGTTCTCATATGCAGTGATTGAATGTCCTCTTCATCTGCTTTTCAGTAGCTTGAATCCTTTGAGTTGCCACCAGCCTCATGGTGACTCACTCCCCTTCCACCTGGCATGATTTCTGGGCATCCGTGGAACCCAGTGTCACTGTTGCTGTGTGGTGCCAGCCTAGCTGCAGCGGTCTCGCACTGCCCTTTGTGGCACTGTGTACCAAGGTAGGGCTGCTTTGCTGCTTCCAGCACTGTCCTTCCCACCGCATGCTCAAGGACCACATTTTTGCTTCTAGCTTTGCTTTGAGGGCATGTACAAAGGGAATTTTATCATTAACAACTTACGTGCTTTGCAGCAGTCTGGATAAATGCTGTATCRAGGCGGTTGCCTGTGTCATGCAGCACTATTGCCCTGTCAAAGAGAATTAAGTCATTTAAACAGACCTAGTCCCAGGAAGCTCTGCTGACTGATTTAAGCTGTACTTTTAGTCCTCAGTTCTTTTACTTGAAATTATTGCCCTGCTGTTTTAACTGGCCTTGACCTCAAGGTTGCTGCTCCTGTACTTTGCCTTTAACCCTTTTATAAGTTCTGACGCCATATTAAGTTTTCTCATTCCTTGTCTGTGCTTTATTTTAGCAGAAATTTGGCAGATACTGAAATCACTAGAGATTTTTGGGACAGGTTGTGCAAAAGCTATTGGAAAAACCCTGCTTTTGGACAAATGGCTGCACTGGGTTAAGTGTTAGACTGAGCTTCTCTYGTCCTCTTTGGTAATCATTTTATTCCATCCATTTATTCCATCATCATATAAACATCATGAAATACAGAACAGTAACTATTGAATGAGTCATTGAGCATTTTTACAATTCACTTTTTTTTTCTTTTAGGATCATCATTTCCAATGTTACTGATGGTATCTAACAGCAAAACTAACTTGCTAGTCCTAGTATGTTTAAAAGTGCCTTTCTTAATTAATCCCAATGGCCATTTGGATTTAATGGATTTCTTTAGAGACCCTCATTAGTCATCCACACTGTTACATTTCTCTCCAGTGCCTCTTTTTTCTCTTCCTCATTTTCTCTGTCTTTCAGAAAGATTGTATTGCTCTCTCGTTTTAGCCAGAATCAYTTTTGCCTACCGTTATTCTTGCTACCTTTCTGGACTTGTAACTTTGGGGTCTTTGATAGAGGGTTTTAAGCAAGTTCTCTCCTTTTATGCGTGTTTTCAGCTTTAAAAAACTTGCCCTTTAAATTTAGACATAGCTGCAGTTATTTTAGGGGCTCATTGCTTCAGTGGGTAGTGCAGAAATGAGAAGAGTTTATGATGGAAGAGGACTCTCATTAGAAACGGCTGCTCGTTTTGCCTGCCACAGTGGCTCCATCATTGTCACCTAGATCTGCTGCTACTGCATGCATGATCCTGCAAGTGCCCATGGCTGCTCTTCCGAAAGATTTATCACTGGGCGTATTGGTTTTGTTATTGATTATTCATTAATTGCTTTGCCTTGTGGTATTTTTTATTTGTGTCTCTGGGTTTATAGATGTTATGAATCATGGCAAAATGTCATCTTTTTATATCAGCGGAGTTGAATGTTGTAGGAGAGAATGAAATTCAACATTTCTGGCCAAAGAACGCCCAGGAAATAGTCTTCCAGTGTCTTTCACTGCACTGGTGAAGAAATCACGCACTCAAATTCTCAAAAATAATTAAAACCATATGAAGTACTGACTCTTTCTGCTCTGGCACCTCCCTACTCATCTCCTTCCCAATCTCTGCACCTCTGAAACCTCATCATGCTCCTTCGTGGGGCTGGTGCAATGCTGGCTGATGCGGCCTGGCYAAGGTTTCTGTGCTTTGGACTCGAGCAAGGTTAAACAGCCATTCGCTTGGGGGTTCTTCTTGCAGAACAGAGCGTGACAATTTACCTGAGCCCATTTCAGCTCTGCTGGAAAGTGCCCGAATGACCTGGTGGCCAAGGCAAAGCAACCTTCCCTGCCTCCTTTACCAGCAACTTTCCCTGACCCGTGGGCTGCAAAGGGATTTGGTGCTGCTTGTTCCTGCAATGCTTTTGCATCAGGGCTAAGGTTGTCTTTAAAAAGCAGCCAGCGTGGTTGTACTTGGAACAACCAGCTCAGTTTCTATATTATACAAAACAGTCATCTCTGTAGGAAGTGGGCCAGCCCACGTCACCACAGCAGCTCTGTGCTGCATGACTCTTAACAAATTTATCCCCAGGATGTTCCTGGGAGCAGGGGAAGGAGCGGGGAAACTCGAGGAAAACCTGAGCGCAGGTTGGATGAGCTTCCCTCATTGGGTGGTAAGTGGTGTCTGTGCCAGGAACACTCGTGTAGCGCGTCGCTGGGCGATCCGCTGCTTTGCGGTTGCAGATGCTTTTGCTGGGAGTGTGGGACTCAGTGTGGACCTGTSACGAGCTTCCCTGTGTCTAGTGCCGTGTCCTAATCTCTCATTTGCTCGTGTTCTCTTACAAATTGGCCTCGGCTGCCCTCACCCCTTGTCTTACTCCCAAGGTAGGAAACTTTCCAGTCCACACAGTATCCCCACGAAAGAGTTTGGGCATCTCTGGGCTTCTGTTGTGTATGTCAGGATCCCTCTGGACTCATGGAAGAGCAAACCATCCTAAGGGCAGTCCTTGTCTGTGTCCATCTGTTCCTGCTGCCCTAGTTCTGTTTGCACAAGTCGCTTCTCAGTTACACCTGCCACTGCAGCCGTGGTAATTACAGGGTAGCTACAGCCCTACAGCACTCGGCTGCCAAACTACAATAAAAAGGT
The DNA here is from genome assembly GCA_003342815.1 of Eudromia elegans. Classification (NCBI taxonomy): domain Eukaryota; kingdom Metazoa; phylum Chordata; class Aves; order Tinamiformes; family Tinamidae; genus Eudromia; species Eudromia elegans. Next base: position 625,945 of record PTEX01000139.1, on the reverse strand, counting down.
TAATTATGCTCCATGTTTCAGAGCCCAGGCTGTTTCCTTATGGAGGCTGAGAATTTGTTTTCCAAGTGTGTAGCTTGTTATTCGGGGCTTTTCGTTCTCCTCAGGAGAGGGGTAGGAGTTCAGAGGTGCTTTCTGCCAGGGCAACTAGGGTAGGTCATGGCCACAAGAAGGCTTCTGTCTCATTTATTTATCAGTTAGATGTACCCATAGCAGCCTGCTGAAAGGTCACATCCAGCACAGCTCTGCCTGCTTTTGCAGCAGTGCCCAGCATGTGCTGCATGTGCTGACCCGCTCCAGCTGCTGGAGCATCATATTTGCTGCGGCTGCACCAGCTGCCCTCACTTGCAYGGGGTTTAGCCGCCAGCTTTCCCCCTACAACATGTTAGTTGGTTATTTAAGTTAAGTCAGCCAGTTAATGCCCCAGTCTACAGCCAGCAGCAGGTTCTGTGACTCATGCCCAGAGAAGATGCTGGGCAGTGAAATCTTGGGTCCATAGCAAGACATCTTCTATGTTTTTTGGGGCCTGCCATCTACCCAGACTGCCCCTGTGTGCAAAGGGCAAGCACGGGTGGCTCTTGGCAGGACAGATCCCTGAAATTCCCCTTCTCCATCCCCTGCTTCTGTGTTCCTGATACTGCTGTTGCCTCTGGAAGGAGCCAGAGGGATCCCCAGCTCCCAAACTGCTGCATTTCTGGCTGAGAATGTCCACATGCTTTTCAGGCCAGGCTGTTTATGTTCTCCTCAATGAGGAAAGGGTGTCATGGTGACACCTCTTGTGGTATTTTCGGTGTGAAAGGTGCAGGTAGTACCTGCAAAACCGACCTAGGCTGGATGAGAGTTGGGCCTGGTGGGGAAAGGTTGCGGGCATCATTAACTCACCCGCTGATCTGCCCGGTCCTGTGAAATAGGGAAAGTTTTTGAGTATTTCAGAGCGCCTTTGGGGAAARCTAAATTAAACCCTGGCCTGCTGTGAGAAGGCAGGGCTGAAAATGTAAATGCAGAAATAGGTCCTMGGTAACATGACTTCAAGGACAGAGAGTAGATGCTGAGCTTTTCAGGATCTGATTCAGCTGGGGCTGGTTCCAATTAAAATGAGATCAAGGAGAAAGGGAGGAAAAAAAGTTGTTTCTTTGCCTGTCTGGAGGGTAAAAAGCAGCTGTCATTATTGCCGGTTTAAACGTTGGATCCATTTCGTGTGTCTCCTGTAAGCAATGAAGCTGACAMGGAGAATGTTTCAGGTGATTTCTTCAGCAATTGCAATACTGCTTTCTGGGAATTTGCCGCTTTCTGTTTCTTTGTTTTTGGGATTCCAGGGGATATGAACTTTAGAAAGCATTTCCCAGGGCTGCTCCTCAAGCAGCCTGATGAGTATTTCCTTGCCCACCTCCTCCAGCCTGAGCATGATCTGACACATGGCAATGTCATCTCTTAGAAATAATTCTATATTTGTAGCAAATCTGTAAGTATGGAGCAGACTCACTATTTCTGTGACACTTCCAGGGCTCTGTGATTAGAGTTTCATTTACCACCAGGCATGTTGCTCCTGAAAAAAACRGTTTGTTTCTACCTAAAAGGAAGAGCATCGAAATTCTTGCATTTGTGGTTAGGGCACCAGAAAGTCGTGCAGACATCCTAAAGCTCATAGCAGAGAAACTGAGCTAAAGGTTTTATCTTAATGCTAGCTAATAGTGCAGGTGAGGAGCAGCTCTGGGGACAAGCAAGGGCAGATGGAGGATCAGAGCAGATGGGAGAAGAGCTGAGCAGCAAACTTAGGCCCTGTGGCCAAGSAGGTCATGCTCAAATGTGCCTAAAAGCTGGTCACTGAGCAGCAGGACTGTAAAACATGCAAGCTGTCCAATTAAATTCTGTCTCCTGTGAGAATTAATTACAGCGGGAACTGCGTTAGTTCTTCTTTGCTGTGAATCTCTTTCCTGACGCAGCCAGATGCAGCCAGGGAGCTGTGGTGAGTACAGGCAGTTTGATTTGCTGGAAATGAAATTATTTGTTTTAAATTAAGTATTTCTAAGCTTAGCAGGTGGTTCCTTTACCTGACTTCCAAGAGTTACTGCCCTTGCAGAAAGCCTGGGGATGGTTGATCAGAGAAATTGTGGGGAAGTGGCCAGTGAGCCAAGTATGAGATAGTCGGAGATTCACGTCTTGCAGCAAACCTGAGTAAACCACTTAAACTGAGAAGTTTTGGCTCTCTGATTAGCTGCTGTATTAAAAACAATCAGAAAAAAACAGACAGTGAGTTCCTCTTCTGTATTTTGGGGTTAGTTAAGTGGGTGTTGGGGGTAAAAGCTAGTTTTCTGTAGGTGAGTATGCTGGAAGGCATCAAAGGCTGCCATTCTTGTGGGCAAGCTTCAATGAGTGCTGCTTGCCTGAGTGCGGGCTTGAATCTATCTTCTTTTCCTGCAGCGGCCTGGCGCCAGGTCTGCTGCTGGAGTGGTCCCTCTGTCACTTTGCACAGGGCTGTTTGTCTACCAGGGTGACCGTGTTTAGAAGAAAAATCTTCCTCTTGCAGAACGTGAAGAGAGGAAGAGTTTGAACAGGGAAGCTGCCCTGGGTGAGGATTGTCCTGCTGCTTCCTTGTCCTGGCACACGGATGCTCCTCCTTCAGGCAGGCTTTTCCCAGCTTACCAGGTGCCAGCACTTGCACACGGGCCACTGTAGCGCCTTGCCTGTCCTCCCGACTTGGTTTCTGCTCCTCAGAGGCTTGTGCTGCACCAGGAGGAGCAGCGGTGCCAGGCTCTGGGGTCGGTCTCAGCTRACAACCTTACTAAGTCATGGACTCACCATCTGGATGCCTCTGTGTGCCTCTGATTTATGTCACATGGCATCATGTACCCACCGCGGAGGCAGCTGCACAGACTGGGCAGTAACTCAGGGTAAGTGATTCAGGAAATAACAGCTGATTAGCAGGACATAAATGCTGCAAAGAGAGCTGCTGAACTTGGTGATGATGGCAGAGATGCACAACAAGAGTGCGAGTGGTGCCAGTCACCCCTGTAGGAAGCAGTTTGATCGCTGCACTTGAAGGCCCTCATTAGCTTGCATGTTTATAGAGYGCGAAGGCAATCCCGCATTCAGGAAAGGCTTTTACAGACTTGTCTCCTTAAGTCATTAGAAATGCCACAGTTCCTTCTGTTGAAAAGATGGTTCTAAGATTAAAAAACAAGAAGCAAAACCTCAGGCTCTACTTGAAAGCTAATTACTGTCAGCTCTTCAAATGCAGCAGGGTGGGCAGAGTACGTTTTGGAAAGAGGGAGGAAGTTTCATGGAAATGCCACTTAGGTTCGCAAGCATCTTTTCAGCATCCAAAAATGTTATGTGTTTCAGCAGATACTAGAGGCACTTTCTAGGCTTAGCACRGCAACAGAACAGCAAGGGAAAAGCCAGAAGCTCAAATTTTGGAGCCTTCCTGAACATGTGAGATGTCAGAGACAATATCTAACATCACTGCAACCAGATTTACTTACCTGCAAAGGGGAATAGAGCTCTGTTTGTTCAAATCTCCTATGGTTTTGTGCTCATATCCTGGAATATAAACTCTTCTCCTGTGTTAGCGGCTTTTATCTGACTATACCTTGTGTTACCATTCAGACAAAAAAGTCTTTATTGCTATGGCATATATTCAGGAGCCTTCCTTGATCCAAGGAAAGTGCTGTGAGAGTTGCACATAAAAAGTGCTATACAAATATGTGGGGGGTTTTTGAACAGTAAATATAGAAAGAGAAGAAAAGTTAGATCTTTGAGATGCGGRACTTACAGAACAATTTAGCCAGGCTTTCCTGGCATCATGATCCTCTTATTACAGGCTCATCTCAGCTGCAGTAAGAGCCAGGCAGACAACGCTCTGCTCCTGTGAACTGTTGCTTTGCATGTGTTCCTGTCCTGGTTGCATCTCTGTTTTCACTGAAAGCGACCGCTGATAGTGGAGCACTCATCCTCCTAAGTGGATTTCGACCTGTAAGTGAGGCTGGCAATGTATTAGTAATTAGTACCTTGGTAATTACTATGTRCTGCAGTATGACTGCCAATGAGGACACTATTTCTGGGAACTTTCTTTGGCAGCATTTCAGATCTGTTTCCCCATTCCCCACAAAACCCCATTAAAATTTAAGGGGAAAAGTAGGAGGAATGGAAGAGAATTTTCTCTTAAAGGCTTAATACATTCTAACCTCAAGCATTAGCTGGAGCTTGTGCAAAGCACTGCTAAGGCAATTAAAGTGAGACTTTAATGGGTTAGTTTTGTCGCTTTGTCAGCACGGGAGCTAAAGATCCCGGTCTGATGAGGGCTCCCTGCAGTCCCTCTCCACCGAGGTGCTTTTTTAGAGGAAAGCTTTTTAAACTAGCTGTCTCATTTGATGTCTGTCTGGCATTGCTCTAGCATCAGAAATCTGCCTACATGGGCCGTGCAGCCCATTGATGTTCCTTTAAAATAAAGTTAATCCACATAATCTCATCATAGTAGGAGGCGATTATCCTGAGAACAAGCATTAGCAATGGTCCAGCAAAGCCTTTTATTCTCTGTGGATGATGCCGATGGCTAAAAGTCGCAAGGGCTGTTTTGATTTCACTTGGKCTATTTTAGGACTGGGACTTGCAATTTTTTTTTCATATGTATTTTATTCCTTTAGAAAAGTTCCCCATGTTACTTTTGACAATGCCAGCACATTTCTTCCCCTGTGCCAACAAGATCCTRTGGGTATACACTACATTCTCCCAAAATCTCCAGCCTCGGGTATTAAACTAGAGCTATTTTCCTGGGGGAGAAGCAGAGGAGCTTTGAAGTGCTAAGTTCTTAGCCTGGGAATCCTTCAGCATCCCTTAGGAGCTGTGGGACCTCTTCTCCCTGCTGGTATTCCTGAGCTGAGCACGTAGCTCTGCAAGCACTGTGCTKCAGCGTGAGATTTGCTGGTGAGCAGGAGATTATGGTGGGGTTAGATGTGCTCCAGGAGACGCAAACGCAAGCACTTTTGTGAGGCAACAGCTCCTGGTTTAGAAATAACACTGGCTTCTTCGCTTGCTGAGGTTGCTTTGGGTGTGCTGCCACTCGGGGCCAGCTGGGATGTAGGAGTGAATCAAAAGAATCCATGGGGGAAAAAAATAAGGCTATTTACGTATTTATATATATTACATTATATATATATATATATATATTTGTCCTTCTGCTTTTGCTTACCTTCTACCCCACTAGTGATAACACAAGCAAAGCTCAACCCAAACCCAGGGCATCTTTGGGGAAGAAGTCCTGTCTTTCTCTGATGAAATGTCCTGCTTCCAAGCTGCAAGGATTGGCTGATCTCATCTCTTTCTTAGATGAGGTGATTGTAGGTGCCAAACCAAAAGGGCAAAGTGATTAGGTGTCCTGTTTCCACTCTGATATACAGCTAATGGAGAGATTTCTGAGTCATTCGTTCTCATAATTGTTGAATTTACGTAAAGGGAAGCTCTGCTGCTTTTAAATCAGTTTTGTTTTTATATGTGTATTAAATATATTTTTATCCATTAAAAGCAAGTGTCATATGAAAACCACAGCTGTAAAACCTGCCATTGAAGAAGGAGCAGGACAGAGGCTACAGATACAACCAAAGGTACTGCCTGAGACATCGCCTGTCTCTTGTGAAGTGCTTGACATGATCAGAAGGGAGCATGGATGGACCTTGAGATAACTATGAGTGTCTTTTGGGGTATGAAGTTGGGCCCTTCCACCTTCATGTCTTATTTAGATGAATAGCAGAAGAGGTGTTGACTGTTTGGTGCATGCATTAAAACAACATTGCTCAGGGTATTATCGAGTTGGCACAAAGCAGCAAGCCTGGTGCTTCTCCCATGTTTTGCCCTTTCAGAAAGCAACCTTTGCACACTTAGCCGTATTCCACAGGTGGGAGCTCCCAGTCACGGATGATTTTAGGYAAGGGGCTGAGTTGATTTTCTGCACTGTTGAACCTCAGTGTGAGTGTTGGCAAGTTTGTCGCTGTTTTCTGTTCTTTACACAGACTAGCGAGTGTCGTCTGGTTTATTTTTTTGCTGGTAGAATTTGGCCTGGCCATGAATGCAGTAGATGTTAAAGCAAAAGCTCCTATTTTTGCTAGGAGAGGTTTGGGTAGCACAGGTGACTTTGTCACCTTGAGTGATGCTGCTGCGCTTCCTTCCCCTACAGTGGTATGAAAATGGTCTGTATTTCTTTGCATATTTATTTATTTCTTTCTATATATTTTTGAATGAGCCAGGGCACTGGGATCGTTTTTATGCTGCTTTCCTTAGATTTACTGGTCCTTTGCTGAGACTTGGTGAGGCCCAGAAGAGCTGGTGGATACCGTACATAGTCCCCCTGCCCCCCGTCCTCAATTTCCRACTTGTGCTAGAAACAACCCTTGCATAACACTCGGGGCAGGAGGACTTTGCTTGTCATCATACAAAAGACCTTCACTYGGAGGAGTTCTGAACAGTGGCCCGCTAATTTGACAGCTTGTTTTTATGCTGCTCCAAGCGCTGCCGTGCCAGTGGTTCAGCCTGTGTGTCCGGACTGGATGTCTCCGGCAGCAACCCCAGTGTAGAGACAGCTGAGGACATGCCTGCCCAGCAGCATCACTTGCAGCCCAGCAGYCTCCAAAGAGCTATACCTGTGAAAAACGCGCATCACATCCTGCCRCATCTGTTCTTTAAACGAAGACCCTACTGTGAATACAGTCCACAGTGCAACCCCTCTAGCCAGCCCTGCTCTGCAGCACAGGGTTTAATCTTGGGCCCGAGGCTCCTGGTTTGGGGCTCTGGCCCTTTACACTACATGGCTCTAATTAGCACCTATGTTCTCCTAATAACAGGCGTCTTGTTACAACACTCGAGTTTTAACAAATTCAGCTGAGGAGGGGGCACACCCCTCAGTGTGCTTGCAGAGGGTTCAGTAAAAAGGAAGAGGTTTGAGAGGGCCCGTGAAAATCATAGCGGCAGAGGCATGGGGAAGTGAAATGGCAGGGAGAGAAAGTGAAGAGGGAGAATGAAAGGATGCAAGAAAACTTTGGAATTCCCTAGTCCTTGCACAAGGGCTCCCAGTTAGACAGTCTCACCAGTGATAGGGAAACAGAAGCAGATGCATCAGCTGTGCAGGTCGAAAAAGTGAGTGGAAGGTAAATTAAACTGCAAAAATATGTTCAGTGTTGATAAAGAGGTAATATATCTCTACATTTCTTAGCTTACTTTTCTGTGCATGTTGTTTCTTGGGAATCTAGTTTTATAGTTCTTGATGGGAGGAGCTGTACCTCCTTGGATATACTGTTGTGCCCAGACACATACACAACTGGAGGGCAGCGTGGTCTGATCACTGCCTCTGCCTTTGCTGTGGGCTCAGTGTTGCAGAAGGCCAAGGGTTTGGAAGCTGTTAACCCAATATGGGAATTTAAATCATCGYGTGGAAACATAATTTCATGTGACCTGAATGATTTGTAGTTGTTTGACTYGCTAAGTTGCCCTAAGGGGTTTGGTGCAAATTCCCCTCTGAGTGGAGACCTCTCAGCTGGTGACCTTGGAGCACCATAACCTGCCCATGACCAAATTCTGTGGTGCTGGTGCAGTTGTGCTGTGCTGCTGGCATTCTGGAGCTTGCAAGTATTCATTAGAAAGGCAAGATTTATAAGTCTGCAGATATCAAGTAATCTCCTAGTCAAACTGACCCTCAGGATAGCTCCTCTGTGATGCTTTGAGACCTGTTTGCTGTGTAGTACTGCTGTTTGCCCCAAAGCTCCCATTGAATTCAGCTTGTAAAATGGATAACACGTCATGGGCCCATCAGCTGAAAAACCSTGGGCATCTGGTTCCTAGTACCATGAAAATAGACTAAATTTTCCATCCTGAACAACTAAATGGCATCACTGGTGGTTTTATGAATGCCATTAGTCTCTGCAGCTCTGTTCCTTTGACTGCTGAGATAGCACTTTCCCATTGCAATAGGCTTTGGGAAGGAGGAGACAGAAAAACTGGGATGTCTCCCGCTGAGCCTGGCATCTTGCAATTCCCACCTCTGATCTGCAGCACTCTCCAGTATCTAGGCTGTATGAGACATATGTGTTTCAGGTGGAGCTTGGTGTCTGCTTCCCCGCTGCTGTATCCGGCCTTCAGCTGCTCAGATGGCTCCGGAGCATCACTTCATTTCTTTAGTACTCCTAATGACATTACCAGGGAGAAGTGGTTTAATTTGGGCAGTGGAGAGCACTGTTAAAATGACTCCAGCAGCCCTTCTGAGAAAGTTGTTTAACCTTTCATTATCTGATCCTTAGGGTTTCCTGTTGTCTCACTTGCACAAGATGAAGATAAAAAGGACAAGTGGAGGCAACTGAAGACACGCTGCCTGCGGACAGCTCTGCTGTTGTGTCCCAATCCACGGTGAGCAGGAGATGGGCAACCAGGGCCAGGTCTTTACTCTGGCTGGTTCTAGATGATTCTCAGAAGTGATTTCTGACCTAGAACCTCTTTAATTGTAGAATTTACTGCAGGGTCATTACTCAGGAGGACATGGAAAGAAGCTAGGGACGATGAAGCTGAGGACAGTTTGCTGTCTTGTACATCAAAGAGCCTCTGAGCTCCCCAAGCCCTCGTTTGCCCGGTACCTTMTCACTCTGCTGATTGGGAACACTGTACATCCAAAGTTAGCACAATCCTTGTGGTGAGCAAGACAGGATTTTTCCTTTTTTTTTTTTTTTTTTTTTWAATTTTCCATGAGTTCATGGGAAAGAAGGGGGCTGGAGAAACCTGGGTCTGTGGGTTAAATCCATGGCTACTGCAGTGCATCCATTGATGCTCCCACGCTGCGCCCAACAAAGGTGCCCACTGCAGATGGGCTACTGCTGTGCCATGCTCAGGACATGAGACTTCCTTCTCTTCTGGGGATGCATGTTGTGCTTTCCCTGCCAGGGCTCCCAGAGCTGTACTAATTACTGATAATTAAGCTGACAAGGCAAATCTTGGTTTCTTTGCATTGCATCTAAAAGAAGCCCAAAAGATAACAGTGGTAGGTAGCTCTCTCTTTCTCCCAAATTACTACCTGCCACCAACCATGTCATATTGTGCTAGCATGATGTCCCATCCAAGCCCACCTGTCCTCAGCTCTTCCCTGCTGCGTTTGGTTCAAACTGCTAAAAATTTCAGTGAGGTGCTTGGTTCTGGGTGGCATAAACTTCCTGGTGTGGTGGCATGGAGAGCTGGTTTGCAGGAATGGAGCTCAAATCCAACATGCGCCAGCAGTTTCAAGAGCCAGGCAATGCGCCAAGTGCTTTATCAGATGGACACAGTTGCCTTTGCCATAAGGAGGATTCTTTGCTCCTTCTTATTTTTTCTCTTCTTAGACGTGCAGGAAACCTGTGCACGGAGTGAGGTCTACAGTGCAAAAGCACCTCCTAAGAACTTGTAGCAGCAGAGATAAAGCAACCCTGAAGACCTGGTGCTTAGCTCAGGAGCTTGATTTATGACTCTCAGGAAGCTGTAGAGMTGAACACAAGCTGCTAACACAAGTTAAAGCCCAAATTGCATTGTCTTCAGTGTTGTTTTGCTCTGACAAGGCTAATTTGGGTTAGTTCCCATATCCCACGCTGTTCATCAGGTCCGTGTGGGCCCTTGGACCTCGTTGTCAGTCCCAAGACCCATCGCTGCCTTTTTTGGGGGTTTGAGCAATACATTCTCCCTTTTTTRCAGTGGTGCAGCTGGGTTTACGATGCCTGGATAACCTTCTCAGCAGATTCGCAGCTGACTTTCTTCTGGTTACCTGTCTTCTGGTTGCCTGTTCCGTCCAGCTTGCTCTCCTTGCAGTGCCATGCACTKGTTTGCTTTCCTTTCCTCCCTCTCCCTGTTCCTTTTTTCCCCCTCCTGTGGCTTCGCAAGCTGAGGCATCTCTCTGGCTTTGCACTACCCATTTAATGGCTGTGGGAGCCGGTTTATCTGTTCAATACTTTCATTCAAAAGCCAGCATTAGATAATTGCTGGATTGAAGAGAGCCTGTAATTATTTTTTGCTTCTAACTACCAGAGCGAGCAGTGTTTGCCAAACTGTTGGGTAACTGCTGGCAGATGCTTTTCCAGGGGTATCCCTGGACTGCCTACATTTCTCCTCATTGTCCTATGTTCCATATATATTTTATCCATCAATTCCTTCCCTCTTCAAATACCTAYTCCACATTGACCTGCTGCATTACATTGGTCTTCATTCAGCAGGTTGAAACAAAACTTAACATTTAATATTTTCTGTGTTGTTAATTCCTGTAACTTCTGTTAGGGGATGGAGAACAGAAGGGTTTCAGGAAGGATTCCCTGGTGTTTCAGGAGAAGCTGTTAAATGCACAGTAAAGCAACCAGCTCCAAGCCCGCTATTGGGTTAATGGAGCAGCACTGGTGGTGAAGGACTATAACAAAGAAACCTTAATCTGGCGTGAAGAGCACAACAAGAGCAGTTCTGCTTTATTGTTTTATTTTCTTTCCTCTTAATGTCGCTTAACCCAGTGGTTAATCAGGGGCATCTCGATGCAGATGGAGCATGGCATGAGTTGGCGTGAGGAACCTGCAGCAACACGTCCATGGAGCAAAATKGTCTGGGAAGTCATGGGAGTGTTCGGGAGCAGCATTAGGGTGGTTTGGGGTGGTTTTGTGGCATGGCCAGGCAAGACAAGTTTGTTTGGTCCTTAAAAATAGTAGGAGTCAGCAGGAAAATGTGGTAGGTTGCAAACTGTCATGAGCTGAAAGTCTGGAAAACAACACCAACAAATGTAGTGATTTTCTAATGTTTTCATTCTCTTTCGAAATGAAGTTGCAGACCAAAAATCATGATATTTTGTCTTGAAGCCTCATAGTGCTTTGACACATCTGAAACCTCTTTTCCTAGCTGGAACRTTTGTCAGAGGTGATCCTTTTCTCTGGACTGCTTCTGTGTGGATGGGATTTTTCCATGGAAAATAACATTTTGTCAGGAAAAGATTCCTGATTATTCACATACCCATCATGATTTTAGGGAGGCTATTTCAGAGCATTTTGCAAACATTGGTAAAATCCTTTGAAAGTTCMCTGTTAGATTTATTATTATAGCATATATATATATATATGGGGGGGAAGTAGTAGTTAATGGCCGACTCAGGAAAATGGATGTTTAGCTGCAGCCCACTGCTAATTTACCCTGATTTTGAGCAAATCTTGGCTGATAAAGCCTTGTTGATGGTCATGCAGTTGCAGTGATCCCTGACCTCTTGTTTGGATTTTTGTTACCCCTATTAATTGTTCCTGGGCACAATTGATTTCATCCCGTGAATATTGGAATGCTCTGTATAAAATCGCATCTTTGGCACCAAGGCAGTCAATATTTACCCATTACTGCATTTATGGCTGTTAGAGCACAGGGAGTGCAACGAGGAAGGGACAGCTAATGTGATGGCTCAACAGAGGAATTGGAGATCTCGCTTGTTAAAGAGATTCTCAGGATCTTAATTGGCTGAGAACAGTGATATATTCCAGGACTGTTAAGAATACAGCAGCACAGGAGGCCTCCTGTTGACCTGTGTTGTGTTAAATGTGTTAAATTCCTTGGTTTTATATTCATTCGTTCCAGCTTGTTAATGCCAGGGGTGTTATAAAGTCTTATGAAAAGAAAATGTTTTATTGTTCAGAATATATATATGTGTGTGTGTGTGTGTATATAAATATTCAGCTGTACTTGCAAAGTGGGCCTAGGTTAGCCTTGTAGCATGTGTTTGATCAGAGGAGTTGTTGGGTCTCAATGAAAACCTCCAGAAAGAGAATAGCAAAATAGTCTGCTCAAAAAGAGAGGATGTAGCTCGAGGCCAACCAACTGGAGTTGAGGATTTTGCAATTTTAGTAATGAAATCTTCCAGCAAAGGATGTGCCTGGCCCGCTTTTATAGCGATGCTTTGACTAGCTCAAAGCTGGTGCTGGCAGCGAACCCTGTGTTTCACTGGGGAGAGAAAGGGAGGGTGAAGGGACATGCTTTTCAACCCTCCTCTGCTCTTCATGTTTGGAGGAGGCTGCAGCAGTTTGTGTGGAGAAAGGGGGGCAACCAGGCACAGAAATAAATGCCCTTTGCCATGGGGAAATGGGAGCTGAGAAACCAATTTCAGCAGTGTTTCGAAATTACACTTGTCTGCTATCTGAAGCTCTGTGGGCTTCTGCACTGAAGCACAATGTGTTCTTGCTAAGCATAGGGGAAAATGCTGCTAGCACCTTCCTAGTGAAGCAGAACAGGTTCCCACGCAGGCTTGCCAAGAGCCTGCAGTGTCATTAGGTGGCAAAAATAACAAGCAAGGACATGGGAGAAGCTGTCCGATCTGCCTGCTGGTCACTGTCCTCCCACCTGAAGCTCCTGCGAGTTTCATGAAGGGAAGATTCAACTTGGAAAGAACAATGTTTACTAGAGGTTCTGGCTTCTGCCTCCAGATGTAGTAGCCACTACCCTGGGGTGGCATTGCCAGATGAGGGAAAAGAGTTTCCTGAAATCAAGGGAAAAAATCAATGATTTAATCTTTTTTCTATCACTTGGTGACAGTAGTGCAGTGTAGGCACTAGCAGACAGGATGACCTGTCAGCTTTAGTTATCAAGAGTCCGTTTCATCTGCTTCAATATATGATATTAATCCTGTGAGTGGTTAGTAACACATCTGAAAGCAATAGCAGATGTCAGCATATGGCAGGAGGGTAAAGGACAGTGCTTTGGTTCAATATTCCTGAATTTGGGGCTTCCATGTTTTCCCCATGTTCAAAATTTACAACTTATGCTAGCATCATCTCAGTGTTTTCCCTGACTGCTCTGGCTTGTGTCATGGATGCAGCTCTCAGTCATGTCTGCCACTTTACCTGGTGTGAAATGAAGCCTGTTATTACTGCACCGTACAAACATGCACACATTTGGAGGTTGGGCAGTCTCTGTGTCTAGGCTTGAAATCTGCCCGTGGACATCATCTCAAACGGCACATCTGAGAGAGCCRGATTGCAGGAGATCACTGGAAACGAGTTGCCGTGTGTGCGTCTGCTTCTGGAGATTGCTAGGTAATGAAGAGGCCACAGGCTGTCAGGACAACCAGATGCTTCTCAGTAGGTGTTTCCCTGTCTTTTTATAAAGCGCTTTTACAGGTGTAATACTCGGAGGCAGGACATCCTGGGCCAGCCCTTGCCAGCAACGAGGTGCTCAGATGGGAGAATCGTAGAATCCTAGAATGCTTAAGGTTGGAAGGGACCTCCAGAGGTCATCTAGTCCAACCCTCTGCACACGCAGGGTCCCCTAGAGCATGTGGCACAGGGTGATGTCCAGGCGGGTTTGGAAGATCTCCAGAGAAGGAGACTCCACCACCTCTCTGGGCAGCCTGTTCCAGTGCTCTGTCACCCTCACCGTTAAGAAATTCTTTCTCAAGTTCCTGTGGCACTTTTGGTGCCTCAATTTGTGGCCGTTTCCCCTAGTTCTATCACTGGCCACCACTGAGAAGAGGCTGGCCCCATCCTCCTCACTCCCTTTCTTGAGATATTTATACACATTAATCAGGTCCCCTCTCAGTCTTCTGAAGGTGGGCCCAAGGCAATAGACTCCAAGAAGAGTGAAGGAGGAAGAGAGGGTCTCAGGCTGGCRGGTGAAACTGAGAAAGCAGCAAAGGGGTGAGAGGCTGAGGGACAACCAACCTGGACCCACAGGCCCTGGGCAGCCAACAGCATGTGGTCAGAAATGTGGAGGAGAAGCTGGAGAGCAGTTTGTCACCATGTCTCCMGGGAGCCAGGAAGGCACTGGCACAGGCTGAGCAGTCGTTGCACTTTGCACCCATAAATACACATTGGGTATGAGAGACTGATCCTGTAGCCAGGCAGCTCCTGCTGGGTGTGAGGATCTGGATCCAAGTCCCGGCTCCAGCCGTGCCAGAGAGATCCAAGCCTTGCTAACCGCTATAAACACTGGGCTGGTTTTATCTTGCCAGAAAAGCCTGTCTCGCTGCAGGSAGGAACTCCTCTCTTGTTCCAGGTTGCAGTACCTCCCTCTGCTTGCTATTCTTGCCTCTTTCCTTTGCTGTTTATTCRTCTCTCATTCAAGGAATTCCCAAATGAGCTGTTCTGCAGAGCTGTTCCCTAGGAGATCCTGCTCACCCAGTAACCTGGCAGGGTGCCATGGTCCATAGCATGCCCAAGATGAGCCTGCTAGGCCAAGCTTGCCAAGAAGACCAAGCTTGCCCAAGGACCTTTTATGGCCATTGTGGGGTGCATCATAGAGGAGCTTGTGGCAGRCGGAGAGGGACAACCTTTGCATTTGAAAGTAAATGGGAAATATATTTTATGTTGCAAGGAACATTGTTGCCATTTGGCTGCAAGCCTTGGATTTAACCTTCTTGCTTTATAAAGGTGGTGCTGAGAATCCACATGGTTTCCAGAAATGTTGGTTATGTGCAAAAGTGTCCTGAAATCATACAAGATTRCTGAATTTGGGAGATATTTTCAGAGATCCTGAGGACCAGATTAATCAGTAAGGAATTGCTGAGGAAAGAGAGAGCRCTCCAACATGCTGCCTGGATTCAGCTTTCCTAATTAGACTATTAGGAGAGAAATGTTGGGTATTCCRTAGGCTCTGGTGAAAGAAACGTATGGCCATGCATGACAAGGGCTTCGGTGCTTGGCTTAATGGGGAAAAGTACTTTGGGAGAATCAAGGCCTTTTTGTGAGAAAACATTTGTCTGATGTTATTTTATGCTGCTGCTGTCTCAGAAATCAGCTAAAAAAGACTCTGTTTAGCACTGTTAGAATGACAAGAAGTCAAATTTCCATTTGAGGGTGCTCAACAGACAGTTATGCAGACTGCATTCTGGCTTTGTGTGAGCACAAGGAGGATTTGTGCTAGTATTTGAGGTTATTCCAGGGAGAAATTCAAGTTKGGCTATCAGACAGATCAGCTGCTCTTCATCAGGCTCTGGGTTAACTTACCAGGACCTCAAGGACCTGGGCAGGATGCTCACAGGGAAGACTCTAGGGAATCTTCTGGGGTTGCTGAAGGRAGGATGCAGAGGCAGATTGAGCCTGGGTTGCTCTAACTTGTAGGTGGCTCCTTACCTGTTTACTGGGCTGAAAACTGATCATCTGGGGAAAATCTCTTCTGACTCCCCATGGCCAGATCCAGAGCTCAGAGCTTGCTGTGTATTTAGACTGTATTTAAGAGCAGGGCTCTGATATTGAGAGCAAAGTTCCTAAACGCAGTCTCCTGCGAGGCTGCAGCTCAACCTTTGCTCTGAAGAGGTTATCCAAAATGTGGGAATTGAACCAGGAGCGCTAACTCAAGGCTTTTCTTAGACATGTCGGCAGTTCTTTGCCAGACAGGCTGCAGAGCCTTTGGTCTTTTATTTATTTAGCTTTAATGAATCTTTTGCTTCCTTTATTGCTGAGGCCCTTTTTTTTTTTTTTTTTTTATATATATATAAAGGGCTGACTGATCATTATGTGTCTAAAACTAACAGGAGAAACATCTTCATTGTGAAAGAAGCCTCATGAAAATTTATCATGGGAGGCATAGGCAGGAATACTGTAAGGATCACCTGCATGGTTTGACTCCATGATCTTGGCTCCCTTCGCTCTTGTTGAGTTTGTTGCTGAGAGKAGAAGGGATCTCCCTTCCAGCATGGAAGTTCCCAAGAGAGTCCCTCAGTTATTAGGGTTAGAAAACTGAAGATGCAAGCACAGGAGGTGAGTAGAGTGCTCTCCATTGGTTGAGCATGAGCAAATGCCTGACTTGGGAATTATAAATGTAGCTAAAAATTAGGAACATATGCACAAATTGGAAGTTATTAACTGGATTTTCATGCATTTTTAGGCTAATGTTCCCAAAGTGATGCCTGCCCTATTGGCATCAATGCAGTAATTCTCCCTGCATGCAGACTTTAAGGTCTGATTCCCGACTGCTCCAGGAGTGAATCAGACAGGATGCCTGGGAAGTGGCAGCAGGCACCACATGGGAGCTTAGCAGCAAAGCAGAACTTCCCTGTTTTGCCCTGCTCTGAAGGTCAGTCATCCAGGGAAGCGAGGGAACCAACTTGCCACAGGGAACCAACTTGCCACATCCACCACCCTTGAGAGTGTTACTCACATCCCCTGGGCCTGACCACCACTGTGGCCTTGCAGGCGTCACAACCTGGGGACCTCTTRGCCTGGAAGCTCTGGCCACTTCTTCCAAGCTTTGGCCACTTTCCTGCTTCCGAGTTTGGGCCCAGTGGTGAACAGCCCCCTGGAGACATCCAGGGGCAGGGATTTGAGGGGCYGAGAACTTTCTCCTCCACAAATATCTGGTGTTTTGAGAGCTGGGCTGCAGAGGTCTCAGATCAGAAGCAGAAACTACACAAACACCTGAAAATGATCCAAATAATTAGAAAAACTGTCCCTTGCTCTGGAGCTCTGCCAGGGCAGCCCCATCTTTTTGAAGAAGGCTGATTTTTAAGATTGKCCAGTCTATGCCTGGCGATTTATGGTCCAGCCAGAAAGCCAAGCTYGTGAGTATATTTGATGAGTTAATTRTGTGCTAAGTGTTTTAATTTTTTTTGAAAATTCACAAGATACGTGGAGACCATCAGTGTCTTGTTGCCTACTGTGCTTAGCGATCGCTATGAATCTATCCCCAAATAAAGTGCAGAYAGGTTTTCCGGGTATGTGACAGGTTTCTGAGGCTATCGGCATAATTTCAGACTTCCATGTTGTGGAGAAGGAGGCCAGAATYGGAGGCCTGAAGCAGGAACCTTCATCTCGAGGTATCCAGCAAGTGTATGGATGCGCTTCGTGTGTACCAAACCACTTTGCTCATAGAAGCAACCCCAGGGCTGTTCTCCTGGGGAGGCAGTGTTGGTCTCATTGAGTTTGGGAATGAAAAATATGTCCTTAGGTTTTTCCCTGTGGCAGASCAGGAGCTGCCAGGGATCACAGCTGGTTGCTGACCTGCTCCATTCTCCTGGCCCTGGGCTGAATCTTGCACCCTGCAGAAGAGTTGCCCCCAGTTGTCCCTGTTTCCGCTCTGTAACGGCACTGAATCCCAGTTATCCTCTAATCTCTGTCCATGCTTCCAGCCTTTTAAGGCATGTGRTGATGCACGTCATCCATCTTAATGAAGCTGCTCTCCTCATGTCCCAGGAACACACTGTACTGTCAGCATGTCCACGAGGAAACGAGCTGTGTCGTTAGGCTGCTCTTGCACYCTCCTCTCATAAAAGCATGATTCTGTTTTATATATATATAATATATATATATATATAACTGCACTAAAAACAAGCGGTTTCTAATCATGATGCAGGAGTCGGGCAGCTACCTGCTGTTGCAGGTGCAAAGCCAGTGGGATCCAGAAGCTGATGCTGMGCTTCGTGGTAGGACCTTTTGTCCTGTGGGCATCAAGCCCTTTAATCCCCATCTGAGTCGAGTTGCTGCTAGTAAAGCTCTCAAAAAGCAGCAGAGCACGGATACGAGTCACATGCTCRTTTGGAACACTTTTCCCTTTGCATTTACATACAAAAGAGGAAAAAAGGGAAAGGAAAATTTTTGTTGTTTTTAAGCCCCAGTTACATTCATTGCAAACTGAAGAAGGCCGAGGCCTGCTTTCCCCTCCAGGACTTGCACCCCTCATGTGCTGCTGATGTCGTTTCCTTGCAGGTCCATTGAGTGTTTGGGCTAAGCAGGCAGCTGGGGACATACTTGTGTTAGGCAACCTCAGCCTTCTGCAGATTGCCTCATAAAATATGCAAACAGATTAAATTAAAAAAAAAAAAACAAAACAAAACAGCAAAACAAAAAAACAAGGGTCACTTATTTGCATTTCAATGCAAAAAGGGAAGATAAGCCCCTGGAAGACCTGTGTGTTTGGAGAACACAACTAATGAGCTTCCAAAAGGTCACAGATGGGCAGATGTTGAACCTTCAGGAAGGAAGGTGAGTGTGCATTCAGTGTCATTACCAGCCTCACTGATCTCTGCTCCTTTTGCAGCACCCGGGCCAAGGCCTGCTGGGGATTAGCGGGATGGCACCGTGTGGGGGAGTCCTCCAGCGATCCTGCTTCCCACTGGCTCCGAAGGTTGCGTTGCACTCGGCTTTACTCATGAAGGACACGCAAGGGCGAAGCGTTGGCATCATGAACGTGGCAACCTCCAGTGCTGGGCACAGCTCCTAGAAAGTRAGTTTCAGTCCAAAAAGCAGCTGGCAGGAAAATGGGGTCCAYGCTCAAGGAAATGGGGATGGTGAGAACAACAGAGCCCTGCTGACTCCTGAGGATCTGGCCCTGGATGCGATTCGCTGTGACGCTGTTGCATCTCGTGGGCAGAAAGGCCGCSGGGGCAGCGAGGGGCTATGGGGCGGCTCAGGACTCTGCCTTGCTGCCACGGCACATCCCAGCCCAAGCGAGCCCATCGCTTCAGCATCGTCGTGGAGACTTCGGGGAAGGAAAACAAAGCGTCTGGAAAACTTATTAGTGCTGATGTTAGCAGCAAGGAAAATCACCTCTCTGTGTTTTGACAGAACGTGCTGCTACTTTGCTGCATTTGAAATACCAACACTACATAGAAAATCTCTTCCACTCCTTGATTCCTTATCTTGTTTAAAGCATTTTATTTGTGTAGGTCTGTGTGCTCTCATCTATTTTTAGTGTGTCTGCATGTCGAGAACCTTCTCATCTTATAATCATGGGCTCAGAGCAAGAAATCCCCCAAGCATCTGTGAGTAATAATGACTCGCTTTCTTTCAAAACACATTTGTGATCTGGAAGTTCTTTGACTCTCCCAGTTTTTCAAGTGGTGGAGCAGCAAAGCCGGAAGAGGCGCGAGCCCACGATGGCCGAGAAGTGCGACTGCATCGCCAGCATGTACGGCTACGATCTGGGCTGCCGCTTCATTAATTTCCGGCCCTTGGGCTTCGGGGCGAATGGACTGGTGCTGTCGGCCCTCGACAGCAAGAGCTGCCGCAAGGTCGCTGTGAAGAAGATCACTATCAGCGACGCACGGAGCATGAAACACGCCTTCCGGGAGATCAAAATCATCCGCAGGCTTGACCACGACAACATCGTGAAGGTCTATGAGGTGTTGGGACCCAAGGGGGCCAAGCTGCACGGGGACTTTTTCAAGTTTAACATGGTGTACATTGTGCAGGAGTACATGGAGACAGACCTGGCCCGGTTGCTGGAGCAGGGCAAGCTCACGGAGGAGCACGCCAAGCTCTTCATGTACCAGCTGCTCCGYGGGCTGAAGTACATCCACTCGGCCAACGTGCTCCACAGAGACCTGAAGCCGGCCAATATTTTTATCAGCACCGAGGACCTCGTGTTGAAGATTGGTGACTTTGGGCTAGCCAGGATTGTGGATCAGCATTACTCCCATAAGGTACGTGACACACACTCACCAARCTTGTTTCCTTTCTCATGGAAGGATGCTCAGGATGGGCAGACGTTGCGATGGGATTGCTGGGCTGCTCTTGCTCCGGGCTATGTGAGGAGCCAGCTGGGTGGTCATCTCTGCTCTCAGGGACTGCAGTCTTGTTTGCAGCCGCGCTGCGCTGGCAGAGCCCTGGCTGGTTCCTCATTTAACACTGCTGTGGGTGGAGATTTGGCATCCTGGGTGCTGCTTGCCTGCACTGGTGTTTGTTCACTCCCCTGGCATGTGTATGTGTGTAACAGAAGTGACGGGACCACTGTTTGTTCTCAGGAGAAACTGTTCCCTGAGCCTCTTCAGGGCACCTGTAAATRTTCGGACTCCTGCTGTTCCTGAACCTAAACCTCCTGCCTTTTTTCCTAAACCAGGAGGTATTTCCTGGCTGTTACTTCATGATTTGGCTCTGCCAAGTAGCAAGGCACCATAAGTCTTCAAGTGCATTCAGATGTTTCTTGATGCTTTCTATCTTTCATTTCAATAAAAGCTATGGGGGTTGTATGATTGCTTGTTTTATTTAAAGACTAAACTTGGTGTTTCWTGCTTTGCCTCTTTCATAAAACATGAACTGTGTTCACCTCTGCAACAGAAATATGTGAAAAGGGGATCTGACTCTTGTTAGTAGACCTTGCATTTGTATTTATCCTCATTTTCATGCCAAGTGTTCTRAGTTTTTCAKTTGCAGAATGTTTCTTACTCCAGCRTTTCACTCCATGTCCTGGCTGGATCAGCCACTGCACAACTGGGAGCCGGATCTTGTGATGCCGATGTTGCTGCTGTCTCTCTTCCTGTCCATTCCTCCCATTCCCTGTCCTCTCCTATGGAGAGATSCCAGGAGAACATTTCCCAGCTGTCCCTCCTGCACCTGACCACCCTGTTCCAACCGTGGCTCCCCCAGGCCGTGTGGGCAGGGGGATGAGGCTCAGGAGTRCTCCATGTGCCTTGCCAGGCTGGTGCTTGGCTTAGGGATGCTTTTAACAATGCAGTAGGTACAGGTTACCCACTGAGCTGATCTCATGTGGGTATTCGAGCAGGTCAGGGTGGCTGTACAGCACTGGACTCCTTAACTGGTGCTGCTCAAATGGGCATTTTTAGGCCTTTGCCAGCCACCTGCTTTTTGTTTTCTGAGACAAGCCTATGTAAGAAAATGCTCTGCTTTCCTTCCAGTTAATTTAAAGCTCTCCCTGTGTGTTGGCTTGAATTCAAGCAAGCAAAAAAGCTGYGCCTGCAGCCCCTTCCTTTCACTGGAAGTCGAGATCCCAGTAGGGAGTAAAAGTTCCTGCTCTTCTGTGCTCTACCTGTCACATTATCGTGCAGGTTGCGTATGTCCCCTGCAGGGAGACAGAATGCTGGGGTGAGATGTACAATGCTGGCGTTGAAAATATTATTTTTTTCACAATAAATGCAGGGATATAAATACCTGCCTACCTCCAAAGAGGGCAAAGTCACTGTCCCCTCTTTGGACAATCATTGGCAGTGRCTTTGCCTGCCATCCCTGCTTTCCYCTGGGCCTTTAGCCTGCTCTCAGGGAAGGGCTGCTCTTCTTTACAAGTGACACTTTTGTGAGCTGTGACTTTCTCTGCAAAGGGTTATATGCACAAGCAGCTCCTGAGCCTCTCAAAATAATTTAGCATACAGAAGACATTTCAGCCCTTGGACAAAAACACGTCCTCCAGGCATGCTTAATTCRTGCCCAGTATCTTGGCTATGAAACCTGCCCAGTGAGTAGTGACTCTGTATACATTTTTCTCCTTTTGGGTGGTGGTTTTTTTTGGTCCGTATTCTTGGTCTCCATGAAGCACAGGGAGCAGGAGGTGGAGGAGCCCCCTTCCCAAAGCCTCAGTGAATGCCTTGGAGACTTACAGGTGGTGGGAACTGCCAAGTCCTTCGTGCTGCACGAGGGCTGGAGCTTTGGTTTGTGGTGGCTGTGGCCTCCAAAGGAAGTGCAGGAGGTGCTGAATGATGTAAGGGTTTGACTGTTGGTCCATCCACCGTTTCCTCCTGTTGACAGATGCCTCCTCACTGCATCTGCTCAACCGCGCGCTCACTCCAGGCAGACTAGACAACCTCTGGTGCCATTTGGACCCAGTCCTGTGAAGTGGAGGGTCCACAGGGTGTCATAGCTCAGGATAGGAGTGAAACTGCAGGCTYGAGAGCAGAGTCTGCCTGTGCCATGGGCAGGTTTGCAGCTGCCTGCACTATGATGTGTCACCGGAGCCAACAGTAAACTCTCAGCAAATGACAACAGCTGTAGAACCTGTGTTGTTGATGGGGCAGGGGTGAGTAACGCCCTTCGCTGCCTTCCCAAAAGGAGCAGGCGAGGCAGGAGGGACACATGAGCTATGAGCAGCCTGTGATAGATCTGCTGGGTGAGGGAAGCAGCTGAACTTCGGAATGTTGGAATATGGGAGCTGCTTCACAGTTTTGGCTGAATTTGGGATGCGTTTGTTGAGTGGCTCCATWCCATGGCCTGCTGGTTGGATGCAGGCCACAGAAGTCCACGGGATGTATTATGCTGCCCATGAACTGCTTCAAGCAAATTTGTTCCTTTCCTTTCTGTTGTCTTGGAGACTCACAGGAAGCTCTTTTGGGAGGGTTCAGCCCAGTCCCTTTGCAAAGGGAGTAACTCAGCTGAGATGCTGTAGAGCGGCCATGGCTGGGAGCTGCTTCTGAGCGGCACAGGAGAAGGTGGAAGCGCTTGAGTCATGCGAAGGAACAGCATCCGCACTGGCTTGCTGCCCCAGTGAGCCCAAATTCAGGGGTTTTSTTGGCAAAAAGTGCAGGGCAGGCCCTGAGGGCGGACTGCAGCTCRTCTCGCGTGTCTTGGCCATGTGCCACAGGGAATATCAATCCAGAGCTGAGGACTTGAGTGTCCTCTCATCCGCAGGGAGGATGAGGCTTTGAGGAAGCTGTAGTTCCCACTCTGGGGGACAGCACTTGAAAGATGGATGGAGTTACACAGCTCTGCTGTCCTCCCCTTTGGAAGAGGCTGAAGCAGAGTAAAACATGACCAGATTTAGGATTCAGCTACTGCTGATGTTGCTCAAAGCACACAGTGACCAGGTCTTTCCCTTCCTGCAGCCCACTTTGTTCTGTAGCAAGAGAGTCGTGATTCAAACTGATTTTGAAGGCAGCTGGAGTTACTGCCAGCCAGGCCGGAGCTGCAGTTTAATGAACTTGCTTTTGCTACATGCTGCAAAAAAAGGTGCCCATGCTGGTGTGACATTGCAAACRCCCCTCATTTTGGCTAGATCCTGCCAGTCCTGCTGCGTTTATTCTTGCAGTATCTGTCCTGCCARGATACGTAGCTCTTCAGTGTACGATCATGGATTGCTGTGATTCCAGGAGAAAGCAAAATATCACATGGTCTGCATGAGGAGACATGAGAAAATCCACGGCCGGTTTCTGGTTAAAGTCACTATTTGGTGTGTTAAGATGGTAAGATAAAAATCTCTTTCTTCTGTAGCCTTTCTGTATGTGTGATTGTGAGTCTCCCTTGATCCTGCTGTTTGTGACAAGGTTTAAATATTCTTGGCATCTAAGGAACAGTAGGTTTCTGTCAAATACAGCTCTGGTTTATTTGATATTGCTTTACAAGARAAGTAGAGGAAGGAGAGTGGGAAAAGGATGAGGGAAAGATGTCATTAAAACAGAGCCCTGGTCCATTCTAGTTTTGAATTGGGGATTTGGGGGAAAACTAAACCTCAGTAAGGTGGTAAAGTGGCACATGGCGGTGGCTTCTTGCACTGGTGGAGAGGTTGAGCAGCTCTGCAGCCGACCTGGCTGCTGCTCCTGTTCTCTCTTCCTTATCTGGTATCTATTACCCACCTCAGGTAGAGGCACCTGGCTTTAAAATAAGCTACACACAAAAGTAACAACAAAAACCACACTTAAAACTAGCTGCTTCGAAAGACCTTCCCAAAAGAGGGTAGCTCATGGAGGAAAACACTCCTGGAAGAGCAATGTGGACACAGCAGCCAATCTGAAGAATATCATCCCGCAGGCCTGCAGGGTAGTGTAGGGGTTGTCTGTCCAGTTCCATTGCAGAATTCCTGTTATTTCTGAGCAATTCTCCACAGGCTTAATGGCAAGCAGTGCTATGGACAGGAGTTGTCAGGCTGGTTGGAGAGGCTGAGATTTCTTTGTAGGATGTACCTGTGCAAAATGCCTTAATATCTCCTAATTCCTACAAGCATCATGAGTCCTGCGTTTGCTTCTAGCTGTTCTCAGATGACTGAGAAAAACCCATTCCTGCCCGTGCTTCTCTTTCAACTTCGGTTTTCCTTGTAAGCTCATTGCACCAGCAAGAGGGAAGAGACCTCCAGGTATCTCTGAATTTGGAGCTGCTGAGCTTCTGTCCTGTTTCCAGGTGGGCCTGCTCAGAGCAAAGTCCTGTGTTCTGGCTGCTGCTGATGCCAGCTGCCYCCAGGTAGATTAAATGATGCTCTGTGGGTGACAAATTGCTAAAGAGATCCAGCAGATCCCAACCACCAAAAGTAGCGCAGAATTGCAGTGAGAGTTTGCTTGCAAATCTTAGTGGCAAGAAAATACATCTTAAGTGTTTGGGGTTTTCCCCCTTGTGATGTATTGTACCTGGAATACACTCAGCCTGATGGCCTGGGGGCTGTCAGCACAACAAATGGCAGGTTGTGTGTCTTACACATGGTTACAGCTCTTCTCACCTGATGGTTCTCACATCCCAAGAACCTGGAAACCAGCTTACTACGTGTCAAAACAGCAGCAGCTACAGTAGCCTGGGGCTGGTTTTTACACAAGGATAGGTGGGCTGCATGGTAGTCTTTAGCTGGCACTTGTATTGTGTACATGAATTGCAGCGGACAGCCCTTCACTCGGGATAACTGAGAGTGTGCTCCTGTGCTGAGACGCCCTGGAAAACACTGGGAATTCTTGTTCATCTGCAAAGCAAAGCAAATTTCCTTCATTTCTGCTGCCTTTCATCATGTGCTCACCACTGAAGACCCTTTCTCCATGTTTTTAGAGTGACTGATGAGCATCAGTTCATTTGTCATTCCCAAATAACCTTGAGGAAGAATTTCAAGCTGCAAAGTTCACATTCAGATCTGGGGCTACATATTCAGAGGTCAGTTAGACCTGAAGGCTTAAAATTCATTCCTTTCTCAGGAAAACAAAACAAAACATATTTCTGAATTTCCAGAGTGCTCACATATTTGCAAACATCACTTCAGGGCACAATATATGAGATCTAGCAGCAGCAAAGGCTACTAAACCCAGGGGATGGTCACCTTGGTCCCCCGCTGCCTCCTTTTGCCTTGTGCCTTCGCTCATGCTGTCATCATCCAGCCACGCTGCCTTTTTTTCTGCTCCTACTCACCACTCTCTTCATCCCCCTGGGAGTCATTAATCCTGCAGCTCATCCCTCCAGAACATCTCCAAATTAATCCTTTTTTCCCCCTGTCAGTGCTGYTTATGGTCTAAACGCTTTGCCGTGCTACGCCGAGTTCAAACGGGGAGCAGAGGAGCGCCTGGAATTAAGATATCGGTACCAATGGAGCCTCCCAGTGATCCTTATCGTTATGTAAAACGCAGCCAAGGTCAAGTGCTTTCCTCTGCTCGGCTCCTCTCTTTATTGAATTCATCCTGACTCTCATCCTCAAAGCGCTCCACAATGTCCATTTTAGCATCCTTCATCCCGCAGGCCCCGGCGCCCTGCACTTCTCCCATCCTTTCCTCCTTCTGCCGGTGTCTGTGTCTCTCCGGAGGCTGCTGGCTTGCGTGGAGCTGCTGGTGCATCCGACCCCACCTGGGGAGCCGTCCACACTCATGCCCCGATAATCCAGGTACCACTTGAGCACCCTCACCTTGCAGCAGGTAAAGGGAAAGAAAGAAACCAAAATCATGGGATAAAGAGCAATGAATCCCTAACACTGGCGAGCAGGGAACTTCTCTCTATGGTTTATTTCTCCACAGCAGATTTGTTGCTGCTACTGGAGGCTGTGTTTGGTTCTCAGCTCTCTCGCCCTGTGTGGAGGAGCAGGGCTGAAGGGGCAGCCCAGGCACGGCAGGGATGWGGGTCCCAGGGGGCTTTTGCCCGCTGCTAGGAAGGCCTCGGAGCRCTCATGTTTGTGTCAGAGGAGCACCGGGAGCTTTTGTGGTACCTGTGTCATTGCTGAGAAATTGGGGACATCGCAAGGCTCCACAGGACCCTGTTCCTGTAAATGTTAGTGCCTCCTTGGACTCTGCYAATGCCTTTTAAAAACAAATTTGAGTAAGCACTCTGAGGAGGAACGAGCCTGCTGCCACATGAGGGTGATGCTTTTCTTGATTTATGTTTGGGGCCTGTCGGAGGCGGGGACAGAAAGCCGGTTCCCAACTGGAGCAGGGGGAAGCAGCGCCTTTCCACCCTGCAGGCACCTCGTGCACGCACCCTTCCCGCACAGAAAGCTGTGGCTCCCAGTGGAGGAGCCCCTGTGGGTGCTGTGCAGGGGCCTCGGGAAGCACCTGCCTTTGGGCTCCAAGAGTTGATGCATGCAACAGGCAGGCACGTGGATGGCTGTTGTTCTTGGTGCTGTTACTGCAGGCATGCTGGGTGATGCACAAGTAGCATCACAGCAACACACAGATCTATGAGGAAACGCGTGGGCCTGAATTGTGCGTCGGCCTGGAGTGCCGTACACTCCRTCTCCCCTCCGGAGTCTTGCTGCAAGGAAGAGGGCTTACCCACCGTGATGGGAATTCTGCTGCTCCACACAGGTGTTCTGGGTCATTCCACCTCCAATTCATTCACTTATGGCTTGGACTGGCCTAGCATGACATAAGAAGTGTCTGTGACAGGGAYATGGGACAAATGCAGTCCACTTAGTGCCATTGCCTTTCTTTCCAAAACTGTTTTTCTTTCTGACCTCAAAGGCAACACAGCACACAAAATCCATTTGTAGAAAGAATAATGGAAAAAACATATTTTTTCCTGTTTTTCAGCTTCTTTATTAGGCTCGCTGATAGATCTCAATGCCCACTGTATGTATAGTGAATTTGTTGCTTTGGTACCTTGTCTGAACTGCTCTTACACAGGATAGTTGCCTTGGGAATAGGAGCAGAGGAGAAGCAGGAAAACAGTATCTGAAAATTGAAATAAAAGGAGTATGGGAAGGCTTGAGAGCAACGGAGAGGCAGCACCGGCAGTAAGGTGAGGAGCCTGGGATATTTAAAGGCTCTGTAGAAAAGCTGTAGCTACCAACCTGTTGCCTTAACTTTTAATAGGGCTTTTTTGTGTATTTTTTTGAGAACTTTAGTGAGATGAGCCTTTGAGGAGGCAGGAGAGAAGGGAGCCAGACTGGAAAGGGTCACAGGGTAATAGCTGGCTGCATGCTCAGTGTTGCTGCCGTTGTGCAACCTAATGCCGTTATCTAACCTGGCTTTATCTAAATCCTTCTTCCAGCCTCCTATGACTGTGCAGATCATAGGATAATATTTCCCCTCCAGCAGAGCTGAACGTAGCTCTGGAAAAAATACTGGGCAGGAGGGAGATACTACTAGAATACTGGTTTGAGCCCCGTTGTGATGGATTTCCAYGAGGGCACTAGCAGCATCGCGCTGTGCAGAGGCTGCCAGTTGGTTTTCCGTAAGATAATGAATAATTCCTCTTCCAGATGGCAGGCCAGGAGCTTGTTTTTAAAGCTTGTTTTTTGTGTTTAAAAGTTTGTGAGGTTCAGGTTCTAGGCCACAATTRCAGCACCTACTGCTATGTGCAGTGAGCTGTTGGGTCCTTGCCATTGAGGACTACCAAGCGGATCCCTCCTCTCCRGCCTGGGAGCACGAATGCGGTTTGTCAGGAGCTGCCTGGGTTCCWGGTGCTTAGCATCTCCATAGGGAGAGTCAGTCTTGGGTTTCCTTGCAATTATATCTGTTYCCAAGATCCTACCTGTTGGAGAAGGAGAATTTATCACGCAAATTAAAATCTGATCTTAATTTTAAAGCTTCCCATGGCAAAAGAATCCAATAACCCTTACTGGACTTTTTCCTTGGGGTGAATTACCCTGAAGATTGAAACCTGTACCTCACTTCTAGTCTGACTTTGTTTAGCTTCAGCTTCCAGCCATTAGATGATGCTGTAGCTATTCCTGATCAAAATTAACTCAGTTATCTAATCACTTTCCCTGTGGGTGCTCCTGGTGGTGTGATCAACCCATAACCTTCACTTGGCAGAGTTTGCTCTAGGAAGAGTCAGAGAAATGGAGCAACTTGCTCTGTATTTAACAAATTTTAAAGACTGGAACAAGCTACTTTTGAAGACAGGCTTTAGTAGCACAGTTGCTTTTTCTTTTCCTTCTGTGGAGTCGCTCCCGACTGCTGTTCACCAGATGATGAACCAAAACCTTGACCTCCATCACAAAGCAGATCTATGTCTGCTCAGGTCGCTGGGCGAAACCACCAGGCGAATTGGCCAAAAATGAGAAGCTTAGTGGAGATGAGGAGGACAGAAAACCCAAAGCCCAAAAGAAAAACACCATGGGAAGCAAGGGAGGGCCCAAATATGTGTGTCAAGAATTTGCCCCCAAATCACTCTCCCCAGAGTTTATTTTCTGAAGATTTTCCAATGAATGCTGAGATCTCCATTACTGTAAATAATTGCTGGGCTGATCTGATAACCTCGACCATTGTGCGGTTCTGCGGTAACGCTCTGGGGCTTTTGTGCCCATTCTGATTCACCAGCAGTAGCAACAGTGTAACGGCAGTAATACAGCAGCATCAAGTGAGCCACCAGCATAAATTCTCAGCTAATCAGCCTCAATTACAACTTATCTTAGGAAGACGAAAATTAAAATGTTATTTGAAAAGAAAGCTTTTTGATTAAAAGCTTGACAACTCGCACATTTGGAGACTGGAACAAAAATCTGCATGGAGGGAATAGAAAAATTATAAATCTCTTGTCATTTGTGAGCATTAACTGCTCTTGCAGTTTGGCTGGAAAAAGAAGTATCCTGATGTGCCCTTGATCTCAGAAGATGCCAGGGTTGGCCRTGAGTGATGAATGCCAAGGCTGTCATTCCTTGCCATGCTGCAGGAGCGTCGCAGGGGCCCTGCTCCCTGCCTAGGGCCTTTGCAGGGCTTGATTCCAGTGGAGAGAAGTGCACCTGGATGTCTCCACCGTCCTGGACATGACTGGTGACGGGGACACGGCAAGCAGGGATGTGGATACGTGCGCTTAGGCTGAGGTGTCTTCTGGATGCCATAACCAATTTATCACAGTTATCAGTTTGCTTCCCCAGTCCCTGGCTTCGCAGGCAAATGGACTCATTCCAGTAGTACCTGGTGGAGATTTTCAAGAGCCAAATTGCTCTTGCTGATGCTTTTTGGATGCTCACGCAGAGGGGTCATGGCTGTGGAGTGCCCGGGGTTCTGCCTGGAGTGCCAGAAATTCAGAGCATTAGCAGTCCTGGAAGCAGCTTTGCTTCCGAGCAGTCCATTACGACCAGGAGGACCAGCCAAGGGAATTAAAAGGGATTCACAGGAATAAGGATTCCAGGAGTACATCTGCTTTATGGGAAAGACCTGGCTCTGCATTYGCTTTTGCTCCAAGCGGGACAGTGAAATGAAAGTTTCCATGTTTTTGCTGAACAGATATTGGGAGTGAGAAGCTGAGCTTGGATAGTGTTAATTCTCCTGACTGGAGCAGTGCCACACTGGAGCAGGAGACACAGTGTTTCTGATGACCTGCACCTGGGACATAGCAATGAAATAAGTAAAAATGAAGCAAGTGAAAATGGAACTTTCTAAATAATAAAGCTAAAATGGGATCTTTATCTCCTACAGTTGTATGAGAACCAAATCAAAGCAAAGTCCAAACTTTGTGGGGTCTTTTTATTCACATATGTGGAAACAGCATTAACTTTTRTAAAGAACACTTTGTTTCTAACAGCTTTCTTTATCTCACGCTTTAGGGGGGTTTCTGAAGTCTTTGCTTTGATAGATGGATTTGCCTTGGGCTTTCAATCCCATTCCTCGGAGCGAGCCCGGCAGCCCTTCTGGCTGCCCCTTCCCATTGATTTCTAACAGGGTTTCTCATTTAGCTGCCATTCCCTTTGGTGAAATTAAACCTTACTGTCACGGGCTTCTTAGCTTTATTGCTAAATATGCCGTCAGGATGTTCACACTGGGTAGCTCTGCTTGTATTTATGGGGCTGCTGCTGGATCTGAATGTTTCCAGCCAGGTACATTGTCAGGGCTGAATAAAGCCCTTCTCCTAGGGGCTCCCTGAGGATGTTAGACTGCTTAAAAATTTACCTTCAGCATCAATACTATGTTTTGTCAGGCTTGGAAATGGGCCCGCTCAGGTTTTTATGCTACTTGCTATGTAACTTGCTGTTACAGTCAGCTTAGTTAGCTGTGGAGGGACTATGGCTATTGCATTAACTATAATTAAAATCAGCAGAAAATTGCAGGCTGACCAAGTGTGGAGACCATGGTGCTCATGGGTCCTGAGCGGACCAAAGCAATCTCTTGGGTACCAGCGAATTACAGCCAGGGCCCRTTCAGCAGAGCACTTAAGAATGTGCTTAAATAAAAATGATTCAAGTGACTGAGTGTAGATTCATGTATGTGCTTTAGTCCTCTTATAGTAGAGCAAAATTGCTGCCAGGGCACATACAGTGTTTCAGTGAAGTGCCCTCGCTGTCCAGCACATGAGGGCAAGAGCAGCCCTGCTGGAGCATCCTCTTTACCTGACATTTGGCAACTGAGGAAATATATAAATATATAAGTAAAGAAATCTGCCTCTGGCTTCTTTCTGGGTAAAAGGACAGCCCTCCGTGCCRAGGATTGTGTGTGCCATCCTCATCCCCTCTGCAGGAGACCCAGCAGCCGAGGGTRGGGATGTAAGGACTGTCTTGCAAAGTGACTGATGTCTCTGTTTCTGCTCTTCCAGGGTTACCTCTCGGAGGGCTTGGTGACAAAGTGGTACCGCTCCCCTCGCCTGCTGCTCTCACCCAACAACTACACCAAGGCCATCGACATGTGGGCGGCCGGCTGCATCCTGGCCGAGATGCTCACGGGAAGGATGCTCTTTGCCGGTACGTTCCTAACGGGGTTGGCTCTCCCTCCCTCCTTCCTTGCCACCCAGGCCTGTCCAGAGTGGGACTATGGCCCAGCAGAGGGAACTCCCCTCTCTTGGACAGGCAGGACCACCTGGAGCAGCACTGTGGGTCTCCTCTGTGTGATTAGATGTAKCTCCACTGTGCAGTGCCCCCAAGCCTGTATGAGACCTGCTGGGGATGGCGTCATATTTGTGCAAGATGCTGTGCCAGGAACAGTGTTCGGCTGAAAACACAAGCTAGAAAAAAGATAAAAGAGCAATTCTGCTGAAACAACAAAATCTTTTTCTCTTACTGGGTTTTCAACAAAAAATAGAAGCTTGTTGTTAGGAGAGAAGATGCCTACAAGAGTATGATAGCATGGAAAACAGGATAATGTGGTTCTGTGCTGAGAGGTTTGTGCTCTGTGCAGTGGATCTAAGCTGTGACTGGTATCTTGAATATATGCTTTTTCTTGGAGGGAGAAYGTTTTAATGCCACTGCACGATGGCAGCCAGAGCAGTTTCACCTCGGGAGCGATAAGGAGCTCGCCAGGAGCTGATTGCTGTGAAGAGCCTGACTCYAGCACCGCGTCGCCCTGCAGCCTTCTCAGTGATTACTGTGAAAGCCGTAGTAAAAAATGAATTAGTGTCAAACCATCCTGTAAAATCAAGTATATTCCACCAACTCTTACGCATTTGCTTCATCATGTTTGCTGCGAGCTGTTCCCAGGCTGGAGAGAGAAGCATGGGTCCTAAAACACTGCCCAGCTGCCTGGGCTTGTCCATATTRGCATCTAGCAGAAAGGTCTCATTCTTCAGTCATATTAATGTAACTGAGTTGACTTTTATGCTGTTATCTCTGAGGTGAGGGGTTTTATATACAATTAGGAGAAAGAAGGGCATCGTTGCATGGGTGACTGCTGCTCTTCATGACTGGGTGTCTGGAAGTGTCCCGAAGCTGGGATTTTCATGGTCCTCCCCGGATTTGACCCTAGTTTTGTGCCAATTTGGCAAGCTGCAGGATTCCCACACAGGCAGGTACTAGGATTGTAAAGCAAAGACAAAAAGCATCAGGAAGGAGTATATGACTTACCAGCACAGCATAAATTCCATTGCTCTTGAAAAACAAATCCTTATTCAGCACATTTCCAAAAATGCCACTGCAGGGAGCAAAGGGGCAGTTCTGAGCTGTGCACCAAGCTGAKACCTGGGGTGGTTTGCGCGAGGAGGAAGCAGACACTAGCTGGCTACCACAGAGCTACCTGCCTCCCCAAAGGACACCGTGATGCTGCTCCTTTGTTATTGCTACCGTCACCGATTAGTATTTTGAATAACAAGATCTAGCACATTTCAGAAGCAGCTGCTCRTAGAGTTGTGTAAATAAATAATTAGCTCCATTAATAATAGAGGAGAGCGCTTTCCTCAGAAGTGTCTCRGCACGCTGCGGTGCTCTGCGCTGATGCTCGCTTGCAGCCGCTCCGCCAGTCTCCTGCGCTCCGCTTGCTGCTCTCATCTTCCTTTTGTGACAGCTGAAAATCAAAGAGTCGGGATTGTTTAGAGATCGTGAGGACCACTCTGCTGTTTGCCCTCCTCTCCTTTCCCTTTGCCTTCAGTTTCCCCTCCCAGAAATTTCCCAGTCCAGGGCAGGGGAATTGCTGTGAATGATGCAGCAGCCCGGTCACCTCCTTGGGACGTATTCCAGCTGCCAGTGGGCTCCGCTCTCCTGGCACATCAAGGTGTAGCAGCACACAGTGATTGCCGCACTGGCCGCATTACTTCTCTCCACGTTACTTATTTAGCTGCTCGGCTAAAGCCCCAGGGAAGGCAAATCTCACCTTGAGTTGCTCAGCGTCAGATCTGAGCGAGAGAAACCCAGCAGATAAAACTCACGTGCTAGGAAGTGGCCCGGGGTGGGCGGGCGATGCTTGTGGTCACTGGTGCTAGACATGAGGACAAGCCCCGGAGTGACTTCAGTCCCCAGAGAGCCTTGAAACTTGCCTAGCAAACCCCTCGGGACACAGTCTCCATCCCACCTTGCGTACRGACAGGCAGAGCACAAGGTCTGTGGCCCACATCAGACATCTTCCTGCAGATAACGCGCCCCAGCCCCTAAAGCTCCCTGAATTCATGGTCAAGCAGAGTGTAGAGCATTTGCAGGATGCGATTGATCTGCCTCTCTTAGGTGTCTGCTTGAGCTAAGTGGGTGTTCATAATCTTATTTTTAATTGCTGCTTTAAACAGCAATAGTCAAAAGTGCAAGTGGGTATTGCACATTGCTGCAATTGAGACAGATCCATCCCTGCTGCGGGGCAAGGATGCTGAGGCTGCTTGCTGTGCGAGAGGCCACAGCAGAGTGAAGTGCAGGAGGGAGGTTCTCTGCTTTCCATCAGTGTGCAATGGCCTAAAAAGCCACCAGATGACAGCGGGAGACCCAGTTAATGGGTAGAGATCCAAACCGGAGTGTCAAAACCGTGTAATCCTTTTGGAGTTTCTTTAAGAATGGTCTGTGGCGTTTTTATTGGAAGCTCTTGGTCTGTGCCTGCTTGTTCTGGCCTACTTCTACACCTGTAAATAAAAACAAGCCTCTCGGAAGCCCCAGAATGGGGCAATAGGCCCATGTTGTCTGCAAGGGGAGGTGCACAGCAGCCTCTCCACCCTCTGGCCAGAGAGCTGCACTTTGCAGAGCTTCTTCCTGCAAAACAGAGGCCTGAGAACGTGGCAGTTCTATAGAACGTGAGCTCTGCTCCTCTAGTGTGATAATGTGCCTCGCATCTGTGTTTTTCAATCATCTTGATCCCATTTTGGGAAACAGCCTGAGAAAGGGAAGCATTTTGTCATCCTATTTGTCATCTCTAGTTTCACCATTCTGCAAACCTCTGTTTTCTCAGTGCGATATCTCCCGGTGAGGAGGCTCGTTCCTCTCGCACAGCTCACCCACGCGCCGGCGGTGAGCGAAGCTGCCAGAAAGTGATCAGTCAGGCAGCAAGGAACGTACGTGGCAGCGTGAAAATCCCCTYGGTTCCTCTGCTCTGGGCAGCTCACTGTCTTTATGGATAGTCCCGGCTGTGGGGACAGAATATCTATACCCGTTGTTGCTGGCGGACAAGAGATCGATAACACGGCTGGTATTTATGCCAGGCAGCTTCTTTGTACACATAGGAAGCTGGAAATCGCCTGCAGAGCTCTTGGYCAAATTCAATACTGTGCTAAAGAATAGGATTAACCTTCATTAATTAGGCACTTGGCTGTGCTCCACTCTGCCGACGCRACTGCTTCTGCCTTGTCCCTCACTGCCAGCCTCTTCTGTGGGATGTTTAGGAACATGGGGATAAAAGCGTCTTCAAGGATTTTAAAAAAATCTTTCCCAACAGCAGTMGCTGGGATTTTTTTCTGTTTTTTGCTTGTTTAGGTGGGCACGAGCTGGAACAGATGCAGCTTATTCTGGAGACGATCCCTGTCATCCACGAGGAGGACAAAGAGGAGCTGCTGCGAGTGATGCCCACTTTCATCAGCAGCACGTGGGAAGTRAGGAGGCCTCTGCGCAAGCTGCTCCCCGAGGTGAACAGCGAAGGTACCGTAGTGCGTCCTCATGGTCACGCTGCCGCCCCTGCCTTATTTGCAAACCTGCTTCCCCAGGGAGGGACAGGAGTTGTTCTCCAAGGGAAAGTGCACTAATGCTAGTGAATTTGAGGGAATGTGTTTCGGTGATAGATAAAAGATGTGCTGAGGAGGTAGAGGAGATGTGAGGGAGGAAGGAGCTGCCACAAGTCCCGTCCTTGGTGGCTGGCAGGCTGCTCTGGGGCCTGGCGGTGCTTTCGGGAGGAGAAGGAGCCTTGCCCAGCGCTGACTCCACCCGTTCAGCCACAGCTCCAACCTCGGACGCTCTCCCTGGCACGGCCCGGCCGCCGAGCCAGCTTGGCTTTGCACTGCTCACATGCCTCTCCTCGAGCTGGGAGATTTCCGCCCAGAAGCTATTTTCAAAGGYTTGTTCATTTTCTTCTTGTGCTGCTTGGATGAATGAAATCGGATACAACAAGAAAATAAATGCATTTACTCCGCAAATGTCTGAACTCCCTGAGATGGTTGCTAGAGGCAAATCCTTTGTCAGAGCACTCTGGTGTGACTGGAGCTGGGGAATCGCTTGTCCCCGGGCTGTTGTGCCCGGGAATGACTGCTCACCACTTCAGTCAATTCCCTCCTTTGGCTAAAGCTAAAAACCTGAACCCTGCCGTTGCAAGGAGGCTGCCAGCTGCAGCTTTGGGCCTGAATTTTAGTGTTGGCAGCTTTGCAGGTGGTCCCACCTYGCCGGGTGGCATCATACCAAACAGTCAAGGTGCAGCAGTAGGTACCAAGGCACTGGAGCGCTCTCCAARCAGCAGTGAGCACACGTGATCCACGAGGGTGGGTGTGCTGTGGTGTGCGKGGTGCGGCGGGACTCAGCCCTGCTCGTGTGCACTAGCCTAACCCTTCATCGCAAAAGGGTCTGTCAGAGGTGCTCAGCAGTCACAATGCTCATCAGCACTGGGTAGCTGGAGACTACGTCAGCTTCCAGTAAGAATTAAATGGATTTATTCCCCGTCATTACTGCGGGAAGAAAGGTCACCTGCAATGCGTACATAATTCATTGAAATTTTCCTGCCTGCGTGACCTGAACTCATAATATATTGTTCCACCACGCTTCTTGCCTGAAGTCAATGACCTTATGAAACGATTGATTCCTTCCGACTTAATTAATCCAAGCAATGAAATAATCCAGTGGGAGACAATTGGATATTGGTTAATATTTAAGCATTGAGGCAATAGGTATCGGCTGTCTTTTCTGCTGAGTGATTTTAGACCCCTGGAAATTCTTTAGCACAAAGGAACAGTCCAATCCATATAATTGCATTCTTCTGGGGATATTTCTGGAGGTACGATGAAAAGATCTAACTGAAGAAAGGCACATTCCTAGTTGTATTATCTGAACCCTAAGGGGCTCTTCCATAGACCAAGAATCATCTGAGAAAGTATTATGTCTTTAATAACAGGATTTGATCTTCTCGCATAACTGGAGCAAAAGGAAGATCAAAAAAAAAAAAAACCCCACACCACTTGTGTGCTTATATTTAATTCTAGCAACTTTAATTGTACTTCTTGCTCATTGTCAAAAAGTTTACTGTCCACTATCTTTGTAAAATAATTTTAGGCAGTCAGAGTTCTTAAAATATTAACAGGCAAAATAATTTCAGAGTGTTGGTCATGCCAAGGACTTTTTAAAAATTGCTCTCTAAATCCAATTCCACTTCTGCTACTCATACAAATGTGAAATTAGTTGGCTGAAAGGGAATGTGCTTGTAGACTGGATCCAAAAGCCTGGCCTCAAACCCTAACAACACTCGAATTCTGCCAATACCCACATGGATTTCATCAGGTGTGATTCCAGCTGTGGCTGCCAGTGCTGGGTAGGATGTGTATCCTCTGTGCTGTGCTTTGCTAACTGGACTAAAAGCTGTAGGCTGCAAAATTGTTGCAGTGCAAACACACAGCATCCAGGGCAGGGAGGGTGCTGGGTGTGCGGCAGGGGCCAGCATGCCTGCCTGAGATCTATGTGGGACTTGGCATTTAATTCCCTTCCTCCTCAGAGGGATTCTCCAGCTCTTCYTGGAGAGGAAGCCAGTCTTGCTTTTGAGGAATCAGTGAGCTTGGTTCTCTGTGATTCACAGCTATTGATTTTCTGGAGAGAATCCTGACGTTTAACCCAATGGATCGATTAACGGCTGAAATGGGCCTGCAGCATCCTTATCTGAGTCCGTATTCGTGCCCGGAGGATGAACCGGTGTCGCAGCACCCGTTCCGGATCGAGGATGAGATYGATGACATTTTACTGATGGAAGCCAACCAGAGCCAGATGTCTAACTGGGACAGGTACAGTATCCAGGGCTGGCCTCCAGACTCCATGTTCCCTGGAACTTTTTAGGTGAAGCTGGACTGGCGAGTCTCTGACCTGCGGCTAATTTGGCTCAGTGATATATGCTGTGCGCCCACAAAGGACACCAYGTTTTCCTCATTTACACCATGTTGCAGTTCTCACTGCAGCTGGCACCTTGCCAAAGTCACTGCAGACTTTGTCAYTGATTTCCACTTCTGGGTCTGCACGTTCAAGTTACTGGGTCTTCTCTGCTTCTGTTTTTTTTAACAGACTGTGTTGGCTTCAGTGGAGTTGCATGTTTTTAAATGACGCTATGGTTCTCCCTCCATCTCCTGTGCATTAATACTAGGTACAGAGTAATGCAATTCTTGCAGCATTCCAGGATCAGGCCTGATCTGGAGCTCTGTATCTATCACTTTTGAAGGTGCATAAGCCCCAGTGGCCACAGTTCCGGGGTTCTTGGAGAAAAAAAAAAAATCCATACTGGAATTTTAAGTAGTTTGCTGAAAGTCATGTGGGTAGTTTAAAGGAGATCAAAGACTTGAAGTCTCTTATGTCMTAGATTATTATCATAATTACTAGGCCCTTCCTTGTGACCAGCGCAGGCTAGGATGGAAGTAGCTAAGAGTTATCTGTGTTTGCTTTTCTGTGGAGCTCCTTCAGTCTCAGCAGTGTGAATAGTTGAGGATGCTGTAGCAGGTTCCTCTCAGTCAAGCAGTCGAATCTCCAGACCTTGTTAATCCACTGTATTTCACTAGCGTTCAAAAAATAATCTAAAGAAATGCCATTCACTTGCTATTATTAATTGCTTTGCTACAGTGAACAAGCTTCAGGAGGAACAACTGAGTAAGCGAAATAAAGAGGGAAAGTGGAAGCTTTTCTCAGCATGTCTTCAGTGTGTCCCTGGCAGTCACAATGAGCAAAGCAGCAAACCTACTGCTCGGGCTCGCCTTGCCACCCTTCCTCCTCTTTGCTCCTCTATTTCTCCATGTGACACAACAAGCAGTCAGTYCGCCCACCTTCTGGAGAGATTTGGCCTGTAAATTTTGCCACACAAGCCAAAAGTTTTAGAAATAGGAAATGGTTTCCCCTGTGTGCTATGGGACATTTCAARAGCATTTCATTACCAAAAGACCCAGCCCCAAAGCATGGGATAACACATCTTTTAAAGGCAGCTCAATTAGGAGCCAGAGAATACCTGGCCACTTTGAAAACTGTGTCAGAATATGAGTGTTGAAGGTAATTGCACTGGGGGTCGTTACGAGTAAGGAGCTACTGCTCAGCCAGGTGATAGTTCAGGGATGCTCTCAGACCGTGACATCAGAGTTAGCTGGGATGTCCAGACTCCCGGGCACTGAAGCTAATCTCTTCTTTTGCAGTGGATGAGAAGCATTTACATTGTCAGTAACCATTTCTGAGCTGTGAACAACTCTTAATACTCAACTTACAGTTTGATTATCAAGATTATCTAATTGTGGGGAATGGAGGGAATGTGAAAACCAGTTAAATGAAGGGGCAGACAATTTGGCCCACTGGCTTTTATTCCCATTAYTGTCCCCTCCAGGCAGCTTGGGCAAGTTCTCTTGATATGTTCCACAGACCCCTGCCTTAACACACAAGGACAAGTTCTGTAATATTTCACAAGGTTTTGCTGTGGTTGAATGTTAGTTTGGAGGAACTTTGAGATCTGCAGGTAAAGGCAAAATAGTGGAGGTTGGAGTGTAAACAGCTGTTTGAGTGCTGGTATTTCTAAGGAAGCCATGGGCTGCATGTCTAATAGAAGCCTCTCTCTCTCTCTCTCTCTCTCTCAGGTATCAGGTCAGCCTCTCCTCTGATTTGGAATGGAGACATGATAAATACCACGACATGGATGAGGTCCAGCGAGACCCACGGGCAGGATCTGAGTCTATTGCTGAAGAAGCGCAGGTTGATCCACGGAAATATTCACAGAGCAGCTCAGAGAGGTTCCTAGAGCTATCACACTCATCAATGGACCGAGTTTTTGATGTTGATTGTGGGAAATCATGTGATTACAAAGTGGGGTCACCTTCCTACTTGGACAAATTGCTGTGGAGAGACAATAAGCCCCATCATTACTCAGAGCCCAAGCTGATTTTAGATTTATCCCACTGGAAAAGAGCTACCATAGCACCCACAGCCGAGCTTGCTCTGGAAGAAGAGCCTTCCAACCTCTTTCTGGAGATTGCTCAGTGGGTGAAGAGCACACAGGTGGGCCTTGAGTGCTCCAGTCCCCTTCCTGAGATTCAAGAACGGAGCCTGCCATCTTCTCCCCACCATCTCCACAAGGAATCCAAGGAGGTGGGCACTGCGACAGACCCTGAGTTTGACTTGGATGTCTTCATCTCCAGGGCACTGCAACTTTGCACAAAACCCGAGGATCTTCCAGAGAACAAGCTCAGTGACATCAACGGGGCCTGCATCGCGGAGCACCCCAGTGACATGGTACAGACAGACGTGTACCAGAAGGAGCGATGGTGAAGCCCCGTGCGTGGGAAGTGCCGCTTTCTCCCCCGTCCCTCCTTGACAGTGCAGCCGTGCCCTGTCCCGAGCAGCTTCAGGCTGTCCTCCAGCATCCATTTTTTTACACTATCCCGAATGCCTTTTTCTGGAAAGGCGAGCACAAACCGCATGCCCCTTTTGATGCCTTAGAAATACATTTAAGGGAATCAAGAGGTGTGAATGAAACACTGGGTTTCTTATACTGCCTTAACAATCTTGCCTTGCAATCTYGGGGACCAGTTTGGAACTTAAGTGCACAGCAGAAAAGATGACAGTCCATGATAAGTTTACAAATGGAAGTCAAATCACCATCTTTTTCTTTCTTTCTGTATAGTATCTTAAAACAGTGAGAACACTGATGAGCATTTTCCCCATGGTCAGACGCCCTCCTGCTTAGAGAGGTTCTGCTGCCGTCCGGCTGCACGTGCCCCAGCACGGTCTGCATGGAGAGGATCAACGGGCGGGCACTCCTGTGTTCTRCCTGTGGCCTGCAGCGCTGGCGAGAATGGAACTAGAGGCAGAATTTGGCCACGAGGCAGAAAATAGCTCTTGGGGAATACTAATGGGGAAGGAATTTGACCTGCCATATATGAACCACTTTGGGTTTTTTACTGGTTGGAAGATAAATTTTTTGCTAAACACACTCTCCTTATTTGGTTCCTTGCACATAAGTTTTCCTTTCTGCTGTACCAGGCTAATTGTGAAGTTTCTCAGCACTTCTGGGGCCCAATACCATGTGTTTAGCAGCCTCCTACGGAACATGCTGTTGCAGGCAACTGCCYAGCAGACCAGCACATTCTGGTGCAYGGGCTGCAGCRGGGCAGGGAGACGGGAACAGGGGGGTTCAGGGCACGACGCTGCCTCTGTYACCCACTAGCTGCAGAGTCTGAGCAAGTCACTTCCCTTCTCCATGGCATTTCCTCCCACTGCTTACAAAAATAGGAAAAAAAATACTACTACTTACCTTCCTGCAGAGAAGTGGTGGGAAAGAAATGGCTACATTTGTGCATTACTTTGATCAGGAAGACCACTGCGTGTACTAAATATTGTCACACCTTTCCATTCTGGAAATCTGTGCTCTTTGGCCCTCATTTGAACAAAGCTGCATTGGAAACTTCAGCTGTATTCAAATAGTCACTTAAATTGGCTGGTGCAGATGGTCCTACACACAAGGACGAAAGTCTCCTTGGTTCTGTGGCATTAGGTTTTTACACGTGCRCATTTCCTACTTGGCCACGGTCACTCCTGGAAGAGTAGATCCTCACGTTTCTCCCGGGCACCCTGCTTCCAGCTCCCTCTGGAATGTGATGGTGGCAGCCGGAGAGCCAGCACGGCTCTGTAAATAGGTATAAACAGGACTGAGCTACTGTAACTTCTGTTTTCACACACACTTCGGAGCACCTTAGTAACTAATCAGCTAACAAGAGTTTGTATATGGAAGACATGTTCTATACTTATATTTAATCAAATTAGTCGATTTTTTAAAATGGAAAATRTGTAAATAGCTGGTGTTACAAGAGGAAGTCTTCACTGTCTTTGCCATGCCAGTGTGTYGGGATGCTCTCCAGCACGGTGGCATGAGCTTCATTTGTAAAAGAGAAACTACTGCACTTAGGAACTCAAAGGTCTCTGTTTAGCTGTGGTTCCCATTGGGATTATTTCTACTCTTTTAACAAGCAATCTCCTAAATATCCCGAGATGTGAAGAGAACTCATGTGAGGCTTGGACGACTGACTGGCAGCAGCGTTTGCTGCGCAAGCCCTGGTGATGCTTCTTGGGAGCGCTGCGTCCAGGGCTGAGGGCTCCGTGGGTCGAGATGGATCCGGAGGAAACGGYGCCTGGAGCACAGAGCAAAGGGGCACCGGGTGTCCCGACAGACGAGGCCTCGACTCCAGGCTGAACAAAGGACACGAGGGAGGGACACAGGGCTCATTTCGGGCGCTATGGATTATTTATATACCTCAACTAACGCTCAGCACTTTTACCCGTGGTGGGAGGGATCCCAGCTCCACAGGAGCGGGTGATCCCGTGGGATGCGGCCAGGCCCCGTTGGCACCTGCAGCACCTCCAGCAGCGGTGGCGGAGGGAAAGGATCCGAGAGCACCCATCSCTGTGACCCTGCGCGGGCAGCGCGGCCGCAGGGCCCAGGGAGGACGCGGGCTCCGGGGATGCGGTCGGCCGCGCAGCCGAGAGCAGAGTTCTCTCGCGCTCGGCTGGCAGGCTCAGCAAGGCGCTCCTGCTGCGCTAGGCACCGGCACGCACCCACCCCGGMCACGCGCAGCCGGCCCGCCACGGCAGTGTTCTCCTCCGCGGACACCCATCTGCACCTGCCTGAAGCGGGAAGCCATTTCCCAGGCGCCGTTGCGCTCACTCGAGTGTCTTCGTCGGGACCTTGCAGGACTCTATTTGTTGTGGCCACGGAACGTCAGTTTTCCTTTGAAAACYGTGTTTTGCTGGGGAGCGGATTTGGGGACACAAGGTAAAAACACCTCGTGGACGACACGACAAGGACAAGCGCCAACGCGGCTGCTGCGGGGCCCATGCGGGCTCCATGTGGCTCCCCGCGTGCGCCSAGCCCGTCGCAAGCCGGATATTTTTTCTCATCTACAACAATAAAAATKAAAGGCCTGAGTCTCCCCCGCGTCGTGGCATTATTTATATTTCTAAAGAACTGCCCTGGTTTTGAGTGTGGGCCTCACCCCCACGGCCTGGCCTGGGGGCGGCAGCAGGACCAGCCCATGGCTAAGGATGCTTTGGAGGGAGAAACGGAGCCTCTGGAACCTGGGGCTCTGCTCCCCAGCTGGGCAGGCCTCTGGTTACCAGCCCCAGGGTGGTTCCTTTACCCCATCACAAGTATCCAGCTATTTTTAATGCAGTTTATTTATAATTGTGTTGTGACGCAGCAGTTGGTAGGACACCATGGAGCTGCATTAAACAGATCTTCAGAGCTTTGCCATTAAAGTCATGGAAAAAACCCTTCATCTTATTTTTAAATATGATTTTGTGGGCATCCTGGGAAGTGTTTCCTGTGAACTCCAGAGCGAAACCACAAAACAGTGTCAACAAACGGTAGTAATGGAGATATTGCAGATTCAGCTGCTAAGGGCCATTGCTGTCCATTTTACATCTAAAGCAAACACRTATTTCATGCCACAAACTATCATTTCTGTGTGCTGACCGTAAGAACTCTGTATAATGTCTCATGCTGTGATTTCAAGTCTGAAACAAGGGTTGTGGGTTTTTTCCCATTGAAGAGGACCAATATTCCATATGGTGCTCGGTATTTTCACAGGYAGAGTTTGAATGTGAAGTCGCACAATATCCCGGAGAACAGGGCCATCCCGACGCGGAGCGTACGTTTCCGAGCCCATGAGCAGCCATTGGAGCTGCCATTGGGTTAGTTCATCGCCATCACATTGCTAAACTCAGAGTAGGGAGTTATTTGTCCAAAAAAAAAGGAAAAATCTGCCTTAAAAAAGAAGCCCTTTCTCACAACGACTCATTGCCCTGGGTTTTGTCAAGCAGCAGCATCAATTGCAGCAAAAGGATCTGGAAGRGGCTGCTGTGGTGAACTGTGCATGGAAAATACGCAGGTGCTTGAGGAAG
Source organism: Eudromia elegans (assembly GCA_003342815.1). Lineage (NCBI taxonomy): Eukaryota > Metazoa > Chordata > Aves > Tinamiformes > Tinamidae > Eudromia > Eudromia elegans. Next base: position 583,459 of record PTEX01000139.1, on the reverse strand, counting down.
CTGTCAAGTTTAGAGGCAAATATACCCAAGTGCAGCTCTGACAGGACAGACTCCACCTAGAAACACCCTTAGCACCTGCAATATTTGTGTACTGGCCATGAGGTGCCGTCCAAGGCCCAGAGCTCCCCACCACATGAAGAAGCATGGACGATTGCTCGGATGTTTTTGGAGTAAAATGTACAACCTTGCTTCAGGATTTTCCTTTTGCCATGAGCTCTCCTTTCTGGTGAGAGTGAAGGTTATCCCTAAGCAGCAACAGGAGCAAATAACGCAACACTTTATGCCTGTGTGAATTAGTACGTGCAGCTGTGCTGTGCTCTAAATACCTGGGGCAAAATCTGGGAATTCAACGGAGCTACTCAAGTCTCCTGGATGAAGCACATGCAGACGGGCTTTGCAAGAGACCGGCTCTGCGATTAGGAGGCGCAGAGGGAAGAAACAAGCCTGGTTTTAGGATTTCATGCTAATGATCTCCAGTTCGATACAGTTCTGTGCTGGGAGCGCACAGAACTGGTTTCCACACCTGGGGACACTCGTGCTCAACTGTCTGCAGGGCTAAAAYGGGAACCTCGCACGTGGCTAAACCCAACGCGACCAAGCAGTGGGTAGAAGGGCAAAACCTCGAGCACCTCCAGGGCCTCCATGCTCATCTCACCGCCCCCGGCCCTGCCTCCAGCTTGCCAGCAGCACCAGGAGAAGCGCGAAGCCCCTGCGAGCTCTGTGGCACACAGGCAGCTGTGTTTGGGTTTTGTGGCTTTCCCGAGCTTGACAGAGGGATTTCTGGGCCGAAAGGGTGTGTGCGTGCCGCCTTCACCAAAACAAAGCATCTTCTCCAGGTCTCCAAAATCCACCTTGCCGCAACAGTTTTATGCACGGGTCTAAGCCTAAGCCCTGATAGCCAAGCTTACCTTTGGCAGAGGACAGCACTGTGGYGTTTTTGCTTCCAGCAAGCAGCAGCTGAGCATGGAAAAGCCCATCCTGCCCATCCTGCTCGGTGTCAGTGGAAATASCCACACAAAGGCCAGGATCACCCATGGATCCAGCCTTGCCCGGACCTGAGGGGCGTCTGGGACCCTGAGAACCGCAGCCCCGCAGGGAAGTCCTCCCTTGGCACCAGGGCCCCAGCAGGGCYGTGGCTTCAGAGGCAGCTCTCCAAAAAGGGAAGAATTCTCTTTCTTGGTTAAAATTGCTCAACCTCTGACTTGGGATTTTTGCAGCTCTTGGCAGCATGACTGCTGTTGGGTGAGGAAGGATTGCCCTCTGCAGGAGAGCGGAGACAAGTTTCTAATGCACTGCCTGGATTAAACCAGAAATCAAACCCATGGCAGGGTGGGGGATTTAAACCAACGGGACTGGCCAGGGAGAGGGCCCAGCTCCGGGCTGAGGCTCTCCCTCCACCACGAGGCTCCCATTCGCGTTACTCGTGTGCAGAGGAGCCGCTGCGAGGTGAGCAGGCGTCAGTACAACATGAAGCATTTTGCTCTGCAGGGAGACAACACCACAAGTGAACAGCGAGCGGCGGCCGCGGGTCCGTCCCTGACGCGTGTGACCTGCGATTAGGCCCCGTATCACCATGCGGGTCAAGCATGTAAGTCGAGGGGGGCTCGCCTGAGGGGTTGGCCTGAGGTGGCGGTGAGGCACAGCCAGCCAAATTACCCCAAACGACCCAAAAATCAGCGCAGGCAGCTGCGGCCCCGTCCCCCAGGCCGCCGCTGGCCCCAGCTGCCCCACGCACCGGGTCGTGCCCGGCCCGAGCACGGCAGCCCGCTTCCCCCTCCAGCACCAGCCTTCTCCAGCGGGCGGGCGGGCGGGAGGMTGCCTGGCTGCGCCGGCACGCTGTGAACACGGAGAGCTCAGCGTGCACGAGCTGAAAGGCACAAGCAGGACCGCAGGCGAGGGGAGCTGCTGGGGTGCAAGGCTGCTTTAGGACTGTGTCGCGTCAAGCTGCAGTCCCTTCAGGTCCCTGTCAGAGCTCCTCTTCCCTCCAGCTTTTGAGCCAATCTGCCAGCTTTAGTCAGAGCTGACAGAGGGCTAAGGACCTCGAATCTATTCAGTTTGGGAGTGCTGTGAAAACTGAGAGCTGGGAAAAGCAGACCTGAACTACAATTTTTACTGTGGGAAAGGCAGATTAAAGGAAAAAAAAAATTTTAAATCCCTTTTGCTCCAGCTCAGCGGAAAGCAGGGCTCCCCGCGGGCCCTGCGGGCTGCTCCGCAGCGCAGTTAATGCCCCATGGGGCCGGCAGCCTGGGTCACACACACGGGACAGGCAGGCGCATTCCCGCCCCGCTCCCGGGCGCTGCTCGGACCCCTCACCATGAGTTTTCCTGGTCCCTCACTCTCAGCGACACCTCTTTCCTCTTAAATGAATGTTAAGATTTCTAGGTTTACTGTGAGCTCAGGCTGAAGGTTTCAGTGCATTGCTCTTGGATCAAATAAAGGAAAGGCGAGGCTAGCTTGCTGTACCCGGAGCGCTCGGGAGAGGGCAGCCCTCCTCTTCCTCCTCTGCAAATGTGCTGTGTCTGCACCTGAGGAGTTAGGAGGCCCAAGAAGAAGCAAAATTAGGGAAACAATATTAAGGTCATCAGGAGTCATTATTAGGAGTCATCATTAAGGTTACAGCTACACCATCAGTACATTTATGGGAGTGATAGTGTATATGTAGAGGCAAAGTTGTGGAGAGAAGGAAAAGGGCCCTGGATCTGGGCGAGGGGAGCAGCCAAGTTCTTATTTCTTTACTTGCCCTCAGTTATCAAGGAGATAAAAACAAGAACACTGAGTTTTGGTCTGGTACTACGGCTTTGAATAAGGTGTTTGGAAAATTGGAACTGTTACAGAAAAGAGAGACCAAACTATCTGAAGGACAGGGCAAAAAAAAAATTATTTAACCCTTCTGTTTAATTTATGAGACAGATTTAGTTGTAATCAGTAACATTATAAGACAAACAAAAAGGAAGCTTCAGAGTCTGTAATTTAGAAGAGAGAGAGTAACGCAGAGCAATGCTCAGAGGAGGCAGAAGCTGAGGGAAATACCGCAGAGCTTCAAGAGAGTGCAAGTGATTAACCACGGGGAAAAGGAGCACAAAAGCCTCTCGGTGCACAGCTGCAAACGCGGAGCAGGCGGATGCCGCTTGGGATATGCGCKCTCTCCCATTGGAAATCACTGCTGGGAGCTTCAGAGCCCGCTGCCCTGGCAAATGCCCCCGACGGGGATGCCTCTCCAGCAGGAATAACGACAAGACTGCTTTAGAACAGTCACTTTTTTCACAAGAAATGAAGAGTTTTCTTCACTTGACTTCAGCGAGGCATTGAACGTCCACTAGATATACTGCACGAGGAATGCCAGGGTCTAACAGGGTTTACAGCAATGTTGATTTACACTATCTGGCTCTTAATGGAGTGTTTTAAACTGCTTTTCACTCGGGCTATTTTTAGCCAGACACAAAGTCATGACCTTGCACGCTATTTTTGCAATTTTCTTGCTTTTAGAGGTGCAGGATCACATTATTCAGGGTTGCTTCGAAGCCATCGCCRTTGTGCTGGGGCAGGGGGGAAGCAACCGAACACGCAGTTCATGACAGGCCTCAAAACGATGATGAGAAAAGGAGGGTTTTATTAAGTGGGTTCATATATTTTTTGTTACCGCTGCTATAGCAACCCTGCTTCTTTTAACAGCATAGTGCTCATTCATGGTGCTATCAGCATCACCTGAAGCACTAGGAGAGAATTAACAGCCTCGTTAATTTTTAACACCAGAAAAGATGTCAGAATATGGACATGGAATATGGAAAAGATGGGAATATGTCAGAATATGGACTGTGGAAGCAATACCCCAGGTGCGAGGAGATGGGAAGCCTCATGGGAGCTCAGCCTGAATCAACTCGCTCTCCTCCCATCACCAGGAACACTTAGCTGGGGAACAAACTATCCCTCCCTCATCAGGACGGCTGGAAAAGTGCATAAACACTAAGAACAGACATACGTTCTGATGAARTGATGCTTTATCACCTGCGGTTCTGCTTTGGGTACAACTTCAGTGCCGACCCGTGGCATTAGTTTTTGCCAAGTCTTGGGTTTTAATCCTTCTACATAGTGTGGAGGCGATTCCAGCTCTTCAGACTTCCTATGGTAACAAATTACAGGGGTTATTGCCTCATGGCAAGAGTGTTTCCATACCATCTTTGAGGGGCTTTATCAGTATGGGGATGCAGCACCCCTGCTGGGGGGATCAGGTGCCCGGGGCCCATTTCGGGTCTTCCTCAGAACACCCTCCTGGCTCGCTGGCTGGGCGGAGGCCGAGACTCGCTGCCTCTGCCTTGGCCAGGCCCGCACGGGCAGCACCCGGCGCGGCCCCGCGCTAACGGCCGCAGGGCAGCGGCCGCCATCTTGCCTGGGGTACCCCGGCCGGCAGGAGGACCCCACAGCCCCAGGGTGGGCTGCGGCCGCTCTCCGCGGGCTCCCCCGCGCTTCGCCTTCTCCTTGCTTTGCCTGTTGCCCCTCGCGACCCTCCGGCCCTGCCCGGTCCGGTCCTGATCCCGGTCCCGGCTTGGTCCCGGTGCCGCCGCCGCCGCCTCCCGCCCCAGTCACCCCTCGCCGCCCTCGCCCCTCGCCTCACGGCTCCCCCCACCCCTCTCCCGGCGCCAGGCAGGCAGCCGCGAGGAAGGAGGAAGYTCATTGGCCGAGCGCCGTCGCCTGCCGGCCGACTTTCCTTCTCATTGGCTGGGAGGGGCTGCCAGTCACGGGGAACRCCCCGCCCCCTGGGGGGTCCCTCCCTGGCGCAGCGTTGTTTGCCTCATTCCGCGGGAGGTGGCGAGCGGGACGGAGCTGCGGCCGATGGGAGCGGAGGCACAATAGGCACGGGCGGCGTCGCGCGGAGGGCACTGGCGGCAGCAGCAGGACGAGGTAGAGCCCGTTCCGGTAATAGCCTYGTCATGGCAGCGGCATTTGGGAGGCCGCTTTTAAAAACACCCATTTTGGGAGCGTTTTCTTGCCGTCTGACATCCTTGAACCTCCCCGCGTCCTTCTGCGGGTGGTAGCGGGCCCCGAGGCCGGGTCGGAGGATGATGGAGGCCGAACACTGCCTAGCCCAGGGGGGCCACGCGGCCGGGYGCGGCCTCGCCCTGTCAAGATGGTTCCCCCCTCATCCCCCATTTCCCTTCCTCTCCCCATTTCCTTTTCCCCGTTTCTGGCATCTTTTTGGGGACAGGGGCAGTGAGCCTGCTCGAAATGGAGGGCACAACAGCCCCTCGCTCTTGACAGCTTTCCCCCCGCCGCCAACTCAGGCGGCAGAGCCATAAAGCCGGGAGCGAAAGTTGAGAGATAGCAGTGAGTTTGAGTAAGGAACCGCTGTTAGGCCTCTTGGTATTTTTAGGACTAGTTTCTGCGATTAGTTTCCGTGATCTTTTTTTATTTTCTGTTTGGAAGGAGACAAAACGCTGCCGCCGTCGCGTGCTTGGCCCCGCTTTCACCTCGCTTTGGCTGCACCTGCGGTGCACATAACACAGCACACATACCTAACAGCACATGCACATAACGCAGCACATATATAAAATGCGTGCTCGTAGTATAACACCTGGGCTGCATGCACGTAATGTTGCACCTATAACACCAGCRTGAGCCTGTGCCCGGTTGGGGAAACCCCAAAACACGCGGTTGCCTGGGGAAACAGGTGGCAAAATAGAGTAATCCTGGATGCAAGACTGCCCCTATCRCCCTGTTCTTGGTGCCAAAAAGTTAGCAACAAACAGCGAGGGGGAATCCTGTGCATGTGTAAATACATGCAGTTTAATTCAGAGAACTGGGCAGAATCGTGGCTCCCATGGGCAGTTTGCTCGTACATCCAGCGAGTTTGCTCTGTTTCATATATACAGTCTATACAATGTTAGGCTGAGTGTGTATTTTTAAGGAAATAATCGTGTTACCATCTCAGGTTTAGTGTTGTGAGTAACTTTAYGTTATGTCTGCTAAAGGTAATGCTGAACTAGCCAGCCACCTAGTTTCTCCTTGTTTATTGCTGAGTTATTCTCCCCAAAGGAATTTCCTTTCRCAGGTGTGCAGCCGAGCTGAGAACAGCCCTGCTTCCATCCCTGTCCCSAAAATCTGTGGTTTCGGATTGAAGAAAACATCCCTAAAATAGCTATGCAGCTTCTCTCCAGAATAAAGCATCAGTGGCTTTCTGTGTATTTAGAGGAATTTAGTATTCCCTGTTCTGTATGGAATAAAGAGTAGGGATTGTGCAAGGATGAGGCGTGCAAGTGTGTGGTTACCTTTGCTGTGACCAAAACAAGTGGAAGCACTTGTGGGAATAAAATCAAGGATGTGACTTTATCTTTGGGTTGGTCTGTGCCCAAAATACTGCTGCTGCAGCTTCCATAGTACARGCTAATGGCCTTTCTGGAGCTTAAGGAGAATATTTGTGTCAGATGCGCCACCGTACAGAAAAATCACTTTCCAGAGTTATGATTTGTTATGAACCAAAACTCCAAGCAACTTAGTACCATTTTCTAGTTGTGCCATGAGAAGTTTGCTGGTATTTTCGGTTGTTTTTAGAAAAGATGTTCTGCAGTTATCCTGATTTGAACCCAGCAAAGCACATGCTTCACTTGCTGAACGCTTTGGACCTTGGGATGTGGACAGACTTAGTCTGCTTGAGTCCCTCACATGCAGCCTTTCTTCCCGTGGGATTGGTCACTGGAGGATAGGAAAAGTAGTTCCAAGATGTTAAAGATCTGCTCCCGAATGGCCTGGCTTCCCTGCCGAACACAAGGTTATTATCACTTCCCAGTGTGGTTGCACTTTTAAATCTGCAGATCCCCAGGTAGGTGGGAGACGTCGCTAGAAGGGTGACAAACGCGGAGGCCGCGGGAGCCTCTTTTTGTGGAGCTCCTCTGGGGGAAYGCCTTCATAGCTAGTTTTTGCCTAATGTAATCGTTTGAGGTGGCTTTATCAGCACTGAAGTGATGAAGCCAGCGACGGGTGCCTGGTTTGTGTCACTCGCTGCAAGAGAAAAGGAGCGAGAGCACAACCCGATCACGTTCGGGATGTGAGGTAGGCTCGTCCAGCATAAATTGCTTCTTTGCTGAGAAATATTCCTCGGGATTAGGTACAACCCACTACTTGGGCTGCATGGAAATTGAAGCGGGTCCTGCTGTAGCTGGYGCTGGGCTTCCCGGCTTTGGGAGCAATGGAATTGTGCCTTTTAAATGTATGATGAGCCCTTCCCTGAAAAGTCCCTKTTGCAGTTTAAGAAATCCATAATTGCAGCAGCAAAACGTTTGCTCCCAGATAAGGGCACTCGTACACTGCTAGCGAGTAGTTTGAACTGGCCAGATGCCTCCTGATAAGGTACAGCAGAAAGCTGGCATCTGCTTTGCCAAAGAATATAATTCCTTTGAATTGCCACACAGCAACGTATGTAATAAAGCTCAGGAATTACCCATTGCGATGCATCCATCCACAGGCTTGTGTGTTCCTTGCCCTCGAAAGGAAGGAAGAGAAAAAAATCCTCGCTGTGGTTATGCTGACACATGTTTTGGCACAAAMCCAATGCTATTCCTCTTTCAGTTCCCCTGCTTTCCTTCTAATTTCTGCTGGCAGGGCCTTGCGTAAGGCCAGGGCTCCRTGCGGGCGGGTGGGTTCGAGCTTCGTGTCCTTGCACCCTGGCGCAGGAGGAGCGGCGGCCGGGCCGGTCGATCCGCCCTCGGCTGGCCCGTGCCGCATCCCGAGCGCTGCTGTTGTTRTCCGGAGGCGGCTCTCAGGCGAGACGCGCTTGGCTGTAATTCCAAATTCCCGGGGCAAGTTATTTTTATAGCTGCCTCTGGCTCAGGGTCTGTCCTTGCAGGTCTCATTGGGGTGCTGGGCCTGGGCTGGGAGCTCTCTGCAAAAGCTTTAACCCACCTCATGGCATGGACAGATGCAGCCTTGCATCTAAAACCGAAGGGCTGAGTTTTACAACAGATCTGGGATTGTATCTCCTGGATCTAAACCAAGGGAACGAGTAGGAAGTGAAGCCCAGATCACTCCCATTTAGCTGCAGGCATCTGGGACACCTCTGCTAGGAGACCGTTTTAGGTCCCTCGGGGGCACCTCTGYAGGGAAGAGCATGGCCAGAAGGCAGTTTGGCCAGGTAGGACTTGAATCAAACCGCTGAAAAGTCTCTTATTGATCAGAGACTGTGTTGATTTAAGTCTGGGAGTTATAAAATCTGGGCCACGGTCTTGTTTAGTCCATAAAATACTCACTACCTGCAACAGAGTAAACCTGAGCAGCTGAGATAAGGTGAGGTGTTTGGCCTGCTTTTTTATTCCTTCTTTAAGAGAGTTATTCATGACAAATTGAAGCCTTTCCCAGACCAGGTTAATAAGGTGCCTGCTGACTTTTCCTGGGATATTATAATCACAGATAGATTTTGGCTTCATGTGCATAAAGACATAGCCTTAAAATTGCCTAATAAAGCCAAACGAGCTATCAAAATTAAAATCAATTCAGACCAAATTTGCCATTCCTAGAAGGCTGCCTGTTGTGTAGCACAAACCTCATTTTGCTTAYCTGATCCTGCTGCGTGCAGCTATTTCCATGTGCCGGGCAGCCTGGTCTGCTCCACCGCTGGCCGGTTCGGGGAGGAGTGACCACGTTAAAAGCGAYGCGGGGTTGCAGCTGGCAAGGCTTCCGCTCGCCCTGTCTTCACGCAGCAGATTTACGTTCTTCAGCACAAAACAAGTGACCACGTGGGTTTTGAATGGGACTGCCCTGAACTGCAAGGCCAAAACAAATGAGGAAAAGTTTGAGCCTGCTGGTTGTCGGCATTACTTTAGAATTTGCAATGGGCAAAAAAGATACCAGGATACACTCATAATGAAAAATACTGGCTTTTATACATGTTCTTGTAATGCTTTGAAAGATTTTGAAGCAGATCCTCAGCTGTAGCTTCTGAAATCAGTCTGCTGTGTTGATTGTGTGCAACTTGGATTGTAACAAGATCATCTACAAGTATTGAGTCTGTTTTGAAGCTAATATAGTTTAGCTCCCAAATCTAATTTTCATTTCCATCTGGAAGAAATTAAAACTCCAAAGCAAGCATCTCTTCAGTGCTTGGAAATACCTCATGCTCCTTTTAATGTTTGCACATGGTCTAGGACTGAATGTGTAGCTGGGACAGGGAGCCCCGGAGCACTGTCTGGGAGGGGCAGGAATGGGATTATCCAAGTCAGCTGCCAGTTCTGGACACCCCTTCCCTTGGGTCCTGCAATGGAGAGAGAGGATCTTAAGGTCTATTCCTTTATGTTCCTTTATTGTATGGACCTGATACTGAYTTTTTTCCCCTCTCTCATCCTCCCCATGTGGATTCTGCACCCCAGTGACATTTGCCCCGTCCTTTCCAGGCCACAACCTTTGTGTGGGTTCCTAGAGGCCTGTGCTGCTGTGTAAAGTCCTGAGGCGTGACTGCTCTTCACTCTCTGAATGTTGCTGAAGTAGCACTTAGGGACGGGCCCACGACGTGTCCCCGTGTGTCGCTGTGTTACACAAGCATGTGATAAGAATAAGCTCCCAAGAGCTTTCTCTTAAAAAAATTTGCATAAAGTGCTTTTGAGAGTGGTCAACACCTGGCAGTGTTAAGAATGAGGTTTGGAGTGGTGCTAAGAAATTGTTAAATCTGTTTGGGAAGCATTTCCTTTAATGAAAAGGATATGCTTCCTCTGAAAATAACCTTTTTTCTTCTCTTAGGTTTAGGAATTTTAAAAATCCAGGAATTGAATCCAGAATTGTATCACACCTTCTTTCCTTTCCTCCRGAAAGGTCCTGCAGAAACACAAGTTTTCTTGCTGTACAAGCCCCAGCCATTCTCTCCTCCCTGGCTGTTGCTCTGCTGCCAGTTACATGGGTCACTGTTACAATATTTGCTCGTGGCTGTTTTGGCCCCAGGTTTCAGGTGCAGCTGTAGGAATACCTACAATACCTAGTAAACACCGACTGAGTGCAGCTCACAGCACAACGCAACCTCACCAGTTTCCCTGTTTGTTCTCTAGCACTTTTTCTTCCTCCTGGCTACAACAAGGCAATTTGGGTTTATTATCGCAGTGTTTGAGTGAGGAGCCTTATCTAACATGTCCCTATTTCTTTTACAACAGGTGACGTGGAAATATTAATATGAATTTAACAAGCTCAGTATCTGAATGATTTTCTCTTCTGTTTCCCAGGTGCAGTGTGAAAAACCAAGATGTTCTCACGGTTAAGAATAGCTGCCGCTCCCTGCGCCACAGCCTGTCGCAGTGCACACACAAAAGAAAAAGGCAAACCTCTGATGTTAAACCCACGAACAAACAAGGTTGGTAGTGCGGATTTACCGAGCCTCTTATCTGCAGCTGGCAACAGCGCCGTGAACCTTGTTCTGGGATGGAAACAGCACTCGGTTTTAAGGTCAAGGAGCTGTACTGGGCCAAAGCCAAAAAGGGTACAGAAGCTGGAGGAGCCAGCAATGGCTTGAAGTTTATTGCCTCAGGAACTACCACACAGGCATTTGCTGTGAGGTTCTGCTTGTGCCAGCCTGCTCTTCCCTCAACTTTTTTCATTTTACACAGCTGATGCTGCTGCTATGTGGTGCCAGTCRGTGCTGGTTCTTGTCGATTACTGGCTTAATTTTCTGGCTGGTCAAATTTCAAGAATATTTTAGMAGATTAATAGTCTTACTTCATTGTTTGCAACAAGTAATTTTTAAATTCAGACATGCTAGTGATAGGAAGTCCTAGTCCTGGTTTTCACTTGCTAGACTGTGTTTTGGGACTGAGCCACATTAGTTAGAAACATCTCTGTGTACAGAGTCAGAGAAAGAGCATTGAAAATAAGATAACTGGGAAGTAGAAACATTACAATGGTTCCATATGTTGGGAGGAATTTCTCTCTCTGAGAAAAAAGAAAATGAAAGAGAAAGCTACTTTCTTAAAAGATTCCCTACCCCCCATCTCTTCTCTTTTTTTTCCCAGAGCACTAGTAAACTTTGGGACTACTGAAATGGTCAAGTGTTAGCCATCTAAAGTGGTCAAGAAAGGGGACAAACCTAACTGTGTTGAAAAKGGTATTTTATGAGCAAAGGAGCTAGCAAAGCTGCACTTCCGTGGTTTTATCCTGTGCTTTTTGGCGTCCTCTATTCTCTGGGCAGAGTTGCTGCGGTGCTTTTTGGGGAAAAGTAACTCTTTGGTGTCCTGAAAAGAAGGAAACAAGAAAAAATGACTTGCATTGTAAATGAGGGTGAGATACCTCTGTGCTGCTTGAATGTAGCTTGCATAGTTGCAGTGAAAGCTKCATTGGAGTCTGGCTGACTGCAAAAGCAAAACTGAGAACGGAGGAGAAAGGAAGGATGGACTGGTGTGATTTGTCAGGATCGGGGGTATCAAAGGTGTTCTGACCTATGAACACTTTGACAGGCCAGAGGAAATTATTTCAGGCCCTGAGTGTGTTTCCAAGTGCTTATTATGCAACAGCAATCAGAAACGAGAACAATAGGTCTTCTTGTTTTTATGGGGATAGTATGTTTATTCTTTGCTGTGTTTTTAAGCCTGGAGTAGTTTTGTGGGAGAGTGAGCACAGTGCAGTATATTTTATTGTTGTTTTCTTTTTTGAGGAGAAGGGAAAAGCAGAGAGGTATTTATTGATAGCAGTTGRTTTCTCCCTTTCTCTCTCCCTTTCTTTCTGTCTTCTTCAAGAAATAATACTGGGCTGAGGGCAAAAACTTTCTGCCTTTTCATTCAGTGCTGCTTTCATCAGTCTGACATTAAAGCTGGCACCTGTTTGAATAGATCGATGAAGTGCTTAGGTGATACTGTTTGGCAGTGGGGTGTAGTATGCACATCGAAACTTGAGAGATATCCAAGTCCAGTATCTGTGTGTTTATGTGCATACATACATACTTATATCTGTATATACACACAGAAAAGATATTCTCCACACTTAATCTAATAATTTAATAATCTAATATTTTTTTCTTTGCTGATTTTGTAAAATATCTCTTGCTGGTGACCTGAGATCAGCATTTTATAACTTATCTGCTTTAGGTACTTTAGGTGCTTCTGTTTAGCTTTTATGGTCTATACTGAGTTATTCTAGAGCATGTGGACTCCCGTAATATTCCTGGGCCCTAAAATCTGAACTATAAGAGGGCAGCATCACTGATGGAAACAACTTCCTTCCCCATCTGTAAATCAATCTGCTGCTCTACTCTGCCATTGGATGGAGTTTGTTTTTTATCCTTGTGTTTCCCGGCCTTACCTGGTGCCTGCAAGGTGCATCCAGCCTGCATTAAGTTTTGTTTTAAGCTTTTATGTTTCAAAGCCAGGRTTCATTTATTTCATTTATTGTCAGGGCGGCTCAGAGGTCATGGCTATATCGGTAATGCCCTTGTTGCTGCAGCCAAACAACTGCAGAACAAACTGTCACTGTATGGCTGGCAGCAATGTATATTTTACAGTTGATGATGATTTTTGATTTCTGCTGAACTGCTCTGTGACAGGGATTCAAATTATAGCTAATTGGCTACAGGACCTTTTATTGTGCTGCTGATTCCCATTGTGTAGAAGCAGAATTTTAAGCTTGTTTGACACTTGGACAATTGAATTAGTTTAGTACCAGCAAATAAATAGTTACTTATATTGAGATGTGTAGGGTCCTCACTCATGGGCCAGGATTTCTTCTTCCCACGCAGAGCAGATGATGACCACTGATTTTGGTATTGTCCATGCCATCATGTAGGATGGCATCCACGTGTCTTTAGTTCACTGAAAATATGTGACCTATAATGTTATTCACGTATTTGGTTTCTTTTGGCGTGGCGCAAATTGGAGACTTTGTGTAATTTGTGACATTTTCTGTATTTCAGTGGCTGTCAATTGGCAATGTTCTACGTTGCAGTGGCAATTTTTATTAATCTCAGTGTGGTCGATTCCAGTTTTATGTTATTTTGTTGCTCGGTCTTGTGTGGTTATTTCCTTCTTCAGTATTGCTCTCATATCCCAACAGTTTTTCCCAAATTTTTCCCTTGAGCAAACAACTTTAGTACATTTCATAGGTCCATACATATTTATATGTATATGTACCTGGGTACATGTACAAGGGAGTATGTGACATTTTAAAAAATAAATTAAGAATAATATGCCTCATTGAATACACCAGTGAGACTGTGACAGACCGTGTCCATTCCTACCACATGGTCTAGATATATTTGATTTCTTGGAAATTTTTTAGGCCATAGCTGTTTTGTTGAGCAGCCAAGGTGCAGAATAAGCAATGCTCATCTTACCATCCTGATTTTCCTAGGAAAGCAAGATGAGCAGAATGTGTAGACATAGTGAAGGTGGTGATATTAATCTTACTGGGAATTGCAGCATTTGGAACATTACCAGCAGTTCCTGTTCAGTCACAAAGAAACATCTTAGAAGGCARAAATGTTGACAGAAACTCCTAGAAACAGACTGCTAGAGGCTCACACACACACTCTCCCAAAAGGAGAGTCCCACCACAAGCCTTGTGGCCTGCCCAGCTGGTTTGGGCATGGAGAGGTGGTTGGATRGAGGTTACACAGCCACTCATGTGCAGTTGCTAAAGCTATTACCAGCTTCCTTGAAGATCTGCCTGCTTTTAAGAGGATTCAGACGTGGAAAGAAGGTGGATCTGTTTAATTGGTAGCCAGCTTTCATCACCTGCCTCGAAAGGTGCTAGAAATGCCAAGCTGGTAGGACGTGTTACTCTGTATGCAACTTGGGTTGTGTGTTCTGCTCGCAGCTTCTGAATTGTTGGGCTTGAGGTGTAGGAAGGCAGGCATTTGTCCTGGTTTTGAGATTTGTAGGGTTAATGGTGCTAAAGGAGAGCAAAAGCAATGGCGTTTGCCCAGTTGCAGATGGCAGCTCTGTGAAACRTCTCCGAGGTGCTCGCTAACGCTGCAGTGGTGTGTGATCCCCTGCAATCCGTCGTGATTTGCARAGTGCAACTTCACCATAACTGGTCGTGCTTGGAAGCAAACCCCAAAGGATACGGATGACTGACTAGCTTAGTCTGTTAGGGGAGAAGAAGTTCCAGCTGAACCCASATCATTCTTAAATGCTGGTTAGCCAAATCTGATCAGCAGCTGTAGTGACTTACACCTGGTTCCCTGCATGCCAATGTSTGACAAGAGCTGCAGGTGTCTTTGCCTGCAGGAGCTAAGCCCTTTAAAGGTCTAATAATTTAAGCATGGATCATTYTGCAGCTCAGCAGAAGTAGATCACTGTGCCATGACAGCTTGGTCCTGCAAACTGCCTTGCCAGGACACTGCCAGGCCTTGCTTGCAGRAAGGTGAGGACAGGCAGACTCAAACCCTCTCGAATGCAGGCAGCTGTGAGCTCTAAGTGTGCAGTTTTATTGCAGTTACTATCTAGCCAAGGCCTTGTAGCTTCAGCAGAGGGCTGAAGGCACACTGAGGAGGAAAATGTAAAAAGCTTGCACTTTGTGTTGGGCTTCAGCCTCCTGCCAGTACAAAATGGTGCTTACGGAGGATGGAAGTTGCAAAATTCAGCTTGAAAATATGAAAGAGGAAAGAAATCAAAGGAGGTCTGCATATTATCCTGTATMTATAAACCCAGATAAGCTTTGAATCTATGTTTCAGATAGCAAAGACACCTTTGATTCATATGAATGAGCCTTATTAATTTGCACCGAGCAAACTGTGAGATTTAGCAAAAGGAAKTACACTTAAGAGAAGAAAAAGCCCAAATCCCCATGTAAAACCTACTTTATTTTGAAAATGTAGTTTATGGTTCTACTTCAAAGCCTAGGATACACTGCTGGATACATTATGCCAATGATTTAGAGTTACATGAGGACCATTTCATTAAATCCTTCTTCTGAAGGAGGCCAGTCTTACAGCCAAAATAACATCCCAGTGCCACATACCTGGTGCGGCTAAGGCATCGTATGTAGTGATGAAGTGGGAGCTTGTCCTGACTAAAAAGGAAACTGCCAGCACTTAATTTTCTTGCTTTTTCTTTCTGCAGGATTATGTTKATTTTAGTGTGATAAATTTGCCTATGTGTGTTAATTATTTGATTTGTAGTCTTCAAGAGGGATATTTTTTCCCCTAGGTAGAGTGCATGCCTTTTCTGCACTGTGTAAAAAGGACACCTGTTATTTCTAAGATGCAAAGAGGATTAAGCCAACTAATCTAAGTGAAAGCTGGTGCAAAACATGCTGAGGAAGTCCATTTGACAGTGTGGGTCAGATAAACCCAAAAAGTGATTGCTGGGAGCCAAGCCCAAATCATTACAGTACTTAGGTGCTTGATTGCAACCTGATTAGTGACAGTTGGGCTCTGGGGCCCGTGATGGGATCTTAAGTGCCTTTGAGAACATCAGTCCTGGTGTTGCAAATCCCCCTGTGCCCCTGGTTCCCGGGAGCTGGTTGCTGGGGCTGTCAAACTGCGCTGGAAATGCTAAAATGAGAGGCAGAGACTAATAAGTTTGTGATACTGCAGGCTAAGATATACTTGTCCTCCTCCTAAATGAGCAGCTGGCAGTGCTTGGGACTGCTTGACAAATTCCTTGTGTTTAAAGTTCTCATTAACTCCAGATACACTGAAAACCTAGGCTGCCCGTAGWCTGAAAGGAATGTGAATAAACTGAATAAACATGGGTAGCTGTTYTGCCTAATACAGACCGGAGGGCTCATTTGATTATTATGAAGGGCCCAGACAGTTTATTGTCACTGGGTTTACTGTACAGGAAAATGAAGAGAAAGTGTTGGTGCCAATAATGGAAATTAAACAGACTGTATTTTAAGGGATTTTATGAGRAGTTTCTGAAAGGGAAATACCTACTAGTTTTGCTAGAGAGATATTTCAGCTGGTTTACAGTGAAATGTTAGCTTGGTAAGTAAAGAGCCAGTAAAGAGATCCTGGTCTCTAGCATATCTTAGACCAGGAACACATTAATGACTTTATGGACAAGTGTTTATATAATCTGATGATAAGAGACTAACTTCCTATCCTGAATCAGCTATCCTGCAGGTCCAATGTGCAGAAATGATCATTTTAAAAAGGCCTAMACTGATAGAACTTATGAGATGTTTAAGGAAAAATAGAAGACAAATGATAGGTGTTTTTTGCACACTTAAGTTTCATGTGACTTTGCTGGATGTATTTATGTTCCTCAAGGATCTTCTAAAGAATCTTGTGAAAGATGTAGAAGTGAAACCACAGTAGAATTCTTTGTAACTGAGTTTATAGTGGTGATAGTGTTTTTTTTTCTTTTTTTGATTGCAACTAAATTGTGTAATTTGGAAGTAAAATATCATATCACTGAGTCACTCAACTAGCTTTCTGATGTGTTTTTGTTCGTTTTAACTCTCAACATAAGCTAATACCATAATTAGTCATCTATATACTGAATTCCAACGACTAGAAAAATAAGTATGCCTGAACAGAAACTCATTCAAAAAGTGTTTGAAAATGGGTCAAAAAATCCCTGGAAATATTTGATTCAGTTCTGTTTGCATCTCTAGTTTATTTGTATTCATCTGAACACTGACAGTCTTGCTGAAGAAATATGTTTGAGCAGAGGGAAACGGTGGCGTTGGGTGTTTATTGTTGTTGGGGGTTTGCCCTGCTCTTTCCTGCTTCTAGTCTCATTTGCAACSTTTGATTCCTCAAATCAAGAGGCATCATGTGGCTACTGTGATGGTGACACCCGACAAATGACAAGCGACCGAGGTAAAAAGAGCAGGAGTAAGCTGTGATCTGAAACGCACTTAAAGAGTTATCAGAAGAAAGCTACATGAGGGAAGAAAAAAATAATTTCCAAATAACTGACAGATAACAAGAAAAGGATTTGCTGAATTTATTACTAGCTGTCCARTCTGTTGACGCGGAAAGCTGAATCATACTTAGAAATGTAGCGGATCGGTCTATTTTGGGGTTAAATACTTCAAGCTTTTCTAATTTTATTTTTTATTTTTGATCTTTTTTCTTTCCCTCCTTGAAGTAGACTAGCTTGCTTTCTATATCGTCAAGTATTTTATTACTGTAGAATACAGTGTACAGTTAGTACTAAAAAGCAGATGGACAGAGTAAAACAGTGTAGTCGGAATAAATGGTGATTTGAATAAACAAAGAGAAAAATGCTATAAATCAAAATCCATTGTTTTTAGTAATGGAGTTTCCTAAGGTGTAGTTGACCTGTGTTGGCCAGAAATGATTCAAATATGTAAAATGACAGTGAAGTATAGTCCTGATTAAACTGCAGGATTTTATAATTAAGCATATGCATGCTTTATACAAATACCCATGGTAGTCTGTTCGACTGTCTACAGGAGTATATATTCTAATTCATATCAGAATTCCAATTCAATATATTTGAATTGCTAATTTTATTTTTTGTTATTCTAAAGCAGACATTTTTTTTTCTTGTGATTTGTCTGATTGCAGAGGGTTTGGTCTTGTAACTGCTCTACAAAACTCAACATTTTAAAACTTTTTCTTCTTTTAGGTTGGCAGCCAGTCTGCCCTAGGGGTGGGGAAGCAGAAGGTGCTTTTGGTTTTTTAGTCCAACTCCTCCTGCAGAGGGAGGAGGCCCTGTTGGTTAGCCAAGCTGATGTTTCTTCTTTCCTTCTCTTTCAAAGCGTTTGCAGGAGCAGCTCTTGCCCCTTCTGCTCCTGGTTTGGTCCAGTGCCGTGGCACGGGGAAGGTTTTCTTGCCTTTTCAACTCCTGCTTTCTCAAATATTCACTAACGAGCCACTGAACTGATGCGGCTGAGGAAAAGAAAGAAAATTTATCCTTTTCTTCTGGCAGAAACTTAAAGTGGGGTCAGTTGCTGCCAGAAGCGAGATTAGCAGTTTTGGCTGTGAGGTCTGGTTTTGTATCACCTAAATTTTACCAAGTTGTGCCTCAGAGCTAATTGCCTGGTGACGATGTGTGCTGACTAACAGGTAGCTCACGGCAGGCTGTTAAGTATATTAAGTGCCAGTAGTTAATGCCTGATTGAATATTATTGTTAAATAATTCAAAATATCTTAATGATTAGAGTCATTGGGACCTAATCTATGCTGCAATTCCTTTTTAAATCAAAATACTAAAAGGTTTAAAATTAATTTTGCTTTCAACAGTTTTGAAACTTAATTTCTTACAGATTAAACCATTTGGTAGTAGCAAATTAAGAGGTTAAGAGATTATTTTAGTTAAAAAGGAAGGATTTGGGTTGAGATGTGAACTCAGTGTAAGCACTTGGGCAATTCAGTAACTTTTGGAGTTTTTGCTGGATTGTTGGAAGTAGGAAAACACGCAGCAAATGGAGCAATTCAGAGAAAACTCTTGTGAGTAAATGTTAGCGGTTGTGACTACAGGTACGAGAATGGGTGACCTGCATGTTCCAGATCAACCTTACGTTCCTCTGAAACATTTCAAGAACTCCTGTTATTTTTTCTTTCAAACCTCAGCATATCTCCACCTGGATCTCCTAGTTCTAGTTGTGGCACCTGCAACAGGCAAGGGTACATTGAGCAGTGTGCATGAGTACCCTGGAACTGCATGGTCAGAAATGGCAAATACATTATAAATAAACTAGAAAAAAACCTACTAAATGTCTCTTGTTTTCAGGGCATGGCCTTCACATTACTGGAACGACAGATGCTTGGGTTGCAAGGACTTCTACCTCCGAAAATTGAGACACAAGACATCCAAGCCTTACGATTCCATAAGAATTTGGCAAAAATGAATGACCCCCTGGAAAAGTAAGTGCTCCTCCAGCCTTCATCGTGCTGGTAGATGGGAATTGGGGCTGAAGTATTTCCTTGGGTTATCCAAGCACATTTTATTGGCCTCCACTGGGCTTTCCAGTTACTGGAGTTTATTTTCAATTTTGTATGAGCTTGTTCCAGCAGCTCCTTATGTAAATTCAGGAGGTTGGGGAGCAATTTAGGAGTGTTGCATAGTCATGAAGTAACCAAAAAGGCTTAAGGCAAATATGCCAGAACAGGGCTGCAGACTGAAGGGGCATCAGCTTGCTGAAGACCTTGCTGTTACGCTTCTATTATATGTAAGATTTGGCTAGCAGGTTGTCAGAGCAAAGAACTATTTTTTTTTTAGTATTTGAGAGCACCAGAAAAAAATGTGTGAATTTAGGTAAGTTAGGAACTTGCAGATTAGGTGTGAAAAAAAATACTGTTTATCCTATACTCTAATTGGTGCTAGAAGGAAATTATGGACTAAATATTTGGAGGAGAATTGCATGTTTTTACCGTTTAGTTACCATTTTCCTCTAAAAGTATGTATGTTTGCCCAAGAAAATAGGCAGTCTCAGAAAGTCAAGAGTAGCATGAGAATGATTTGAAACATAGTGGACCACAGTGAAACTCTGTTCTCATGCCATCTGAAGGCTAACTTTTAAATCCACATCATCTCACCTGCTGATCTGAAACAGTTGAACCATCTACGCTGGCCAAGCACGCAGCAGCTGTAACCAAAGATAACCCCGAGTTAATGATGCCTACCTGTCCAGTAGGTGTGAATTGGTGTAGGGTAGGCTGCATGTACACTGAAAAAATGAAGGTTTAATGCACACCCTGAGCTATGTCCTTCCGAGAGGACTTTGTTAGGAGTTGATTAGTCTCGCAGCTTTGTTAATGTTAGGATTGAGAGGACTTTACTGTCAAGATCTCTCTTTTTAGCTGAAAAATTATTTTGCTGGTTTTTTAATAGTAATGAGACTTCCAGCTGTATCCTGTAATAAATCTGTGGGTTATCTTACATCGTAATGCATGTTTGTGTCTTAATTTATTAACATGTATGGTGTGTCATATCAGTTATTTTTATTACAGCTGTTTAGAACTGCTACTCTTCTCTCTCCAACTTTTGTTTGGTTCTCAAAATCCAGCTTGAGTGAAGGGAGGAATTTCATGAAGATATAATAGGAAGCAAGTTTGGTTTTATTTTTTGCTTTTCCATTTTTTTCCACGTTGTTTTACATAAGCATAAATGTGAAACATACTTTTTTTTTTCTTTATTACAGATATATCTACATAATGGGAATCCAAGAGAGAAATGAAAAATTATTCTATAGGGTGTTACAAGATGATATTGAGAGGTTAATGCCCATTGTGTATACACCAACAGTAGGCCTTGCCTGCTCCCAGTACGGACACATCTTCAGGAGACCAAAGTAATAACAATACATATACATTTTGCTGCTACTTTTATTATCCTTTTCTCTATATACTTCCCTGAGGCTTGAAAGTGCTTCCTTTCATTTTTCATTTGGATTTAGCTATGTAAAAGTTAGGCCGGTTCCTTAAATAATGACTGAAGACCCAGTTTATTTGAGAAAAAGGGACATTTGAATACAGGAGAGATACTGTGCTACATATGCAGGGCCTCAGGCCTATTTCCAACTCCCCCCCCAGGAGGCCCTTGCATTCCCAGGAGGCGGCTGTGACTTTCTCCAGCTCTCAGGATTGCGTCAGTGGAGCTGAGGATCTGTGTAGGAGCAGAGGGTTCAGATAGAAATGTAGGTTGAGAGGATCTCTATAAGTCATTGGGTCCAAGGAAGGGTAAAGCGCAGCCAGGTTCCTCCAAGAGAATCCTGGGGCTTCCCCAGTGCAGGCAGACCTGCTGGCAGCCTGCAGGGCTGGGGAGCCTGGTTTAGAAGCCCATTTTCAGTTCTTTGGAAGCACTAAGTGTGCTTACTCGGAGGCTGAGTTGGGTGCCACAGTGATTCACAGTAGCCATTCAGGTTATTAGCTCCATGTTGAGGAAATCGGTGCAGTCTGGCGTTCATTTCAGCTCATTTCCATGACACTCCTGTGCATTGCTGGAGCTCTTACTTGAGGGCTGCAGTGCTCTGCAGAAAGGGGCTAATCTTTGGCTTCCACTGCATGGTGCAGCTGCTGTGCCAAAGAGGGCAAAAAATGGACTTTTTTTTTGCTGCTATTCAAGGACAGAGGATGTGATACATGTACAGTTATTCCTGTAAAATCCAGATAGCAGTGTGAACAGTATTTTCTCTGCTTTTGTTTTTGGAGTGTTACAGTAGTCAGATTGTAAGCATTATTAGAAAATGTCATATGTGATGGATTTCAACACTTCTGTGTGAATTTTTGTGTGACAAAACAAGATGAAATTTTTAATTTTCACATGTAATCTCTGATTTATTGTTATCTTTTTCAGAGGATTATTTATTTCTATCTCAGACAGAGGTCATATAAGATCAATTGTGAACAACTGGCCAGAGAATGACGTTAAGGTACTATCACTATCTAATTCTCTTTTTTTCGTGGTGCAAAATACATTTTTTAAGTGATCTTGTGCTCATATCAGAACACAGAGTGGTGGCCTGGAAACCCAGGTTTTGCTATTTAATGTGTATGACCCAGCTGAGTCCAAACCACAAAAGCAGATGAGGTGGGTAACACTCATCCTGACTTCTTGCTGTCCACATTTAGGAGGGGAGATCGTAAACCTAAGTTACAAGAGGCTCCTCCACACAGTCTGGATTGTTCATCCTTTGAGTTTAGGGATTAGGGCAGTAGCTTTCAGCAAACGGAAAAACCATGGCAGATTCTAACATTATCTTGTCTACTTTCTGCTTAGGTAAAAAAATGAGCAAGAGGGGCAAAGCATTATCACTTCAGATTAAAAAGAAATCTTTRTCACTTTTTGTTTGGTTTAACTGTATAAACATAGCTCAATTTTAGCCTGKAAGGAAAAAAGCGCAGTTACTGTTACTTTAAACCTTAAAAAACAGCAGTCATATATAACTTTAATTGCTTTGGTTGCAGGCTGTTGTTGTCACTGATGGAGAAAGGATATTGGGTCTTGGAGACCTTGGGGTCTATGGAATGGGAATTCCAGTAGGAAAACTGTGTCTGTATACGGCGTGTGCTGGCATTCATCCAGATAAGTGCTTGCCTGTGTGTATCGACGTTGGAACTGATAATACAGTGAGTTTGACTAAACTGTACCTAGCCGTARACTATCTCCAGAACTGTTAAAAGTATTTAATACTGTAATAAAAGTATTYAGTACTATAAGAGGAGATTTTATTTGAGCACTTTGTTTTAAGATGAAACCAAATATTTTATTTAATGGCAATTTGCTTTATATGAGCGACTGAAAAACTCCGGCTAACATGACAGTGAAATGGACCTTTTGGAAATAATTTGAGTGCTGGAAGACTGTAAAACAGACAAGTTGACCTGACTCTAAGAGGCTGGAAATGTGAATCACATTTATTAAAGCAGTTTATTGTTCACAGTATTGATTTGTTCCATTGTAAAAGCAGCCATCACCAACCTCAAGTGCCAGCGGATGTTAGTGAATGTTGGTATAGGCTGGAGGCAGTTAAAGTGGCTGTATAGATGCAGTGTCTTTGAGAACGGTGCAAAATGTGTTACTGTGAGCACTGGGAAGTGTGTATTGAGGAAGTGACTCATCCTGCCGCTGTCTTTATTTTTTTCAGACGCTCTTAAAAGATCCATTTTATATGGGCCTGTACCAGAAAAGGGATCGCTCGCAGGCCTAYGATGACCTAATTGATGAATTTATGGAAGCCATTACAGACAGGTATGACATGGAAATTTCTGTACAAGACTATGGCCAAAACTGCTGGCAGAAAAGCGCATGACACGTTGAAAGTCATCTGAGGAATAAAGATAGGACAAGAAGAAAGGAGACATGGGCTATATTTCTGTCTCTGTAGTGATTTTTTCTCTGTGATTTGGAACTTGCCATTTCTAGTTATCTGTTAAGTACACACAGAAAGGAGAACTATTTTAAGCAATGAGAAGCCAGAGGAGATCTTCTGTCCAGAGATAATTGATTAGGTGCAGAATTTATTTTAAAATAGTTTGTATATCTAGTGATACRAGTATGTGCCATGTTCCGTAGGTACGGCCAGAACACGCTTATCCAGTTTGAAGACTTTGGAAATCACAATGCTTTTCGGTTTTTGAGAAAATACAGAGAGAAGTATTGCACCTTCAATGATGATATCCAAGGTATGAACTTTGCTAATGCTCCTTAAYGTATATGCAGATACCTTGTCTAAAGGGATAGCCTGCCATGTAGATCTGTTCAGCTCTTCTCAGGTCTGTATTGCTCTTGTAGGAACAGCTTCAGTGGCCTTAGCAGGACTCCTGGCAGCACAGAGAGCCACTGGTAAACCCATTGCAGAGCAGAAAGTGCTGTTCCTTGGGGCAGGAGAGGTGAGTTCTCCAAACGCCTCTAGGAAAACAAAAGGTCTTACCGCGTTACTTTTTCTGATTCTGTAAAATCTGGATGCTTACATCCTTCCAAATTTATTGCCGAACTCTTGATACGAAGGCCAGGTAAACTACATTCATAGAAGGGAGTGTTTGCATGAAGACTGTTTGAAAGACACTTTGCATTTGCCAGGGCTCAGATTTTCACACTGCTACATGGACTGCTCAAAGCAGCAGGGATTTGTGTGCAGTAGAAGGAGATTTTACCACAAAATTATGATTCAGTGAGAAAAGGGGGAAAGGGAGGGAAGCATTGGCAACATCCCCTTTCTGTCCTGTTGCTTTCACTGCCCACAGTCTCTCTCATAGGCAGCAAGAGCAGAGGGAGGTACAGAGAGCAGGATGGCACAGTACCCAGGAGAGCTGCCTCTCTTCTTACTTAGACACAATGCTCTTGACCCCAGGAATCTGGCCCCATCTAGGCCAAAACTGCTTATGCTTCAGAGCAGACCTAACATTTCTGTGGGATATGTGAGGAATGGGGTGGTGTTTRTGTCGAGAAACCCACTTTGTGGCTCATTAAAAACAGAAATCCTTTAATCTGTCAGGCTGCCCTGGGAATTGCGAACCTGATTGTCATGGCTATGATGGAAAGTGGTGTTTCTGCCGAGGAAGCCTACAAGAAAATATGGATGTTTGACAAATATGGTTTACTGGTTCAGGTGAGGATGCATCAGGCCTGGAAATACCACGTTACTAAAGGCCAGTGCTTTCCATGACGTTCTCATAATGCCATCAACCTGAATCTGTAGGGCCGAGAACATGTGATAGACTCCAATCAAGAACCATTTACACACGCGGCTCCAGAGCAGATACCAAAAACGTTTGTGGAGGCTGTGAATGTACTTCAGCCTTCAGCTATCATTGGTAAGTACGGTCCTTTTCATTTMTGTGTTTCCACAACTTGGTTATTTGCAGCATTTGCTTTTGGCAGCATGGCCCCAARGAGGTTGGTGACAGCACGATCCCCATTTCTGTTGGGATAAATAAGAAAAATTGAGGGCTATTTTCTGCTTGAAAATATACTGAGCTGCAAGTTATCTCTCAGTGTATCCTKTGCTGCAGCTCCTTCTGTGCCTGTTTTGTTGGTTTCTTGCTTTAGTTCTTGTCCAGCCCGTCRGTGACCTTGGTTAGAACAACTCTGAGCATGTTCTCAGGGATGGCCTGGCCACAGGGAACTGAAGCCCAGCGAAGGGCAGGAATAAGGATCGTGTATTGGAATGTACTTCTGCTCCACATGTACTCCCTACACAGGCCACAGGGTAGGGAACAGAGGCTGTTTTGTAGTGCAGTCCCTTGTCACCACTACTTGTAAAGTCACTGACACTTATATGCCATACCTGTAAATAYATATATACACACATATGTAACTAGACAGATAAATACATTACTGTGGCTGTCCCCAGAGCCCAGGTGGGACTACTGTTACAACAATTTCCTGTTACAACTTTTTAATTTTCTCTGCACATCACTTTTTGGGGTGRAAAAAAAAATTTGGACTGAGTAGCTCTCCTTAAGCCTGTATCTGGTGTATTCATTTTTATGTATTGTGTGTTTAGGTGTGGTCAGAAATGCCATTATGAAGGGAAAGTGCCTTGCACAGTTAACACCCAGCGAGGATGAATCATCCTCGGAGAGCTGCGGTCACCCCCTGCCTCTCCAGGGCAGCAATAAGCGTTCCTTCATGGAGCAGTACAAAAAAGATGTGAAATGGCCTTTTGGAACACAGGAACTGGAGACTCCTGTGGAGAGGGAGCTCTTTAAGCAGGCAGTACCAAAGCAGTGCTCTGGGTCGGTCTCCTGTGGCCTGACAAGGCTGTGATGGTTTGYTCGGCCTTTGGGGGTGACAAGGGCTTAATCTGTACTTGTCAGCTGGGGGAGTCGGGTATTGATCCCATTTCTGGGTGTTCCCTCCATCTCCAGGAGTTGCAGGAGCTGGACGGCTCTTCTCGCACGACGTGATCAAAGCCATGGCCTCTATCAACGAGCAGCCCATCATCTTTGCACTAAGTAACCCCACAGGGAAAGCTGAGTGCACAGCAGAGGAAGCATATACGTTAACAGAGGTACGTGGTGTTTTGAAGCACATACGTTAAGAGGTACATGGTGTTTTGGAACATTGACTTACTGGACACTTGAGGATAGACAGTAAAAACTGATACTGAGAATGCTAAAACATCTCGATTCTCACGTGTAATAATAGATCTCTTTCTTGACATCTTGGAGAGTAAATTGGCATGATTTGAAAAGAAATCTTGATTCTTGAATAATGACATGCTGTAAATCTCAAAATAGCCCAAATCCTGTTACTTCTTTTTTAAGAAGAGACCATTAGGTACTGAGTGTTCTGCAGCTTTGATCAATTGCTGCTTTCCCACCATTTTAAAATGGTTTTCTAAAGAAACAGSTTATGTTAATATCAAAATAGCAATTAAGAGCAGCCCATGAAATGTAACGGCTGCCATGTTGGAGACAAAGTTCTTAAGCTGCACGTGTCCTTGTGTCTAATCAAGACCCCTGCTTTTCACTTGGTCTTTTCCTAGTGTTTGCAGATGAGAGCTCTGCAGTGGCCTGAGGGGCTTCCAGCACAGGCTTCTGGTGCCCCTCTGTCCTCTCATCCCCTGTCACCTCACCTGTAGCTCGTACCCTGGTGCCACCAGGGCCAGTTCCAGAGGAGTGGACGAGTATAAACGAACTTCATTTTGCACTCTCACCCTAAAGCAATTACCCTGTGCATTTGGGGGGTGGTTCTTTTTTTAGTGGCATTACCACCAGCATATTTCAGGGTAAGCATATTCAGATGCAGGACTTGTCTTTACTAAAATAAGTCTTCTGTCCCTCTGCACAGCTTTCATGTAAACATTAATCTGCTTTGAAAAGAACCAGAGGGGAAGGAGGTGGGAGGCAGTATGAGGCAGGCAGCGCTAGCTCCACAACTTTGAACTGGCTGCTCCTTCCTTCCCTTCAAATCTCAGGCTCCAGCTGGCTGGGATCTCTGCCCTGTCCACAGGGCCTGCCTGAAGACTTCAGGGGTGGGGCTTGTGAAAAGACTTATTTTTCTTTTGTTTTGAATAGGCCCCAAATCAAGTGACTCACGTATGTAAAAGCGAGAGGGTGGAGTGAGTTCCTTGCTTCTTGATGTGGAAATGCAAGCAGCTGCCTTGCAGCATGAGTGCAGCTCTCTGCATTGAAGTCTCACGGGCGGTGTGTTATGTGGTGGTACCTGCACGGAGAGAAGCTCTGACTCCATCTATGCTCCTGGGCACGTCTGTTTGGAGGGAACTTGCTGCCCAGATTCTGCTCGAGAGGGAGCTCTGGGCAGAAGTAACAGCCTCCAGGCCAAATGTAGACCTTAGCTTTAAATAGTAAATGAGAACACTGTGTAAATGAGGATTGTTTAAGTTCCCTCGGATATTTTGCATCTGGGGATTAGGCAGAGCGCAGTTAGATCAGCTGTGTTTCAGGGTGTAAAATTCACAGTTCCAGGATCTTGTGCCCAGTGGAGAAGGCCTTGCTTTTTCTGCTGTAATGAGCCCCTACGTCCATTCTGTCATGGTTTTCCATGAACTGACTGTTGGTTGTACACATGGACCGAATGCAAATATTCCTGGTCAGTAAATGAAAGAGTGTTTTTAGAATTGTTTCTATATCTAATGCTTGTTTTTTATAATGCTCTCCAGTTCTCCATCGTGCTSGCTACAACCCGGTTGTACTCGGTTTACTCACAGCTCACCCTTCAACATGTCCTTAATGATGAGAAATATCATCCCTGTGTGTGTCTCCCGGCCTCAGAAAGCGTCTAGTCCTGCTTGGTCTGGGAAGTTGCTAATGAGATAGATGAGAAGATGGGAAGTCGCTAATGAGATAAAGATAGTCTCACTGACCTCCCTTTGCTCCTTCTTTGTTTTTTCCACTAGATGGCACCTGGAGAAGCAGGACTGGGCTCTGGTGCCCGCTGCCACGCTGCGAGAAGCGTGTGCATTTTCTGTGTCCTCTGTTCAACTTAAATATCTCCAAATCATATCACCTTCATGATCCAAGAGGAAGTCAGCTTTTCATTTACAGGGGGTTTGCTGCTCGAGGAAAGCATTGCTTAGGTGAAGGATATATTTTGCATTCAGAATCTGCATTGGTTTTAGTATTTCATACTGACAAAATTATTTCCAAAAATTTTTTTTCCAAAATATTTTCCAAAGAATAGTAAGGGAAGTGCATTACTCTCTCCTYTGAGCTTTCATTTCTCCCACATGGTTTGATACCGTAGTCCTCACCCTTCCAAAAACCATCATAAAACAAGTGACCTTTTATACTGTACCGATATTTCGGACCCCTTTTGAACGTGGCCATCACGCTGCTCTTCGTACGGTGCTTGACGCGGTGGGTCCTGCCTGTGCCCTGCTGGGAGGAGAGGGTTTGCTCGGTGTCCTGTGGAATTGCAGGGCTCTGCATTGGAATTGCAGGGCTCTGCATTGGCCAGGGATTGCGGGCAGCCTCCGGCCCCGCCGCATCCAAGGGGCTGATTTGCTGTTCCTGATTCGCCGAGCTGGTGACGGAGCTGAGGAGCTGCAGGACCTGGGTGCCCCTGTGTTTCATCCTGATTTTAGCTCTCTCTGGCAAAGATCTGTGATTCTGCTTGTTCCCCACAACAGGGCCGGTGCCTGTTCGCCAGCGGGAGCCCCTTCGACCTGGTGACCTTGAAAGATGGACGAGTCTTCAAACCAGGCCAGGGCAACAACGCATACATCTTCCCAGGTAACAAAGATAATTCTGTTCTGCTAGTCTTGACGACCAGGCGACAGTAGCACCTCTGCTCAGGCTTGCATCTGCATTAGGCAGTCAGTGAAGCTGCATACAGGTGTGTTCCCTGCACTGAGAAGCTCAACTAAAGATGAGACTCAATGAGAAAAAATGAAAGAAAATCATTAAAGGGGAGGTGCCAGGCTTGGGGGGGTTGTGTGTGTAACCTGGACACAGTGAGATGGAAGATTTTAGGAAAAGAGAAGTGTGTTACTAAAGATCTTGATCCTGCTGCCCGGGTTCCTCTGCTCCTTTTGGGGGGAAGGTAAGTGTCAATACACTCAYCTGTGTGTTAGGTCTGCGCAGGTGAGGATACAAAAAAGGGATTGGGATATTTCCCTGCCTTCTCCTTCCCTTTCTCTTCCTTTCTTTTCCCAACTTCCCTGTGAAAGGCTGCCCATTATGATAATACACGATAATAGTCTTGTGAACAAGTGTAGAAAGCTGTGGGAAGACTTTAATAAATCACATTCCAGGTGACTTTCAGCAGCAGGGTGCGCGTTTTAGAATGATGTGGCCCTAATTGGCACTAATTGTATTGTAGGCGTGGCCCTCGCTGTGATCCTCAGCAGTGTTCGGCATATTAGTGATAAGGTTTTCCTAGAGGCTGCTAAGGTAAGTGTGGGAGCAGAGCAGGCGACGGGTGCCAGGCTTTCYGAGATGTCTCAAATCTTGCTGGAAACTGTGGTTTTTGTGTTTCATCCAGCAGGGTGGTGGGAGAGGATCAAACCAACAGGAAAATTGCAAGCAAAATTGTGGGCAGTGCCTGATTCCTGTGAAAATKTAATATTTTTATCCATAATTGAGCATCCAAATATGAGGCTTGTCCCCATGCAGATGCTCCCCACATCCTGGTAGTGTCAGCGTGCCTGCCCTCCTCCTGGTTGTCCTCTTGGGGTCCCGCGGGGATGCTCCAGTGCTGGTGTGTCTGGATAGGCTCTCATTTCTGCTAAACACTTCCTAGCCAAATTTGCAGATACAGGCCCAGGTTGCAGGGCCACCCTTTGAGAATATTGAGACTTGAAGTGTCTTACCCTACTGTTTGGGGAGAAATCTAGTAGTAACAAATGCTGCAGCTGSTTTCTCTCCTGCATCTCAGCATGTTGTTGATCCCATTCGGGATGCAGAAAATAGGAACTTGTTCGTTTTTCTGATTCAGGCACTGGCAGAACAGCTGACTGATGAAGAACTTGCACAAGGACGACTTTACCCTCCACTGTCTAATATCAGGGAAGTTTCTATTTATATTGCTGTCAAGGTRAGTATAAAGCGTTAAAAGTGAACTKTGCTAAAAATGTTTTACGTGTGTATTAACTCAGTCAGTTGGACAGCATGATACTTGGCCACGAGATGCTTCGGTACAAAACACCCAGTCCTCTCTTTGTGCCGTTAACAGCACGTATAAAAACGCTGGTTTTGCTGGATGCTTCAGGTTGGCAGAGGTTGTTGGTCACAAATGTGCTCCTTTCGTTTTTTGAAATGAAGTTTCTGGATCCCTGACAGGGAATTGTAGAAAGACTCCGGCATTTATCTGTGTCCAACCTAAGGAGCCCTAAATGTTCTTCAGGGGGAGCACAAGTGCTGCATGAGCGAAAGGCAGAAACTTTCACGGTGATTTAACTTTYCAGGTTATGGAATTTTTGTACATGAACAACATGGCTTTCCACTATCCCGAACCTGCAGACAAGAACCGCTACATCCGATCAAAAGTTTGGACCTACGAGTACGAGTCCTTCATGCCCGATGTGTACGACTGGCCCGAGTCCAAGGTACACTGAGGCACCAGGAGATACACTCCTCAGGCAACATCTTCTACTCTGCAGGGAWCCCTTTTTCAGACCAATTTAAATCGTGACTTTTGAGACTTGTAATTTATTTTCTCTCGTTTTGTTATCTTTTTCCCTCCCTGGTTTCTAATTTGATGTAGATTTATCACCATGTGGGTGATAGTGTCCGTCACATAACTGAGAAAAGCACTCCAAAAAGGATTTGGATAATGCTGCATTTCTAGCTTAGAGCCCTCACCACACTGAAGAATTCCAGTAATGATGTTTTAGCTGCATGTGTACTGTAATGAATTAAGCCCTCTCCTTATGGCTCATTTCCAGAATCGTTCCCTTCTGCTTTTAATAATCAGCCTTCTATCTGATTCTCCTGGTGTTGTCACGCTGCACTGTTTGTGACAACGTAAGACAATTTGTCAAGAAAAAATATGGATAGCTTTGGACAAATCGGGCAGTCCAACAGCCTGCTTTGTCTGATGATTAAAGACACACATGTCCAGACTCCCTTGCTCCTTGGCTGCTCTGTATTTTGGAATGTGCTTTGAGGAGCAGCGTGGTGTGCACATGTGGGATCTGCAGCAGTATCTGCGTTCTGGAGTCTCATCAYTGTGTGAAATCTTCTGTCGGGAGAGATAGGAGGTAGTTAAAATACAGCCTTGGAAGGTCTGCAGAAATATTAATCATTTACTGACTTTAAAAAACCAAGCTGTGCAGTTGTGGCAGAAATTGTATCAAGACAGCAGCATCTGAAGAAATTGCAGGAATCTTCTAGAGGGAGATCTGTGGTAGGCTCCAAGGTGACGTACCAAAGGACTTCGGTTTCATTAATATCTTTTTTAAGGCTCACTGTTTTCTAAGTAAATCAGCACAATAATTTTCTCCCTTTACTTGCATAACTTTGCTTTTACAAAAGAACTTGAATTTAATGTTTTTATGATACCACTGACTTGAAGGGCTCCTACGTGGACTTAGTTGCCGCTTTGAACAAAGACTCCCCCCAGGCTGGTGAGGCCAAACCCCGGGTGTTGCAGGCAGCTGTTGACGCACATGTGCAGAGGCTTAAATGTGCCCTGTGAGCTCAGGTCAACGAGCTGCTCGTCTGAACACAGCGAACGTAAGACTTGAAAGATCTGACGCTTAGAGGTTGACCACATGATCCTCCCCTCCAGCTCTGCAGGTTTAAATTCTCGGTGTTTTGTGTGAAAACAAAAATGGTAGTTTAAATGTCGTTGCCTTTCTGTGCAGTGATAGTCCTGCACCTTTGGWACAGGTATCACCGCGTGCTTTGCTTCCCACTTCGTTCGCATCTGCTTTGAATGCCCTTCATTATTTCATGTTATCATGCAACGACAAAGTTTTGTAACTGCAGCCTATCACTTCTCTAAATCCAGTCTCCATAAAAACAGTGGCATGTTGGGAACATAAGTGAAGAGGATAAAATTATATATAGAATTTATTTTTTGGCCAGTATGTATAGGGTATTATAGGGTATACATATGTTTTTTGGGTTTTTTTGGACCAGTCTGTGTACATATATATATATATATGAATTTTATGGATAAAATACATATATATATATATATATGGACTTTTTCGCCAGTAAAACTATATATATAGTTTTCAAAGGGGTGTATTAGCAAACTTGAAGCCTTAAAGCAAAAAGATGAAGTAAGTCTTGCTCAGAATTTACCCATGGCAAGTGTGTCCCCTGGCCTCATTTATATAGGAAAGGGCAGCCTCTCTGGAGGGATGTAAAATAACCCCAAAAGAGAARTGGAAATACAGGCTCTGCACCCCCTTAAAACCACATGGTCTCTTGCTTATTGCTTAGTCCCTGGTTTTAATGTAAAGAAAAGGACAGTAAACTTTTGGAAGATTTCAACTAAGCAAGGAAAGAACCCTGATTGTGTAAACACAGAACGCAGCGATGTGGGGGAAAAAAGGATATATTCAAACTGGTGAAAAGCAGCCTGGGCAGGCTCTAGGAGCTTCATTGCCAACATGTGTGATATATGTGGTTTGCAGCTTACATGTAAAAGTACAGACTAAAAAAAAAAAAAAAGACCAACAAACACTATTTTTACAAAGAATGCTTTTTTTCATCTATTTTTGCTATGCTTAATTTTTAGTATATTTAAATACATGATCTTACTGAAAGAAATATTTATTTAGTGTACAAATTATTTTTACCTTCTGAAGACTCCCCTCTTGCTGCAGCAGGGCCTGAAAGGCCGTTGTGGTGCGTCAGGGAGGGTCTGTGTGTTGAAGCCTGTGAGCAACACCCCCTTCCTCGTAGCCTCGGACAAAATACTCCTGGGGTGGAAGAGCAACGGAGGTGGCATCCCGCGYGCTGATGGTGCGTCCTGGCTGCAGAGGCAGGGCCGCCAGGCAGTGAATAGAGCTCTGGGGTTACAAATAAAGACGTACGTCCCTCGCTTCAGTCGGACTTGTTGTTCTTTCCAAGCAGGGAGCGCAGCCGTCGGTTATAGTGCGGGGGCCCYGGCAGCACGCACGGTTCAGAACATYTGGCACGGGGGAAGAGGAGTATTCCCCGCTCACACCAGGAGTCCGGTTCGGGCCGGGAGCGGTTTTGGTTCCCTGAGGAAGCTCCCAAGCGGACTCTTGGCAGGGGCCGGCGTCGGGGAGAGGGATGACGCCTGTTCCGTGAAACGCGGCTCTTCCTCGTGGCGCGGGCTCCCTCTTCCCCCGCGCAGAGGCCAGGAGCGGGTGCGCAGAGCTGGCCGAGCGCGGGCTTTCCCAGCTGTAGGCCTCGCTCGACGATCTTCTTGCAAACCCCACTGCCGAGGCGAGCTAAACGTGGTTTAACTGTTACCTTTAGCTGACYGTGAGGCTGTACTTAGGCTGCAGTCATCCACATGTGTGAGTGCAGATATCCCCGAGCTCCGCAGCGGCACTGTCCTCACTGTGTCCCTAATCCGTCCCCGCGGTGCCGGCTGAGAGGTCCCAGCTGGGCTTCATCCGCAGCTGCATCCCTCCCCATCCTGTCTCTGTTCGGAGACACCCTAGGGTTTTGCCTTCACCTCCAGCCCTTGTTTTCCATTGGCAACAGGTAACAATCAGCTCACAAACTTGCACATGTTTTCTCCTTACAATATTCATTCTTCTCAGAATATTTTTAAGTATATGGATTCATCTTCAGATCTGATGAACTCTTCACATCTAATCAGTCTTTGAATCAATTAGCTAACTGTTAATTGACAGTTAACTGACTAATTAATTGACTGCTCTTCTTGCCGCATAGGAAGGAATTGATGTATCCCTTTTCATCTTCTACTTAACCTGATGTTCAGATTTTTTCCTTGCAGGCTTTATCAAAAGCATTTATCAGTCAGTATCAAYAGGGAAAATTCTCTTTTGCAGCACACAAAGACAGGAAGCTTTCACCAGGATGCATTTTGTAACATTATGTAGTATAAATTAACCTTGTATAGTGGTTTTATTTTTCTGGAGATTTTTACCCAAGGACTAGTGGCATAGCTCTTCCCACAGCCCTAGTGCCTTTTGCTCTCTAATGGCATAGAAATGTTCGTGTCTCTTCTGCCAGGGCACTAGGCTGGAGGTACAGAGCACTTTGGAGAACAATACTGAGCATGAGAAACTGCTTAGTATGAGAAACTGCTCTTGTTTTTCAGCATTGGTCCAAGACTCGCTCCCTTAGAATCAACAGGAGCAGGACGGGGTCTTTGGGCAGCACCACAGGGAGACACCAGGGTGAGGAGGAGTGGAAGGTGTTTAGAGCGGAACGCGGCCCCCCGAGCGCAGCCCCCTCCCGCGACGGAGGTCCAAGATGCTGCGCGGGTTTGCGCGTCTGATACGCGGGTAACCCGGAGTGTGACTTGCTGCSCGAGTCCTTGGGTGTGTTTGTTAGCGGTGGTGTTTGACGCTGCTGCGTTTTCCAAGCTCGGAGTGAAGCGGTGCTTYACATGCAGGTGGGTGTTCAGGAGGCGCCCCTGCGGTCCCGGGGGGTGTTCCCTGCACGGTTTTTCCAGCCCGCGGCTTTGCAGGACGGGCTGAAGCAATCCTGTGTCACACTCTCCCGTCAGCAACTGTGAGTRAGGGACAGACACAGTTTACCCAGTGGGTTTTTCCTTTAGCAGCCTGTCTAGTGAATAYTCCCGTAGGAGGATTGGGATCAGTACTGATGTGCAGCTACAACTGTGTATTTTAGCTCAGCTGACTGGATTTAATGAAAACTCAGGTTTTCTTTCACTGGGGGCTTGCCCCAGCCCTGCTCGATGCTCAYGGTGCAGATGTTGGTATCCCTGTGGTTTACGTGAAGTAACGCACCAACTTTCCGAGAGGGACAGCAACAACAGTTTGGGTTTCAGTTCTGCCTTGGCCRTAGAAAGCTGTTCTTGAATCTACGGAGAAAACCACTGGCATTTGAGGATTTGTTTAAAGTTGACACGCGCTGGTAGAAGGCCCTGCGCTATCCTGTTCTATAACAAAATGTACGTAACTGGTGTTATGTCGAACAGTGGAGCAAGGAGAGAATCTAGGGCAAAGCTCTAATTATACCCGTTTGCAGCAGGATTTGACTAACGCAATGCAGTCGCCGCYGGTGGAGGGACACGGAGCTCTGTGCGCGCCCACCTTGACCTACCCGCGGGCTCCAGCGGCGCCGCTCCTTCCCGGTGGGACGCGCGGGGCTCTCGGCTCGTGGCGGCCTCCGCTGCTCCCCCGCTGCCGCCCGGGGTGCCGGCGCGGCCGACACGGCAGAGCCGGCGGCGTCGCGTGCGGAGCGCCCGGAGCGCCCGCGTCCCGCGCCCACGGTGCGCCGTGACCCGACGACGTGGCCAGGGTGCGCCGTGACCCGACGCGGCCCTCCGGGCACCGCTGCCGTTCAGGAGCCCCTTCCTCACGCCAACCGCGGGCAGAGACTCCCCRGATTATTAGGCAAGCAGAGCGCGGATGCCTTTTCTTTCAGGGAATAAGATGGTGCCATCGCGTCTCTCTCTGGCACATCCGTATTGCCCGACTCAACGTGACTCCGTTGCTGCCCTGTGAGAGCAATGCAGGGGGGCTCTGCTCAAGCTAAAATTGTATTTAAATGTGAACTGKTTTTTGTTGCGTTTTCTCCTTTTATAATATTGTAACTGTTGAAGTGTGTGTCCGGGTCTTCTATTTTCTTAGTAAAATACCTTCTCTTTGCCTAAATGGCGTTTCCGTTCGTTTATTCCCCAAGGCTCGCGCTCGGCCCGCCCAACCCGGTACGAGGGGCAGGGAGGGCCGCGCGGCCGCCGCCCAGGGGCCGGGCCCGGCGCGGGCTCCGCCTCAGCAGCCGCCGGCCGAGGTAGGCCCGGCCCGGAGCGGCGCGGGGCGCTGAGGGAGCCGGGGAGGCCGGGGGAACCGGGGGGCGCCCAAGGGAGCCAGGGGGGGCCGAGGGGAGGCTGGGGGCGCCGCTGCGCGGAGGCCGCCGCTCCTGCCCCGCGGCTGCCGGGGGCGGCGCAGGGCCGCTCGGAAGGGCTGAATCGCTGAAGAACGGCCCAACGAGCGGCGCGTTTGCCGCGGTCTGGGGGCGGGGGTGCCCCTCTCTGCGGTCGGGAAGCGGAGGGCTGCTCCGCCCCGGGCGGTCCGCGATGTTCCTCATGGGGCTCCCTGCCCGGCCGGGTGCCCGCGTGCGGCAGCTCCGCGTGCCTCCGATCCCGCGGAAGCGAGAGCGGCCCCTTGCCCGTGCCGCGGCCCCGGCGGCGATCCTGCCGGAGTGACGAGSCCCGGCGGGACGCGGCCCTGCCCCTGGGGCGGCGCCCGCGGCCGCTCGAGGAAAGGCGCGCGCGGAGCCCGCCGTGTTCCGTGTTTCACCTTACCCGGGTGAGCAGAGCAGCGCTTGTCCTGCGGCTGCTCCTCCCAGGGCCGAGGCCACGGGCCCGCGCCTTTTGCGGCCTCCGGATCGTTCCGAGGAAGCGAATCCCTCCCCTGCGCTGCGCTGGGCTGTCTCCTCCTGCAGTCCACTCGTGGCTCCGAAATGCCAGCGTGGGCTATTGGATACCAGTCGTACTGGAGAGGCGTCTTAGAGGAAAACACCCGCCTTTGGGGAGGGGAAAACGGTTAAAGGAGCGCTCATGCAAGCGGACAACAGGAAAAACTAACGTTAAAAGAAGCGGAGAAGRCAGAAACAGGAGCAGTTTTAAAGATTAGAGCGTTTCCGCATGGTCAGGGGGTGTTTCTTCTTTGATTGTTTCTGGTTTTTAGTACCTAGGTGATGAGCAAAGGTCGCCCCTAACATGTGGTGTGCGTGTTTGCAAACCTGCCCTTGGCAGAGAATGGAAGTCTGCTGTTTGTAAACATTGTGCTGTCCCAAAGTCCCGCTCCAGGGAAATTTTTACGTATTTATTTATTTTTAAGAGAAGAGGAGTTTGATGCTCACGCTAAAGTAGGATGCCCGCACTTGAAGCAAGGATACCTGTCTCTTCCGCAGGGAAAATAAGCCCGTCGGGTAACGTGAGGCGCTCTTGCAGGTGGCCGAGGGAGGCGGCTGACATGTCCCTGGAGGTGACCTTCCTGGGGACGGGCTCGGCGTACCCGGCGCGGGCCGCCTCGGCCGTGGCGCTCCGCAGCCAGGGGCACTGCTGGCTCTTCGACTGCGCGGAGGGAACGCAGACGCAGCTCATGAGGAGCCACCTCAGGGCAGGTGAGCGCCGCGGGAAGCTGCCGCGAGCAGGCCAGGGCCTGCCCAGGGTCCGGGGCGAGCGCCCGACCTGCGCCCAGAGCTCTGCTCCGGAGACAGGCGCCCCCAAAGTCGCTCGTTTTTAGGTGACTTCAGYGTGGCTGTGCTTCCAACGCGGACCACGGACCTCGGCTTGCACCGTTTGTATTTGTCTGCAGACAGCTCCAGTCAATACCTGCTGCGAATCTTACTGCTTCTAGATGTTTTGCTTCTGTTTTTGCCTATGTTTTTGCATAGTTGTGTGTTTTCCTATTAGCCTTTTCATTTTAGCAAATCGTGTGGAACCCCCCCTTGCTTTCGCTCATTGCGGTCTCCAGCAGCAAGCACACTTCTGACTTCCACAGATGAATTTTGAACTTGGATTATCGATTATAAACACAGAAAAAGCCTCCTGCTCCCCCAAAATCTGAAACTAGCATCCATTTCAGTGTCAACGTGGATAAGCTGAAGTACTAATTTTAACTAATGCTTTTAAAGTTGAAGAGCCTCTTCACTTTCACACATAATTTGCTTGCTCCTAATTGCTGCCTAAGAAGACTTTGGTTCCCCGACATCTTTCAGTTCACAAAGGGCAGCACTAAAGAGGCTACAAGACAAACTGGGTTTCCCCTTTGTAGAAAGGAGCACCTGAAGTGATCTGGGCAGTTACCAGATGAAGCTGTTACCTGCAACAGAGCATCCAGTTCTGATGCCTCCTTTGTTTGACTTCTGTGGAAGGGAAGGCAGGAAAAGCCTCCCAAAAGCTCAGTGGCTGCAGRAAATGCCCTATAGCAAGGCAGAAGGAACTCTGTTAGTTAACTGAGGAGCTCGATGCAGCTAGATTAATGTATCTGCGTCTCTAGTAAGAGAAAATTCTGGGGTTTTTTTTATCTAATCAGGACCAGGTTCAGTGCCTGGAAGTTGGGAGTGAGACAAATCCAAACTAGATAGAAAGCACAAATCTTCAAGTGAAAACTTTCATCTGTTTGAAACAGATTACGTAGGAACTGTGGGGTTCTGGCTCTCAAAAGTGGTTTTTTGTTTTTTTTTTTTTTCCAATTATGATTATTTTGTGTCTTAAAGTCAAAAGCAGAAACAACACAGATTCCACCTCGTGTTTCTCATTAGTCCACAGATTCCATGTCATGTATCCAAGTGCCCCCTCTCTGCAGAACTGCTCTGCATTTTCATGCAGCAGATGTCACCGCCTGATCTGGCTCCGTGCTCCTAGCACGCTCTGCTTAGGATTAGCCAAAGTGTCTCAGCAGTCCTTTGGGACAAATCATTTGTAAGTCAAAMTAAGCCCTGTGTGGAAAGTTATCCCTGTAGTGGAAAAATATACTTAGTGGCTTGGGATTTAGTTCTTAAATATGTGTTTTATTTCCATTTCCCACCTTCCTTTCATTTCTTTCTCTCCTTTTTGCCAAAAAGTGATTAATTTCTAAGTTGTCATGGTGTTCACTTGTTTTCCTCTTTTTCTTTTTTTTCTCTCCCATTGTTCATATCAATAGGTAGAATCACAAAGATTTTCATAACTCATCTTCACGGTGACCACTTCTTTGGACTTCCTGGCCTGCTGTGTACCCTGAGCCTCCAAAGCAGCCCTGACCCCAACAAACCACCCGTAGATATTTATGGACCATTAGGACTRCGAAGCTTCATATGGAGGACGCTGGAGCTCTCCCACTCACAGCTCCTGTTTCCTTACGTTGTTCATGAGCTCGTACCAACACGGGACCAGTGCCCTGCAGAAGAGTTTAAAGATTTTTCTTCCCTGGACAAGGATGAAGCATCTTCAGGGGAAGCCCAAGGGAGGATAATCCACCTGGATCCTGTGGAAAACTCGTACTTGCTGGTGGATGATGAGCAGTTCGTAGTCAAAGCCTTCCGTCTCTTCCACCGCATTCCTTCCTTTGGCTTTGCAGTGGAAGAGAAGCCACGGGCGGGTAAACTCAACGTGCAAAAACTAAAAGAAATTGGTAACTACTTTGACTTTCTTTTTCACCTCTTTAAAATTATTCAATGCTTCAGAGATCAGAATTTTTTGAAACTTATTCCTGAATGCCCACACTGTCTTACTGCTTCTTGCTGTGTTTGCATGAGAGCTAYTACTGCCTTTTTTACACCTGTAGGAACCATAAGATGCCTTTTTATACCAAAAGAGCGGGTTCTAATAGCAGTTGTGTTCACGTTGCAGCTTCAGATGTTSAGAAGTCATCAGCAGGCAGCAGATGTCTAAATGCTTGTGTGTAAGCTGAGTGCTGACTCCAGCCTCCAGCAAATGTAACAAAACTGGGTTCAGTAGCAGCAGCAACCTTTTTGAGACCTCCTTTCTAGATATTCTAGCAAAGGAGAGCTGTGTGTATCTCTCCATAGTTCCCTTTAATTCCATTTTCTAGTAAAAACATTTAAATGCATTATACCAATGCAGCAGTTTGAATCAGTGTGTTTTGCTACTGCAAGTTGGCATTGCTGAGTACTCTCAGGCTGAGAAGAGCAAACAGGTTCAGAAGTCAAGGTTTAAAAAGTATAGCATGGCTTTCAGAGAAAGGCATGGCCATGTTTTTGTCTGACTTTATTCACGCTGATACGAAAAATGATTTTTTTTTCAGAAGCAGCTTCTGTTAAAGTTATAAGCTTTTTGTTGGTATGAGGGATGTGAAATGTCAATTGCTGCTTGTATTGAGGCTATATGTTTTCAGTGAGACGGCTCAACATGTAGTGCAGCTCTTAAGAGGTCTTCGAAACCCAACAATGATCATGGCACTGACTGGTTCTTTTGCTTTTATTTACCAGGAGTTCAGCCAGGTCCTCTCTATGGAAAACTGAAGAATGGTATAGCAGTAGTTCTAGAAAATGGAGTAACAATTTCTCCTTCAGATGTCTTAGAAGAGCCTATTCCTGGAAGAAAAATATGCATTTTAGGGGACTGCTCAGGGGTGGTTGGCGATGCAGCCATGAAGCTTTGCTATGAAGCAGATATATTGATTCATGAAGCCACGTTGGATGATACCCAAGAGGAGAAGGCCAGAGAGCATGGCCATAGCACACCAAAAATGGCTTCTGGTTTTGCCAAATTGTGTAAAGTTAAGAAACTGGTTTTGACTCACTTCAGTCAACGCTACAAACCAACTGCGCAGATGGGTGAAGGAGATACTGACGTAACAGAGCTGAAGAGACAGGCAGAGTCAGTGTTAGATGGGCAAGAGGTAGCACTAGCTGAGGATTTTATGACAATAGAAGTTCCAATGAAAAAGCAAAAATAATATTAACAGGCTCCCCAGGAAGATGTAGAGTAGGCTGGTGTTCAGTGAAACTAAGGGCAGGGTTTCTCGTACCCAGACGAGTTCTGTGGTATGTGCAGAACTGTTGCAAACTGGGGAGTGGTGGAGCACGTACCAGGTACCGTCTCCATCACTTTTGGACAGAAAAAAACAAACAGTAAAAAAAAAACCACTCCAAAATCTGGAACTTGGAATACATTCTGAAGTGATTGCTGCAGACACCTAGGCTGGCCAGAAATGGGAACCCACAAGGACAAGCCTTCCAGCCTAGACGTTTCACTTGCACTAGAGAAAGGCTCCGAGAACAGACTACTGGATGATTCACCTAACACAGTCTTCAGGAATGTTAAATTTTACACCAGAATCTAAAGTATCTTGCCCTTGTCACAAGCCTTTGTATAACATCTATTTCAAATACAGGATTTTCTAACTATTTATCTGATTTCTAGGTAAAGGGACTATTACACTGAAATAATAAAGTATTTTTAACCCTGCCAGATATTTGTAACTGGTGTTGCTATGTTCAAGTTGAGGAGCTTTTACAAATACTCCTTTCACATATAAAGTTTTCATGTAAATAACTGTAGTTTAGGCCTCCTGTCAGAGGAGAATCACTCTTAACAGGTTGATTTATTTGAAACTCAGAAATGTGAATTCTGGTTTGCATACCTGTTCCCTGCAGCACTGAAGTTTTGAAATGTGCTCTGGTGGTCTTYAGGCAAGTGAAAAGAAATGTTCTCTAATGTGCATCACCAAGTGTGTTTTCAAAGGCCTTTTTTTTTTTTTTCCTATAAAATCATGTTATTCTGATAAAAGCACATTTCTTCTATTGGTAGAAATACAGCTATGAGAGGAATTTCACCTGTGTTTAGCTCWGCCTGTTTCCCCAGTGACTTTATTCTTTCAATTTAAGTGACCTGTAGACCAACMTTAAATCTCCCTCTCTTAAAGCTAATTAGAATTTGGAGTTTCTCACATTTTAGTTCAATTTTCTGTTCAAAAATTGAATGAGTGCTTTTGACAGATTTGCCCTAGATATGTCTCCCCTAGCATGGATTCCTCAAAGCTTAAGTACTTCAGAGCTTTCTAATAAATATGCAAAACTTCGGCAGGTTTAAGTGCAGCTGCTAGAGTTTATGCTTGCACTTTTGTTGAATTGATAATAATACAGATGGCAAATGAATTTGCTTTAATTTGCTATTTACCTCTCTGCTTTAAGTCTGGAATAATAAAGTTATAAAAATATACTATTTGAAGACCTCTCAGTTGTGAATGATGTACTACTCTGCACTATCTGTTTTTATGCAGTGGTAATCTTGACCCAGACCTGGTGAAATGAGAAAGTTAAATCCTTCATATAACTCGCTCTACTCTTCACGTTCTCTTCATTAAAAAGTGTGTGTGGCTGCAATGCAGCAGCAAGATTTCAAGAACAAATAAAAGGAGTGTGATTTTCTAGTATTTGTCTAAACTGCTCACACTGAATTGGAAGCCTCACCTTTCTTACACACTCTTTGTCTTACTGCAATTACTATGCACTAAATATGCAATTACTCTGAACTTTAAATTACACCAATGTTGAGCTTTTTAATTGTATCTCAAATACATAACATGGTCTTCAGAGGAATGCAGATCCTGACTGGAAAGACTGCAGATTTGAACAATATGATATTTGGAGCAGAAAGCCACTGATCTCTATGACTTTTCCCTCAAAAAGGGTGTAAAGCTGGAAGAGTCTGTAGACTGCAGAAATTGTTTTTGTAAGGTAATATGCTGGACATGAACAGTAATAGTGAGTGCAAAGGGCTTAATATCACCCTCTGCTTTGTGTACACAAAAGCTACGTGGTCTTTAGCCACAGTCCAACTGTGGCTTTGTGCCTGCAAGCTCATCACAGTTGGGATATGAAATTTGGAAACAACCTCAAGGCCTTGTAGAAATCCGCTGG
Organism: Eudromia elegans; assembly: GCA_003342815.1. Taxonomy (NCBI): domain Eukaryota; kingdom Metazoa; phylum Chordata; class Aves; order Tinamiformes; family Tinamidae; genus Eudromia; species Eudromia elegans. Next base: position 541,716 of record PTEX01000139.1, on the reverse strand, counting down.
ACACTGCGCACAAGTGACAAAACTGAAGGATGGAACTGCTAACACAGAGAASTCCAAAGGCCTATGCAGCCATCAGGGCGTGGAGAAGAAGCCTCCCTCCTGGGTGGTTTTCAGCTGGATTGTGGGAGCTGGATTGTCCTCCTGTGGGATTCACACGAGAGCATAATGAGGGAGACCAGAACTGAAATTCCTATTTTCATTTTGGATTTAATTTTTATAGTGACTGTAATCAAATTATATATTTTTTTTTTCAGACCCATATAGCTCTGCTTCCTACAGTCACCTTTTCTGTACAGAAGGTTACCAAATTGTACATAAAGGATACCAAATTACTTTTTAAAACTTACCATTAATGAGACTTGAATTAAATGAATGGAATTGTGTGTACCAGTAAGGACAAGAATTTGGACCAGGAAATTCCCGTTTTCCCTATAAATGGGTTCATCTTTCCATTAAGCGTATGTTAATTATTAGAGGACAAAAATCCTGTGGGTTCAAGCATATCTGCTTGAAAATATTTTGTTTGACAGCAAGTAAGTAATGCGATAATATACTAGCAAGCTTGTTAAGGTTACAGATGGAGGTTTGGGCAATCTCTTTTGTTTGCACATCTTCTCAAATGGAGAGAGATTTTAAATCCTTGATTTTCCCTTTTTAGTTTTGTCTATAAATGCACTCAAAGTTAAAAATACTTTACCCTGAACAGAAGACGGCAAAAAAGACGTGAGAACCTGTGCAGCTCCCAAGTCAGTATTCTCATTTCAATCTTAGTAGGCATGTCAAGTTCCAAGGGATGAATATCTTCCTTACACAAGCAAGTATTGAATAGCACAGATTAAAATTTCCAGCTGTGCAAATTGCCCTTTGAACAGCACAAGCTGCCCTCAGAGGCTCAGGTAACGTTTCCTGTCCTTTAAGTGTTTTGGGCCAAATAAAAGAGTCTCTAGCATTTAGTGCTCTTGTCAAGTTAAGTGGCTGCTGCTGGCTGATGTGCAACGATAACTTGTGGCTTGGATGTTTCAGCAAATGAAGAGACCTAATTAAAGGTCTAATCCTGTAGGACGTGAGTTACCCTCAGCACCTAAATCAAAATGTCTTAAGGGCTGCTCCTGWTGGATGCTGATGGCCTTCAACTGCACGTGGATTTTGTCTCGTCCTGTATTTGGTTCTGAGAGGACTGTATGATACAAAAACAGGGGTTTTCRTGGTGCCTAGTTATCTGTGGGGGAGAGAAAGGGGAAAGCAGGGAGGATTTCTGCTTTTCTGATTCTTCTCTTTCCTCATTGTACGAGTGAGAAAATTAGAAAATATCTGCCATGACTAATTCCTGAGCGCTCTCGTGCCAGAAAGCAAAAGGCCTCTGATTTTGCTAAAGAAGTAAAACATGACATGCTTTCAGTTCTGAAAGCGATACTGTGGAGCTGTATGCCTGCAGTCAAGGTCAGGACAGTTTGGGGACAACAGGGGATTTTAAGAAACCGATTACTTATATTTTTATATATATATGGGGGGACTTTTGAGATTTTAAAGCTTGTTCTTTTATCTTTTTTTGCTTGAAGGTTTCCTTTATTTTGCTTTTCAGCTGGTACCAAAGGGAAAGCAAAAGAAGTTTAGTATATTATGGGAAAGAAGAGGAGGAAGGAAATAATACCTGAAGATTTTTTAATACTGCAGATGTTCCATAGTTTTACATATAGTTGCTAGGTGAATTGATGAACCTTGATCAGAGAGAGTTAAGTTAAATATTTGTCTGTTGGAATATGCATGAACTTGCAAGAAAAGCTCATGAATTGATAACTTGAAGCTCAGAAACATTTAGCTATTCCAAGGGGGGTGCAGTCTTTGTAGGGACTGGATTCTGCTTTCAACAGACCTTCTGTGCAGCTTTTGATTGTCAGGGCTCTATGTCCAGTTCTGGAAAGGGATTTTTGACGTTAGAGGTAGTTCAATTTTTTATATCTACTATCCAAACCGTATATGTGATTATTTATCTGTCTGTGTTGAAGAAGCTGGATACASAATCTTCATTTAGAAGCCTTTTTTTTAATATAGCAGACTTCTAAAATAATTTTCTATTACTARATTATGTTCATTTATAAGGAAAATTCTATTAATTATTTACCTAGTAGGTTTTCATTCTATAAATCTAATTTCTGGCAAGATGATAGGACTGGCTGAAATCAGTGGTTTGGCATGTAGTCACTAGAACAATTTAATGCATTTTTTATTAAGAATAAAAACATATTGATTGGGATCTGGAGATAAAGCAAGTTGTAGAAGTTTGATCAAAGTGATATTTTAAGGTGGGGGAGGAATGCTGAAATACAACATGTTAAAATGATTTCACTGATACTAGTATTTTATATTTCAAAAAAGTTTAAGTTCAAGGGGTTTAGGTAGCTGGAAAAAGAAAACAGTACCATGGTATTTCTGCAGGCTTTCAAATTTGCCTTCATAGCATTAGCACGTGTTATTTTACATGCAGTAATTGTAAGATACTTAATTTGGACACTTTCAGATTGTAATACAGCGTTGATCCTATAGAACTGTATTTATATTAATAATAACGTTAAATAATCAAACTACAATGTCTTGTTTATGAAGAATGCGKCCAGGGATGCAAGTGTGATCATCAACAACAGCAAAACTTGAGGGCACATCAAAGGAATAGCATTCACCTGAGGAGCTGGATTCAAGTGAGTTGTGTGTATGTGAAGCAGTAGGATGGAAACGCCAGGTTGGTTTCAGAAATAAGAGTCTTGAAGTGTTCACACACCCTGAAGAATGTGCCCTTTTACACCRCTCTTCTGAATTTAAAGACCCTGGGGGTTTTGAGCATTAGCTTGTTCACACCTGCTTGCTACGATATCGTGAAAGATCAGATTGAATTTCCCAACACCCACTTCCCTTTCATCTATGTTGTTAAAAACACAGTTTTGACTACCCAGATCACTGTCTAAACACACTGTCCTGTAACAGCAGTTCGCTGCATCGCCTCCTCCAGCACCTTGCCTTTGCCGTTATACAATCAATGTGAATTCTGTAAATTATACTGCTTGTTTCACAGTGCTTGGTGTTTGGCGTGGGCATTTTGAAGCTTTCCTGCAAGCATAGGAGCAAGTTTTCTCCCTGGACGAGTGGGTTGGCAGCTGGTTTTCCCAGAGAGGGAGTAGAAGGGAGAATAGATTGTGTTTACAGATTGCAAAATGTTGAATGATTTTTTTTTTTATGTGATTATAGTGACATACCTTGAAGCAAGGGGCAAGCACTCATACATAACTAGCAGCCTTTGTAAGCAAACTGGGATCCATTACCTCCTCAGGGGTCTGCACGACGGGGGCACGAGCTGCTCACAGGAACGTATGCGTGGGCATTTTTTGCATTGTAGTCCACAACTGTTGCACATGTCCAGGAGATGTTTTTTCCTTGCAACTTCTGCTCCCATTTCCCATTCCTGGCATGGCTCTAGGAAAACACAACAAACTGAGTAACATTAGACRAGACTTTTCATCAGTATTTAATCAGTATCCCTCTTCATGATGTGGAAGGGACTAAAAATGGCTTACTCACGTGAGTGGGGAATTTCACCATAGGGTGACAATACARCAAAGTGCTTTCCTTAAATCACATCATTAATTCCAAAAAAATTCCATAGAATACTGTTCCTCACTGAGGTAGCTGTGATAATTGTTACTGACACCTTGCAAAACCCCACTTTCTCAGGAAAAAAATGGAGTGTTTTGCAGTGGATACCATATTTCACCCCTCTTTCTCCTTCTGTTACATATTATGTATTCCACTGATGTTTCAGCAATACTAGGGCAGAGAGATGCAGGCTTCTGGAAAATAAATGAATCTTTGAGCTGCATTATTTGAAAAGCTCCTTTTTTCTCTAAGCCAGGTGATGAAGGTCAGCGAAAGCTGGCCGTGGACACGGGGGTCTGGGTTCATTTCTCAGTTGTCTGTTGTAGTGCTCACGGTGCTCTCTCAAAGCTGGATATTTGGGCCCATCTCCAGCCCCGACATCCCCAGCGCAGCTGGCTGATGGTTTGAGAGCCACCACATTGGGTTAAAGAGACCACTTGTGGCAGGTTTGGTTTAAGCAGCACTTCAACAAGTACAACTGTAGCGTAACACCCTCCGTGCATCTGCTTCAAGGGGCTTTTCATTTGAGTGTTGTGCACTTAACCTGCCACAATCCAATCTGGGCCTCAGTCCATAGTGAAAAACATAATTCTAGCTGATTTAACAGAGTTTCTCTGCCTAAGAGTTAAGTTGTGCCTGCTCCAAAGTAATGATTTTCGGTATATTAGTGTGTAATTCACCGCACACTGGAAATTGCAACCAGGATGAATAATCGTGCTATCTTCTGCCCTGGATATTTGCTCCTGCGCCTGCTCCRTCCTCTCCCTCGTGCCAGCACGGGCCTCTGCGGAGCTCTGCAATGAGCTTCACCAGGGAAGTGTTCCAGCTGAAACCCAGCTTGGCAAGCACAGCGGGTAGCTCTCAGCCGGATYGATTTCCTGATGCCGTCCGTCACGCAGGGCGGGAGGGAGAGCGCGGGAGCGGGCGAAGGCACCGCGGCTGACAGAACATCAGCCTCAGTCCCTGAAGGAGCTCTTCTGTCTGATACTCGTTGAACGTCTGTGGTCTTGAGGAACCTCCTCCCACTACCAGAAATGCCCGCTTTGCACCCAGTGTGGGCATGGCACGGTGTATGAATGAGTTACTTAGGAAACAATACATGAAATACATTATTTCATGTGAAATAAGCTCACAAAACACTTCAAACACAGTCCGTCTAGCGGGGTCGTTTAGCGGGTATCGAGGTGTGAGCAGTTCTTGTGAGCACGACTTCAGTGGGGCAGGACGAACAAGACAGCCCGTGGCAGCGATGCTGTTCAGCCCTTGCTCCCTTTGTGGATTGTATTCCCAAACCAYCCCCCCTTTTAATCTGCAGAAACTAATTACTTGGCTTGGGTGCGCTAATTCCAGCTGATTTCTCAGTGTCAGCAAGCCTTGACGGCTCCCGGATGGGGCAGAAGAAGCAGAAAGAACCGCCGGCTGGAGGAGCTCGCCAGGAAGCCAGAGGGAAACGGGACAGTTGTGACTGGCGGCGCTGGGTGCCGTTTTCCGTGGGTGCTGGCGAGGCGGCCTGCCGGGCCGCGCGTCCCTCTGCGCCAGGTTCGCTGCCGGCCCACGCGGGCGCCGCGTCTCAGCAAGGAGCCGGGTGCCGTCCGCGCTCGGCTCTGCGCGGCAACGCTGCTGGGCGTTTCATTCCCGCTGAAACGCTTTTCCCGGCGGATCCAGGGCTCGGATCCAGGGCTCGTTGGGGACACTGGGGACGTGGCTTGGGCTCTCGGCGGCCACCGAGGCCGGCGTGGCTGCCCCTGTGGGCACGCTGCTCTGACRCGCGTGGCGCTAGCACAGGCACGGCCCGCAAGGAAAGGCAAAATCAGCGCGTTGTCCCAGGGATCAGCAGAGATGGGGTGGATTGAGGCTGTTGTTTGACCTCGGGAGATGAGCGTGGATGTCAGGCTCTGCTGGGAAGCACCTCGATGGCGTTTCTCGCCCCGATGATTGAGGTGAAGCTAATCTGGGAAAGAACAGGTAGATCCCGTTGCCGYCTTTGGCGTGTCTGGCTTGCCCTTTTCGCCTGAGGAATGTCCCACTCCTAAGAAAGAGCTGGAAACCAAAACTCAGCGCGTTCCCCCTTTCACAGCCCAGGCAGCAGGAGCTGGCGACTCCCGCCCCCGTTCTGAGGCAGATCGGCTGGTTTTGCAGCCGATGGACCAAAACTCTCCAGTCTGCCACTGAGCGGCAGTTGCTGGTGGCTGCGGGGACAGTTGCTATGTGGCCCGGGACGGTGCGTGTGTGCGGAGGGGACAGTTGGGCACTGCTGTGTGAGGGGACGGTTGTTGTTTGCGGAGCCGGGACCGCCGCACTCACCCGCGGCCGGCGGACGCCAACCACACAAATAAACCCGCCCGCGCGCCTCGCCCGGGGCCGCTGGGCGGCGCGGGGGCCGGCCCGGC